>JAWWLV010000046.1:1840010-1852435 GCA_035041135.1 Platyrinchus mystaceus | reverse complement strand
TCCAGCCCTTCCCTGGGTGCTGTCCCTGGTCCCCCCAGAGCAGAGCTCAGTCCTGCCCCTCCTCTGCCCCTCCCCAGGAAAATTGTAACTCCAGTGAGGTCTCCCCTCAGTCTCCTCTTCTCCAGGCTGAGCAGACCTGTTACACCTTCTCATTTCACAGCTTTCTGGGCGTGTTCTGGGAGTTTAAGTGTTGGGAAGTGATGGTGACACCTTTTGGGAACTGGCAGCCCGGGACAGTGAAGCCAGCTCCTGTCACATCCCCAGGGATGCTTCCCAACGTCCTGGAGGATAGCTGGGTTCTTGCTGTGCTTTAGCACAGGGAAGTTCATGCACAAACCCACCTGTAAGTGGCTTAATTTTTGTTGAGGTCGTGGAACTCGACCCCTCAGGACTCTCTGTGGCCTCATTTGGTAATTGGTTGGGATTGCTCTGGTTGGATCCCCTGCGTCGTGTCCCACTATTTGCTACCTGAACAGCAGCTTTTCCTTCACAGCCTCAGGAGAGGCAAAACACAAGCAGCAAACACCATCCACAGGGGCTGGATCTACAGCAGCACACAGGAGCCCATATCCTTCAGTTTTGCCTTCAAGAGAAGCTCTTCAGCGAACACAAATCCACCCTGGCCCTGGTGATCCCGGGATTCACCAGAGCACCAGGGCCCAGCTCAGCAGGGCAAGTTATCAGTCCAGATTCAATGAAAGATTAGTCACTGAGGGACTTGGGTTCCTCTATTATTCATGCCATTCTGCTCCAGCCAGATTTATGTGTCAGGAAAAACATACAAAGGGAATCCGATTTACTTGCAGAAGTTCCTGTCGGGTTTGATTTATGTTTGAGTAAATAAAGACATATGTCTTGTAGGTATTGGGCCCTGGCCCCCTCTCTCTTCATAGATCTATGTCTAATTTATCAGCCTCTTTCTTTGCTAGGCTTCTATTTATGAGTGTTTGCAAGGGAGGCAGGGCTGGCTGCAGGGAATGCCTTTGACAACTTGAGGTTTAACTTTTGGAATAGTTCTGCACTCCAATTTGCTGCTCTTCCAGGAGCCTTTAGCTGCTCATCTTGAAAGAACTTCGTGGAGACCCCCTTAAACCACACAGTGCAGGGACAGAAACAGCCCTGCTTGTTTTCTGAGCCATGTGGCAAATTAATTATCAAATGAGGCCAAGGAGTCCTGATGGGTCAAGTTCTGTGATCTCAACAAACAGGCCAAAAACCCTGTTGTTACTAACCCATAATTAACCACCTCATCACAAATCATTTGCAGCTCCCTCAGGCACCCTGAAGCACAATGTAATGAAGCAAATCTTGCTCTACTTAAGTAAATTTAAATTTGAAATAAAGAAATTCAGTCATTCTATTTAAAATTTTTTAACGGGCAAAACCATCTTGTTGGTTTTAGATGATTTTCTCCTCCAGCTCTGTTTTGGTTCTTTCAATCCACTGAAAGTGCAGAAAAGACAAAGCATTCAGTTAAATTGGAAAACCTTCTCATAATCCCTTATTTCTACATATTAAGCAGCCCAGTCCAAGTCAAACTGAAATTTCATCATTGATTTCAAGTCACCTTCGATCTCCTGCACACCAGTGTCCCTTTAATGGTGTAAATGGGCACCCACGTGGCCAGAGGCAGCCTGGATCCCGTGGTGAGCAGCTCCAGGAGCACCAACACTGCTGGAAAATCAGCTCAGTAATGGGAATGTTTGTTTGGACTCTCCCTCTGCCCACAGCTCCCTTCGCTGCTCCTACTACACAGCCTGAGAAAATATTTATCAGAGGGATGTGGTAACAGATTTATTGGATCCCCAAAGCCTGAAGTCAGAGCTTCAGCATCAGGAGCCTTTGAGAGGGAGGGAACACCTTGGGAATGAGAGGGAACCTGGGAGATCCCTGATGATGCTGCTAATTAATGAGGAGGCTGTGGCCAATAAAACCCATGGAGAACAGAGCCTGGCAGGGTCTCCTCCCCCTTGGACAAGCCTTGGAACTTACCTGAAAGATGTGCATAGTTTCCACCCAGCTGTCGAGTTTATGGGCGTTCTGTGGGAGTTTGTTTAAATAGATTTGGGGCCTTTTTAATGTTTTTTTCTTATTTATTTCCTTTTTATAGGATTGAAATTTGTAACGGTGTCTTTGTTTTAATCTGCCTTGACATTTGGTTTGAATGCACAGGATGGGATGGGATGGGATGGGATGGGATGGGATGGGATGGGATGGGATGGGATGGGATGGGATGGGATGGGATGGGATGAGATGGGATGGGATGGGATGGGATGGAATTTCCCTTGCAATAATAGCTCCAGGTTGACTGTAGTTTAGAGTGGGGCCTATTGTGGGACAGGGGCACAATGGGATTCATGAAGGGCATCACAACATGCTGCAGCCTCCTGGATGGGCAGAAGGAAGGGAATCATTCCATAGGGATCTAAAAGGATAATCTAAAAGTGTGGACTGTCCTCATGGCTGGAATTACAGTGGCTGCACTTGACCCTTAAACATGTGCAAGGCAGTTGCAAATCACTTGGATCTATTTCCATTGAAAAAAAATAAGGAGTGGATCTGAAAGATTATAATCATCCTTAAAAACTGGTAGGAAAGCAAAATCCAACCCCAGAATATTACAGGAGTTCCTGTGGGGTCAGGGGGTTTTTCCATCTCAGCATTCCCTCATTTAATAAATGGTTTCTCCTGGGGTGAAAGATGGACCTGATCCTGGTGGACCTGACGGTGGTGGCTCCAAGGTGTGGTGGTGCTGATGGCACAGGAACACTGCTCTCTTTTCCTGCCCTCTGAGGGGCTGTTCCCTGCCCTCCTGGTGGGGATTGCCATGAGATCAACACCTCATCATTATGCTATCACTTGAGGTGGTGTGGGTTTCAAACCATGCCCTCAGTTGTGGCCTCTCTCTCTCTGGCAAGAACCTCCCTGCAGTCCTCCAGAGAGAGCTGGAAGGAAACGTTTCCCTCAGTCAGCTTCTATCCCCTGCAATGCCAAAAGGGAAGCAGGAGAAACATAAGGAAGTTGCAATGATAATACCAAAATAATCTGCTGCTCTTGCCATATGTTACAGTAATTACACCCTTCCCCTTCCATCCCCAGATGTTCCCTGTTTGAAGAGAGAGATTCATGGTTACACAAGGAATCAGGAGGGAGATGCAGGGAAAGGATGTGAGCCAGGAGGATGATGTAAGGAAAAGAGGGAAAAAAAAAAAAGGAAAAAAAAAAAGGAAAAAAAGGGGTAAAAAAAAAAAAAAAGAGAGAGGAGATTGTTGAACTGTTTTGGAAGGGGAGGAGGAAGCCTCAGTTCAGGGCTCCTGAAATCTCCCATCAGTCAGATGAGAAGGTTTCTGCAGTGGAGAGGGGGAAACTCAATAGCACGTGAGGCCATTGAGGAGAGGAGTGAGGAGCACGGCAACAAATCAAAGAGCTGCTAAAAAATCTTGGGCTGCAAAGAAGGAATTTTCAGTCAGGCTCTTAAAAACCAGAGTAAAATGCAGTTTTGAGCTGGAGCACCAGGGTGTGTGGAGTGTGCCTGCTGCTCTTAGAGGAATTAGTGCAAAGTAGTGAGTGGGATCCCATTGCTCCAAATGAAGAAACAGGCAAGTCTGGCCAGGAGACTCTTCCACAAACACAATTTATTACTTAAAAGAATTAGAGATTTAGCTTTGGCTAAATCTCACCAATGTTTCATTTCCTCAAAATTCCCCTAAACTTTCATTTTAGGGGCAAATGTTGGCAGATGCTTGAGGGGAGGGAGCCTGTTGAACGTTTTAAATAGCATTTTTTCAACCACTTCCAGCAAAGTGGCTGAACTATTTTTGAATGAGCAGAAAGAGAACACGAACCCCTCACCCACAAGGGGAAAAACGAAACCTCAGCTTTATGAGCAGCTCTGATGATCCCCTTATATCTCCATCAGCAAAGGCTGTGCTTTGACCAGAAAAGAGTTTCTCCCAGCGACAGGTGTCTTTGATTATTCCAGCAGGATTTTCAGCACTCCTTATCCCTGTTTTTCAGCCTGGAAAGTTCAGCCATTTTCTCACTGGGGGGTCCTGAGCCTTGCAAGGAGCATAAACGGGGGGATGAGCAGCTCACAGGAGCAGCCTTTGTTCTCTGTGACAAAAAAAGATGCACATTGAGGTCTAGAGCTGCAGTTGAACCAAAGGTGCACCAAGGGATGAAGGGTGAAGGTGCAAGAGGGACGGCTTTGCCCAGCTTTTGGTTGGAGCTGAGCTGCACCTGCTTCTTTAGGGTCCCCCCAGAGCTGTTCCCATGCCAGGGATGGAGGTTGCTGTGCCCTGGCCACACACATTCCCTGCTCCTCCGAGCGGGTGCCAGGAGCACGCGGTGGACGGGCATTGCACCAGCTGGCTCCTGAAACCAGAGAGGGGGAACAAAAGGGGATTTAGCTCCCAGTAACTAAGGAGTTGCACAGTCAACACTGGTCTGCTGGAGCTGCTTTGTTCCTTCTTAAGATGGAAAATCCCTTCCCTTCACCCCACACAGTTCAGTGAGGGTTGGGTGAGGGAGGAGAAGGCAGGGAATGGGCTGCAGTCTGACGAGGAAGGGGCTGCAGAGGCAGGAAACAGCAGAACATTTTAACTTCCTGAGACAAATTAAAAGATGTTCAGTGGATTATTCAGTTTTGGGGTTGTTGTGTTTTAAGTTGTAGGTCCATTGTATCAACACAGGCCCTTGAGCTGCAGTTGTGCAGAAAGCAAAGCTGACGCTGCTGAACATCATCACGCTCCTGGACCGCTCAGTAGGAGCCCAGCTCAAGGCTCAGTGCTGTGGCAAGGAATTAAGAAATACTGGATGATAGTGTTACACTGTCCTGGAAGGAACAAGGCTACAGAACATCAGGGAGCAAAGGTATTGCTGGAATAATAATGATAATAATTAAAAAAGGCCGATTGTTTTTAACACGGTACAGCATCTGTTAGCAAATTATTATTCTCTTATCTGTTTCAGTGCTGGTTTTCTTCTAACAAAGCTCTTCCTTAAGCCTGCAGAGAAGGGATGAATAAAAGCAAGGACAAGGGACTTTATTATTTGCATTTCTTCTATTTACAGTGGCCAACATCAAACTCCACGGGCTGTGCCACCTCCCCAAGCTCCAGACCCCCCTGGTATCCCATCAGCTTTGCAAGGAGATAAATCCTGGCAAGGTTCATCCAGCTCAAGTTCACAGCCTGTTTCTCCCTATTTATAATATTCTCCTACATTATCCTGACCACATAACAGCAAAGGAAGCTGTGAGAGCAGGAGCCAGGAAATAGTGTAACTAATACAGGAATGAAAGGGAAAGCAGATGGGGACGATGCTCTTCCTGAACCATGGGAAGAAAACTTGTTCCAAGGCCACTGTTCCTTTTGCTCCTCTCTTTTTTTGCTGACAATCCAATCAAGTTGTGGCATCTCAGAATAAATCAATCCAGTGTCAGGGATGCAAACGAGATGAGAATTGTTTCCTTTTGCAGATGAGGGCAGGAGTTCTACGTTTGCAGAACAGACTCAGGCACTTCTTTTAAGTCAGAAAAGAAGCTGCCACACTGTAAAATCATAACAAGAAATAGTTTCTTTCTGGAAAAGCCACCTCTCAGTGGTGAGGAAGTTTTTCCATGAGATTTCTAATGTTTAGTAGAAAGTTATCACCTCTACATTCGTTTCTAAGAGAAGATCCAATGAAACCAACAGGAAAATTGGTTGAAAAGAGCAAGTCTATATAAAGAAGTGCAAGTAATTCTTCTGCCTATCTAATTTACATTATATTATATATTGATTTTCTATAATATATTTGATATCCAGCACAATATTATGCACAGGCCTCACTAACCACTCCTTCAGATGTATTTCAGTTCACTGCAAGTAAAGAACTCGAACCTGACAGAAAGCGTTTTAATCAGTTAAAGTTTTTACAAACTCTTTCAAAAGACTGTGGTTTAAACCTCGATTCATGATAACGGGGATGAGTTATTACTGTTACAGTTATTTTCTCTTTGCTTACTTTGTGATTTTTCTCCTGTTGAACAATTCCAGCCCAGGACACACATGAGAAATTACGAATTGCTGCTTCCAGTGGATGTCAAATCTCCTGGGTTTGTGCCCAAAAAGGATTCCAGAGAGTACAGATGGACTGCACAGCTCGGGAAAGGCAATTAGGGAGGCAGATCAAAAAGTGCTTAATAAACCATGTTTTCAACACACAGGATGGGACCAGAAATCCCAAACTTAGGAGCTGATGAAAACATGGCAAATTTCAGAATTTCTGCCAAAAAGAGGGAACAAGTTCTAGTGCACGAGAATATTTTTTTTTCTAAAAAAAAGAAGTGATTTTATAACTGGCTTTAGGAATTTTATATTAACTAGGCTAGTTCAAATTTCTCCCCAGTACTCTGCAACCACCCACTGCACTGGATTATGTCCCACTGCTGGGTTGGAGACCTTGCTCAGCAAATTGCTGGGCCTCGGACCAAAAAAGGGGGAGAAGTCATGAAAGGAATGTGGGGTGGAAAGGGGAGGAAAGTGAGACCCACAGTCCCACCTCTCCCAGGCGTTGTGGGGAACCAGCTTAGCTTTCTTCTAGGACAACCACGTTTGAAAGGCTACAAAAAGGGACAAAACCAGCTCAGATTTTCCCATCTTAGCTGATAATCACCAACCACCTGCTCCATGCATGAGGAAGGCAGCCCTGGACAGGGGCTCAGCACATCTGGTTTCACTCAGCTGCTCCAGAGGGTTTGACATCCTATAGGGGCTGACAGTCCACCCAGTCCGTGGAGTCCTCCAGGCAGACAGGGCCAGTTTGTTCCTGTGCAGTGGATTTTTACCTGGCTTTGCTGATTAGCTTTGTAAAAACTCTAATTAGAAACAGCCAGTCGTGTCAGATGCAATGACATTAAGTTGAGTGCAATGACACGAAGCTGAAAACGAGGTGAAATGTGTTTATACTGAAAGAATACCCAGAGAAAAGAAGGAGTCCATAAAACCAGCTTTCTGTCTCTGATTTTGAGTCAACTGAAACTGTCTTAAAGGATCAGCTGCTTCTATTAATCTTTTCTGTCCATGAGAACTACTTTGGAACTCTCCTGTGCTACAGGATGGCTGTTGAGTTAGCAAAGCTATTAGGGAAAAATGAGTTATTTTAGTGTGATACTCCAAGGAAATCGCAGTGAACGTTCCTCAGGGTTGAGTCTGCAGTGAGAGAAAATTTAAGGCCAATTTAAGTCCTTGTCAGATAAAAATCTTGGTGTAAATTTGACAAACAGCAGGTCTTCAGGCAAGCATGAGTCTGTCTGTTTATCTGTCTGTGTGTCTTATTTCTCAAGGCAGTCTCAGGAATTAAGGCGTTTTATGATCGTTTCTGGCTCATTTTGATCAGTCTTCATTATCCTTTCTCTGTCCCAAACCACAGCAAGAAATGAACCTGAGTGTTGGCAAGGCATTTGATTCCCTATTCTTCCCTCAAACCCAAGCAAAATAGACATATCCCTTTATTCCCCATCACGGTCCTCTACACATTTGATGTAGTTTTCTTTTCCTATTTGCAGAGCAGCTCGAGGATATTGGTTCTTCCATTTAACCACAGGGGTCCCTGGAACAATCCTTAATGCATTTAGGATGTGGTCATATTTTAGGATGTTTTAGAGGATAAAATCACACTTGAGGGCCATTTGAGCCCTTGAAAAAGCGCAGTGGCCACAGCTGTATGTCCTGCCAATCTCCTAAGTGTCCCTCCTGCTGGCCCTGGAGATGTGTGTGCTGGGGAAGGGCTGAGGATTATCCTGCCCGCTGTGAGTTCACCTGTTTACCCAGCCCTGTTATTTATTGGGGAGCAAATCGACTGAGAATCACTCCCAACAGAGCTGCCAAGGGATGGCTGCATGAGCAGAGCAGAGGTCAGGTGTGAGAGGTTCAGCTATCAGTGATTTAGGGGTCATTTTGATCCCTCTCAAACTCTCACAGCCGGCCAAAAGCACTGAAATTAAAGGAGGGCTGTGCCTTCCATTAAACAATGTGGGAAACAAATGGGAATAGAGCAGAGACACAATTCTGCTGGGCTAAAGCCTTTGTGGGACATCTATGAGCTTCTGTGACCTTTGTTGAGCTTGATTTTGCCAGCTTGAGTGCATTAAAGGGAAGTGCTGTTTGTGAGGGGGCAAATATTCCTCTGAGTGACTTCCCTACAATTTCTAGGGCTGTGTTCTCTCTTATTTTGTCCTTCAGCTGGAGAAGCAAGAGCAGGTCACAGTGAGCAAAACTGGCACATATTCCATGCCCCCCAAATCTTGGTGTCTGAACCAGTTACACAGAAAAAGGGAGACCCCTAAGTCTGAATTTTGGACTTGAAAAGCATCAGATTGAATGGTGACAGTATTTTTGCTATTCTGGTTGCAGTTGATTACTACAGTGGTTGCAAGTAAGGCACTTTGAACTTTAGACAATCTTTGTTGCAAGCTTTTTTTTTTTTTAGTACTTTATACAATCTTTTCTTGTTTGTATGGAGGTTTTACAACCATTTAGTAGTGAAAGGAACAGGTTTAATACTGTAAGACAGAAACATGTGCAGTTTCTAGCTCCATTTTCAACAATTTTTAAGTTGGTGTGGGCAACAATTGCTTTTAGACCACGGTTTTCTGCTCTTGGAGAACAGAAAACTCAGGAAAGTAGGAGTTTGATCAGGGAAAAAACCCCTTTTTTTGCTAAGCAAAGCCCCCCAGTTTTATGAGCAGTTGGGTTTAGCCAAAGCTGCCATCTATCAGGAGAACCATCTATTTTCTTCCTGCTTTTGCTTTGTTTTATTTGAGCAGAGCATTTCTTCCCTGCTGTTTATCCCCTCGGACAAACACAGGAAAAAGCCCACTTGCACCCCTCGACCTCTGTGCTCCACCACTGACAATCCCCTTCCTGAGCCTACAGGCATTGCTTTTTTTTTTTTGGGGAGAGCCTTATTTAGAACACATGATCAGCAGGCAGAGCTTCCCAGTAGCCTCCAAGCCCCACGGAGGATTTATTTACATTGTACCAAATGAGAGGAAATGAAGGGGTTTGTGTTTGAACTGAGAGCAACAGCCCCAATTCTGCTCCTCAGAAAGGCCCTCCTGGAAGGGTTTCAGTCAGTGGCAGCTCAGGAGCCTTTGGGGATGGAGAAAAGGAAGAATTTCTTTTTAAACTAATACATTATCTATATTAAAAATGAGTGTTTGCACATGGCGAAAAGAGGGAATATTCCACTGCAAGTGGCACAGATGTGTGTCATAAAAACCACACCAAAACATGGAGAAATTACAAACTATCAAATTTAATTAATTTGATTATGTGTGCAAATTAAAAATTATTAAATTCAATTAATTTGGTTATATGTGCAAATTACGGATCATGAAATCCAATTTATTTGTATTGGTACCTGCACTCATTCTCTGGGTGCAGAAAAGCTCCTCAGCTCAGGGTATTTTATGAGTCTATGATTGGATGTCTTTCTGGCTTCACTCTGCACTTCAAAGGTAAATGTAAATGGAATAACCACAAAAGGAAGCTGATTAGATCCAGGTTGGTGTTGTGGAAAAGAATCCAAAAAAAAAAATCAGTGACAGCATTAAGACTGCAAAGAAGTTTTTTCTTTTTCTAGAGCTAATAATTACAGACTCCAAGATGGATCTTAGCAGAGAGCCTGCAAAGGAAAAAACATGGAAGAAATTCCTGCCATCCACAGCAGCCTTAATGATAATCTAGAACAGATCCCCAGTCCCCAGGAGCCAAAGTTATTTCAGAAAACATTTACAGCTCCCTGTCCTTGGTGCCAGCCCCAGTTTGCCAGTGCCAAATTTAGCACCGGTGTCGGGGCTTTGCCATCATTGGTTTGGACATTCCCATCATCCACTTCTCAGCAATCCATAAGGAAGTGACTGAACTTCCTGGAGCTACTGAATGTTTTACCAAAAGCTTCTCAGATGACTGTGGAACTGCTTATGAGAAAACCATCCCTGCACTGTCCAGGTTTTATCCCTGGGATAGGACAATGACCAATTAATTCCTCTTCAAAGCAACTCTGCTTTCAAGAACAATGTGTAAACACGGTGGGAAAAAGCTGTCCAGGACACTGGACAGTTTGGAACAAATGATTGTTGTTGAATCAGCAACTGGATCAATGATTGTTAAAATCCTTCCATTTAGCGTCAGGAATTTTGCTCTGGAAGGAGAATGAGGGGGGAAAAAAGCAACACTGAATGCTGAAGAAAATATCAGTGTGAAAGGTGTCCCTGCTCATGGCAGGGCATGGAATGAGGTGACCTTTAAGGTCCCTTCCAACCCAAGCCATTCTCTGTTTCTCTGCCATTGACTTTGAACATGACAGTGTTGGGTTTAAATCGATATTTGTGAGGTTTTAATTACATATAGAAAATTTCAACCAGCAAGGCTGAAGTTGTCATCAGTTGGGTTCTGTGAGGTTGGTTGTGGCCCATCTTCTTGTGGAAGAGGAAGATGATATGTTTTTAGAGGTCATAGATACACTTCAGAATCCCAGGAAGGGATTTCTGAACTCAGGTGTTTTAGGCTGGGCTGAGAGGGATTCCCAGCTCTGAACAAAATAAGGAGCTACCAGTATCAGTCCTTCAGCTTTTCCAGTGAAACTGCCAGGAGCTCACAGGAGACTTCAATTCTAACTTTCATTTTCCATCAAATGGAACATCCAAAAGTCACTTGTTGGATAGAAAGGCATCTGCAGCTTGTCCACTGTAAACACTGCTCAGCCCTTTTCAATGGCTACAACTTCCCCTCATGCTAAATTTCTATAAAACTCTCTCTATAATTCTCTCATATATATATATATATAAATGAGTTATATATATACCTCTCATATATATATATTTGAATCTTTATATATTAACTGATTAAAAAAAAAAGTATATATAAGAAAAACAACTAGGGAATGTCAATGCTTCCCTTGCTGATACCCATCTGGAATTCCCTTTAAAACTTGTGGGTTTTTTCAGAAGCAGATGCTCAAAGTCTTCTAAACCCAGATTTCTTTGCAATAGTAAGACTTCTAAGATCATGATTCTTTCCTCTTTCTTTTTTTTTTCAACCAAAAAGCTGATGAAGCTCCCATGGCTTTAGAGCCCAATGGAAGGCTGGACAGAGAGTCTGAAGAAAAGGGTTCAAAACGTGATGGAAGGAGCAGGTGAAGATATTAGAAACTGATATAAACCTGCAGCAAAGTGGAAGATTAAGAAGTTTGCTTGTCCAGAGGCAGATAAAGCCCAGCTTGGTCTCCTGGCAATACTTGAGAGGGAAAAGGGAGAGGAGTAACAAACCACAGATGATCAACAGGGATGTATTTATTTGCAAACCCTCTACATAAGCAAAAAAAACCCGTGTTCTGCTAATGACTGCGAATTTGAACAGCTTGTTTTTTTTGAAAAAAATAAAACAAATAAATACTCCTGTGCACCTCCAGCCTCCTGTGCCATGATTTATGGCCGACGTATCATCGGCACAAGCCGCTATTCAGTAGCTCGAGCAACAACTTCGCATTCAAGGTCAAGTAAAATCTCAGTGAAAACAAACAATTCCTCAGCAGCCTCTCCAAGCAGCGGCGGGGGCTGAGAACAACAGATCAGATGTTTAGGAAAAACACCGGGAAACCGTGAAAAAAAACCAAACAAACCACGTAAACACAAATATTTGGCCTCCCCAAGACGCCGCTTCTCCGGCTTCTCCCGGAGCGCCTCTTGTGCAACATCCCCTCTCCCTGGGGAGGGTTTGGAGCTTGGAGTCAGGAAGCCTCGGGAAGCGGCTGGAATGGTGGTGATGTAACCATCCGCAACCAGCCACAGGAATGGCTCTGTCGATATTAGCCGGGCTAATCACCCGCTAATTGGACAGTCATCGGAGACACAGTGCGGGGGCAGCTCGGCTTTCGCTTTAACTCCTCACCCAAATGAGCTTTGACTCAAATGTAATACTTTATATCAACACACTGGATGACTGTAAAAATAATACCACATGTGCTGGTGCCTCCTTTTAATAAGTGTCTTCCTCAATTTTCCCCGCTGGATGAGGCGCTTTAACACACACATAATTAAGGTTATTTAAGGGATATCAATTGGAAAATGCACCCGCAGGAGGATGAACATGACTGGGAGAGCTCCCAGTGCAGCTCCCAGAAGTCACTTGCCATCATTTCATGCAGCTCTCCTACAATCTGATCTACCCGTTTTGTGGGAGAAGGTTGACCTGGGAATCTCCCGCTTTGCTCTGTCCGAAGTCATTTGCGTCGGCACAAAATGGATTTAAAACGCTGCATTTCAGGTTTGGCAGCAATTTATCTGGGGCTGACGTCGGATTAAAAAAAAGCAAAAAGCGGAGAGAAAAGCAGGGCTGGACTCTCTGGTGGATAGACAGGTAACACCTTCCTGCTCAGAG
>JAWWLV010000046.1:1791380-1839910 GCA_035041135.1 Platyrinchus mystaceus | reverse complement strand
GGACATCTTCCACCAGACCAGGTTGCTCAGAGCTCCCTGACCTTAAATGTTCCCAGGGATGGGGCACCCACCACCTCTCTGGGCAACCTGTGCCACTGTTCACCACCCTCACAGTTCAGAATTTCTCCTTATATCTAGTCTAAATCTTCCCTCTTTTAGTCTAAAACCGTTTCCCCTTGTGTTTTTGTAACAGGCCCTGCTAAAAAGTTTGTCCCCATCATTCCTACAAACCCCCTTTAGTACCGAAAAATCTAGGACTTATTTGTTAAATATTTTTGCTTTTTCTGTCTTCCACTTTTTCACATTCAGAGTGCTTTGGTTTCAGTGAGAGGCATTTTGCAGATAAATTATTGCTCTGCCATCCTTGTTTCTCTACCACTGTGGTTTTAGCTGGTTTTCATAGCTAGATCTTAGGTCAGGCACTCCTTGCTTAGATAGATGATCTGAGTGTGACCTGCAAAAATGTCTCAAGATGGAGAAAAATCCCCCCTTGATATGAACCTGTCTCCCTGCAGTTCCCTCTGCATCCAAGGGCTCCACTTCTCTGCAAAGTTGTCATAAAAATCATTACGTGCCCTCAACAGATGTGACCTTAAAAAAGCAGCTTCATGGAGAAGAAAAAAAAAAAAAAAAGAAGTGGGGAATATAAAATAGCCTGTGGTGAAAATAACAGCAGGGAAACATTATAAAATCTGAGCCATAGCTGGCTGGCTTCCTCCTGATTATTGCTTTCTCTTTCAAGGACCCGTCCTTGAGAGTCCAGATATTTGAGGGTGACTTTTTTGAAGGCAGTTTTAACACTCTGCTCTTCTAATGAAACAAAGCTGCTGCACGGACCTGTAATAACCTGGGGTTTGAAGAACATCCTCAGCACAAGAGTAAAACGCAATGTAGAAAAACTCCTCAGTATTTTAAAGCCTTTTGAAAGGAAATGATACTGAGCTGATGAAGTATGTGCTGTACATGGGAGGGGGGCAACCAACACCTGGGGCTTTTTCCAACCAGTGAGACCAAAAAGAGAACTGATGGTCTGAATTTTGGAGTCAATCGTCAGAAGTTGCAGTTTATCCCAGGCTGGCAACAGGTTTTCAGAGGCTGTTCATTATTTTCCCACCCAGGGTTTGGGGCTGACTCTTGCCATGGAAGTTTGCCTTGCAAATGCAAAGCCATTTTCTCCAGGATTTTTTGTTTTGAGTTGTCCTCTCCAGCTCCTGGAGAACTGTCATGCCAAAGAGCTGTGCATGAGGAGGGGCTGCCATTCCTCCACACTTATCACTGCAAAAAATTTCGACTCCCACACAGATTTGACAATTCCTGTCTGGTGAGATTTGCAGATATTGGATTAAATCCTCTCCTCTTTTCACACCACTGTAGGAATCATTGCTGCTTGGTTGGTTGCCTCTTTGTTTTCTCCCCTATTTCATCACCTGACACTGTTCCACTTTCCCAATAGCACTGCCAGTTCTTTATCGGATTTCTCTGGTTTTGGTGACCCTGGAATCAGGATGAGATTCCTGTGCTGGAGACAGGCAGAGGGTTTGGCACTCCAGCTCTGTTTTGCATGGAGAGCACAGCCCAGATCCAGCCTGAAAACAGCACTTTGTGTCCCAGCTCTGCTGCACATGCATCCAGCAAAGGAAAACTCTGGGTTCGACCGTGCATCCGAGGGATGAATCGGGATGTGCCTCTGCTCAGCTCCAAGCTGGCTGAAATTGTAGTCCCTGCTTATCTGATCCATACTGAGCATCAAGCAAAACCTCCTGCAGGATCTGTTTCTTCCCTGGCCCCCCCTGTGCCTGCTCGGGCCTTTCCTCACTGCAGCAGGGTTGTTCATTCCCGGTGCCGGGTGAACCTTCCCGAGGGTCTCATGTGGGAGTGAGGAGCCCAGGGAGCAGGGCAGGGCTTCCAGCCCAGCAGGGCACTTCCCTCCACCGGGGGAGGGGTTGTGTTCTTGTACCACCAGAGCCGGGGGAATATTGCTTTGTTTTGGGAAGAGATTGCTAAAGCAGATGGTGAATGGGAGACGGCGTTTCCAAGCCTGCAGCAGGCAGGAATTATCGATGAAAAGTGACCTCCAGTGAGCACCAGTGCCTTTAATCCGGAGCTTTGTGCCTTGCTATCGGCTCCTGATCAGTTTTAAAGTCCCTTCCCTCCCTCTCAGCCTTCCCTTTCCCCAGAAACCTCAGCTTAACAGAGCTCGGTGCCTCCCTCCTGGGCTGCCCAGCTCTCTCCCGGGATGCTCCAAGGAGCTCCATCACTGCCTCTTTGTCTCTGTTACTGCACAGATGCCAACCAGAAACTTACAGTAACTTTGCAGTCACATAAAAACTCCCTAAATACCTACTAAAAAAACCCAATAAACGTTCTCAGCCTTGTCTTTTAGTCCAGAGCTTGACAGTTCCATGTTGTAATTCTCTAAGCCATCATCTCAATCAAGGATAAGTCTTCCTGTGGCCATCCTTGAAATGCCTGGATAGCTAAAATCTATCTTTTAGTTGGTGATTTCAGTGCATATTCCATGCTTCAAATTCTGGTTATCCAGACAGGGATTTTTGAAGGATTTATGTGCCATTAAATTTGGCAGGATCTGAATGTTTCAGCTTTTCAGCACAAATCTGACCAGAGCATTTACAACCAGGTGGGTTCCCTGGTGGGTTCCCTGCTCTTGGCTCTTCTCAGACCAGGTGATAGAGAAGAATGAGCTCAGGGTGACTGTGATATTGCTCCAGGATGTCCCAGCCTGATGGAAGGTCTGGAGACTCACCGAGAATTAAAACACACCCAGGAAGGTCTCACAGATAAATCGCTGATCAAATCACGGATTCCCCAGGGAGGCACCGAAATTCAGCCCCGGCTGAAGGCGTTTTAGGGCTCAGGCTGAAAAGGGTCTCTGCTCCAGGGTGAGCAGAACTGCACAACACTTTGAGGAGAGGACGTGTGGAAGCTCCCGGAGCTTGTGGCCCTGCAGAATCCCGGTGTTCCCAAAGAGGGCACTGACGCTCCGCACAGCGCTCGGGACAAGCCCGGCATCGCTCGGCCGGGCATAAATCTCCGCAGAGAAATCCGTCTTAGCACGTCCACCTCAGGAAAAGGGGAATTATTGCACTTAATTAAAGTGTATTGACACCACATGTGGCCCCACCTCTCCCTTTTGGCTTTATTAATGATAGCAAAGCTGCAGCCCCGGAGAGGGGGTGGAGGGGGGGTGTGTGTTGGGGAGGGTCTGAATGGCTAAACAGGACCCCCAGACTGCTCTCAAACATAGCAGGGCAGCAATCACACTTTTTAACAAGCCTAATTTCTACCTCTGAGCTCAGTTACATTTTGTAGTCAATATTTCAGCTCCTTGGCTGTGCTGGCAGAGGGCAATCAGTGCAGCACTGTTAATGCTGCTGGAGCAGTGCATGGGCCATTCTTCTCCACATTATCCACTGAAAGAATTCATTAAAAAGTTAGTTTTGGTGTGCTGGGAGCTGTTGTTCTGTTTTCCCATGAGAGCTTTTTGAATAAAATACTCAAAATAATTCCCACTTGAGCTGAGACTTTTGTCTACAATTCATGAGAAATCTCAGTTGAAACAGAGAGAATCTGCTTAAAACCATTTTGTGATTCTATGATTCTATGAAAATATCTATGGTTTTTATATGAATAAAAGAGCATATCCTGACCCATTTCCTTCTGGGATTTGCCTTCTCAGTGTGTGCTGTAGTTGCAGAGAACTGGTCAGCAGCTTTACCACCTTGAATTACACTTCAATCATGAAAGAATGAAAAACTCTTTCCTTGGATTCATAGCAACCCTGGGATAATGTGGATAATGTATTATTACAAGAGCACAAAGGCAAAACACCTTTGTCTCTACCAGCCCAACCATCTAAAACCACCGTCCTCTCCTTTCCCTGGCCACAGCCAGCTCTGAAACTCCCTGGAGGCTGCGGAAGTTGATTATTTGTCTTCAAAATAAACTGACATTCTGTGTCTAAGGAAAAAAAAAATCCATTCTTTATATTTTCAGGATGATACAAAGATGAAGGTTGCCAGAACAATCCAAGGCTGGGACATCTGAAGTGAAATTCCAACCTTCCAGTTCAACTGGTGTGATTTATTTAGTTTGCAGATGTTCTTGCCAATGAGCTCATTGTACAAGATGAGCTTCACAGGGCTGTAATTTGAATTATGCAAAGTGCCATCAAAGCAGCTCTTCACAGTCCACCTGGGAATGGAGAGCTGTGTAATTCCTGTTAGGAATGATTGCTCCTCTACCAGAAGTACCTTCAGCACTGCAGGCACTGCCAAGTTATCAAGGCTGGGAGGGGCAGAGCCAGAAACTGGGAGATTTCCAAGTTGTGATTGCTCATTCCTAAACAGTGGTAAGTCAATGGCTCTGATATATTAATATTTATGATATATGATATTTTATATAAGATATATATGATATAATAATATTATTAATATCTGATATATTAATATTAGTGGGTCAGTGTGGTGCTCTGGGCATGTTCAGTATCAAAGTGATGCCACACATTTCCCTCTTCCTAAGGTGCAGAAAAAGAAAAGCTCAAATATATTGAGAACGTTAAATCCACAGCGTGCTCTCAGTCACTCAGGATTTAACATTTTAGGGGGTGCCAGGAGAGAGAGATTTATTTGGCTGCTCCTGCTCTGTTCAGCAGGTCAGGTGAAACAGATACACTCTTCTTGTGCAAAGAGAAAACTGGGGTGTCTCAGAAGTTTGCAGGGTGACCCCAAGTGCCTCTGAATTTATAACTGGTTGGGACAGGGGTTAAAATTATCAGGAAGCAGCGTGGCCACTGCTGATGTCACAGCTGCCCCCTGGGACAGTGAGGTCACTGCCAGGGTTGTTGGGGGAGATAAGAGCCCGTGAAAACAAACAGGAGTGCCAGGTCACTGCCCACCACAGGAGGAGGATGGGGCTGTTTTGGCATCTGTGTCTGCCTGGCACTCACTGTCACTGCTCTGGTGAGCCCTGGGCAGAGCTGAGGGCACTGTGGGGCTGAGATCCATCCCTAGGGAGACTCTTTTTGCTGCCTGGTGTCAAAACTACCTTTAAGTGCAGTGTTCTTAAGTGGAAATTGCTGGGGGTTTTTCCCACCCAACGAGGATAATTCAGGAAAAGGGAAGAATTTAGGGGACCAGGGCATGTGCAGGTTTGAGCCCCCAGTGCTGGTGTGACTGGAATTAAGGGCCCATTGGCTGCACTGCAAGAGCACAGAGCAGAATGGGAGGGATTGACCCTTGGGGGTTAAAATCCCACCAGCTCTCAGCTCAAACCCACATGGGGCATCTTGGGCCCACAGTCCAAGTGACCCCAAACTGCAGAGAGCCAACTCCATCACCAGGAGAAAATAGATGTAAAGTCTTCACCTGTTCACTGTACTCAAAATAAACTGACATTTGGTGTATAAGAAAACAAAACCCATTCTCTGTATTTTGCAGATCTTCTCTATATTTTGCAGGTCTTTTCAGGATGATACAAAGATAAAAGCTGCCAGAACAATACAGGGCTGGAATTTCTGAAATTAAATCCCAGCCTTCCAGATAAACTGGGGTGATTTATTCAGTTTTCAGGTGCCTTTGCCAGTGGTCTCACAAATCCAGAGCAGCCAGAGCAGGAAGGTGGGAGCTGAGCCCTCCCTGCATGTCCCTGCCACCCTCCCCTGCAAGCACCACACGTGCAGGAGCTTGTATTCCCTGGGGAATGGTTCCAAAGGGAAATATTGAGAAATCCTGAAGCAAATAACCACACTGGCATCTTTTTCTTTCATTATTTTTTTTTTTTTTAAGAAAATGGAAGAGATGACCAGGAGGTTCAGCCCATCTTGGAGGCCTGTTTGAAAAGTTCCCGTTGTACAAACAAGTCATCAGGGCTCAAACCACTTTAAAACACTTGCAATTGAAAACATGTTCTTAGTGGTTTGGGGAGAGCTGAGACTTTCCCCATCTATTAATACCCTGCAAGCTTTGGTTGCTAAAAGTGGCATCCCGGGCTGGCTATTTTTGACACTCAGTTTGGAGCAGAGCAGGAGCAGGAGAAGCTGCAGATGGTTATCTTGAGCATGGGTGATGTTTAAAGATCTCCCAGAAAGTATTGTAAAAGTGTGTAAATCCGAGGAACCTGGACAAATTCCAGCCCCAGTAATACCTTCTCCCAGTATTCCTCCTGCAGTTTCAATTGGAAAACCATCCTGCAGTGCTGTGCAGTGTGTGTGAAACAGCTGCCATATTTTACCCAACTGCTGGCTGCTCTTCCCTTTAAATAATTTGTAAGTCATTTTGTGAGGAGCTCTGGGATAAAAAGAGCTGCATAAATTTATTATCATTGTCATTAATTTTGGCACCACGCAAGACCACCAGTATTTAAAATCAATTAACAGCCCTTTTCCTGTTATCGTTGGCATTTCGTTTTCATTCTGCTAGAACAAGCCTCTCATAAAAGCTAAAAACAATCTATTTTTGGAAGTAATACAGCGACAGTAAGGGAGAGCTGGTGAATTCTCGTTAGACTTTTAGCAACATGAGTTTTCTGGAAGTAAGTAGGAGTTTTGGACGGGTGCAAAGGGTGAGAGCACAGCCAGTAAAGCGAGTTAGCCCTGCTCATTTCACACCCTTCGTGACTTTCCTTTTAGCTTACGGTTAAAATACATCAAAACAAAGCCTGTTCTGAGCTGAAAATACTCTGAAGCAGGACCTAAACCCTCTCTAGGTTTTGGCTCAGGGAAGCTGAGTCCAGGCTGGGTTTCTGTGGCTGTTCCCAGGGCTCTGTCAGCAGAGGGAACTTTATTCTTTTCCATGGGCCCATATTCCACACGCTCCAGTGGCAGCAGCATAAAAGCTTTGTCAGCAGCCAGAACTGTTCAACCACAATGCACTGAATTCATGTTTGAGGCAACAGCTTCCTAAAGTGATGGAGCATCACCAGTTCTGTCTGTTTTTGGCCGCTCCAAGAACTCTGGAATTCACATCAGCCTCAAGTTCAGCTGCTTCTTCCATGGGAAGTTTTACCAGGGCTCTCTGTGTTCCATGGGAGAACCATCCAAGCCACCTGGCAATCCACACTTCGTTGGAGATAAAGTGGAAAAAGGTTTTACCTGTGTTCTAAAATTTACCATTTCCCAAATAAACCTCATATTTACCAAAGGGAATATTGTGTGTGTGGGGGTGGGGGGTTGGATTGGCTGTTGGCACTGTGGGGTTGGACTAGATGTAGATATTGGGGTTGGACTCGATGATCTCCAGAGGTCCCTTTCAACCCTAACAATTCTGTGATTCTGTGATGGCAAATGTGTTTCAAAACACAAAAACTAACTCAAGGATTACCACTAAAAACACTTCATAGCAGAGCTTTGGGAGGACTTTTATCATCCCCAAACACACAAGCATCACCTGAACAGGCAGGAGATGGAGATTTACCACTGCAAGGCGACAAGGAGTGTCTGGAAGCAGCTGGAAATAATTCAGCAACAGTGCAGTGAAAAGGAGTTTAGAAACCACACAGTCTCAATGATATTTTCATAGTGCTCCAAGCAATTTACTTCCCCAAGTTAAATGGTTTCAAGACTATCCAGCTCAAAATTACACACACAGCACAAATGCCAGCAGTGGTAAACTGCAGAGCATCAGGCCAGGGAAACAACAGCCAAGAGCCCTCGAGGAAATGGCAGGGAGATTTATGAATGGCATTCCCAAGGCTTTGATGGAGATCAATCCAACCCCCCTCATATCTGTCAGTGTCTGTCTCAGACGTGTCTCATTATGGAAAATAATTTGCATTTTATGCCAATATTGCAAAGCCCCCTGGACTCACTCAGCCCATAAAATCCCTGCTCTCCACCTTGCTGGGATGCAGAAGATGAACTGCCCAGTGTGAGTAAATCACTGTTCCTTCCAGACTATACAGCAGAGGTTTGGGCTGTAACGAGTCCACGTAACTCTGTGACCCAGTTAAGGCTTTTCATGAAGGGCAATTCCATCACAAATGGGCTTCAAATACAGCAAAAGTGTCTGTGCCTTGGGCAGGCCACGTGCTGATGTGCTTTCCAATGATGAGGATGAATAATCCTACCTCAGTTTTTGCTTTGTGTTGTTCTGTGAGTTTAATCAAAGAGCAGGACACACATTTTGTCTCCCTGCACCATCCAAACATCTCTCACTTAAGGTGGGATCATCAGCTGCACTGAGCATTCTCCCTGTCCTTGGACTCCAAGTGAGGGAGAGGTGAAGGATTTGGCAGATGTGGAGGGTACTCAAAACTCAGGTTTATGTTCTGGAGGGATTTTGGACTCAGTGGGGGCATGGAAGGGAAAGCCAGAGAAGGTAAAGAAGCAAAAGGCAAAAAGTGAGCGAAGAATTTTGGTGTGCAAGTGTTATCAGGCCTGGGAATCTAAAGTTTAGCAGCATGCAGATTTTTCATGGTCTGCACACACCTCAAGCTGAGACACGAAAAATTAAAGAGATATAGATATAAAACTTATTATATGTTGTTAAAAAATAAGAGTCTCCATCTAAAACTTCCTGTAAAAGTCCCACATTGTTGGAAGGGTTTGAGGAGGCAACTCAGAGGCAGCACATCCCAGAGGAGCAGCAGGCAGAGCCCCAGAGCTGCAGGTCCTCTGGACAGAAGGGAATTGGTGGCCAGAAACACAATGAAGGAGGTGGCAAATAATTATCCAAGAGGGATATGGGAAGAGGAGCATAAAGAAAATGAGTGATCATTTTATCTCGAGGGGAGAAGCAGAAAGTGAAGGAGAGCCTGGGGAGACAGATGGAGCTTTGGAGGATGAAATGATCCTGCTGTAATAATGTACTGCACGTTATGGCTTGACTGCAAAAATTACCAAGTGAGAAAATGTGCAAAAGGCCAGCTCACAGGGCAGTGAAAGACTCTGAGTTCCATGAATAAATGTTTTTAAAAATGAATGAGTGAAGCCTTACAAAGCTGGAGGGGGGAGGAGGCAAAACTAGCAAGTGTTTAAAGTAATTTTATCTGTGAATGAATCAAGACAGAAAATCTAAGGAGAGCACATGCAGACATGAGCTGTCTTCATTTTAGTCATCTCTGTGTGGATTAAAGGTCAAACACTTGAGCTTTAAACATCTAAATGATACACCCAATGTCCCAAAGTAAGAATCCAGATTTTCCTCCATAAAGAGATGACTTTCTCTCAGCAAAGAGCTGAAAAACAGTAATAAATAATAAGGGTCCATTTAAAGGAGAATCATGAAACTTTCCTGCATCTCTACCCTGGAAATGGGGAACATCATTAACAATGACGAGCCCAATTATTTTGGTGGGATGTTTTTTATCATCTTCTTGGGAGTTTTTTCAAAGTGGCAACTTTTTGGCAGGCACAATAATAGCTACTGTGACTGGGAACACCTCAAATCCCCAAAAGCTGCATTAGTTGGAATGTTGAGTGTCCTGAATGCAGAGCTGTGGGATGTAAAACATTGCAAAAAGCTGAAAAATTAAAGGACTAAAAAAGGCAGAAGATGATTTACAAGTCAAAAAAAAAAGAAAAAAAAACTTCAGCAGAGAATTTAAGGTGTGGAATTTCTGTAGTTTGCCAAACAGAAGCTCAGGGCTTGATGACACCATAAAAACTGTCACTGGACTCGAAAAGTCCATGTGGGAGGGATGATGATTCTGGGCATTAAGGTTGGGGGATTTAGTGGAAGATTTCTTTTATCATTGTTCACCAGATCTGATAGATTAAACCCAATGCAGGTGAACACACTTGTGCTGCCCTGGTACAGAAAGAGGGGCTGAAGAAAGGCATAAAACCAACTCATTAAAGCCAAAATGAAGATAAAAGTGAGGCATGTTTTGCAACAGGGAGAAGAACTGACTTTTCCAATGGATTCTCCCTCTCTTGAAGCCTCTGATCTAATTTGAGCCCTGTCTCAGGATTTGGCTAAACCCAACTTATTGGCCTCATTACAGGCACAAGGCTGTGAAATTCCGTGGCCTCGACATCCAGGTGAGGAGATTCCCAACCCCAGCACAGTGACTGTGGTTCCTCCTCAGCTGGAAATGCCCTGGAACTCATAATAAATACATCTGCAAATCACAGGGAATGTGTCACCACAGGCAGAAGGGCCAGGATTGCCCTCCTGCCATGGACCTGTCAGGAGCCACCTCAGAGGGAGGAGGGCGAGAGGGATTTTGGGAGCAGCGGGAATGAGCCACAGACAGCGTTTGAAAAATAAAGGGGTTGACAAAATATATTAGGCTGAGGTCAAATTTCATTGAATCGTCGCTTGATTACAGCCTGTCCGATCTCCAAACACGCAGATGCACTTTGGAAACCACTTTTTAGCGCTTTCAATAAGCTGCAATTATTTTTGCAGGGTTTTGAAACGAGTCCTCCCTGGGATTTTGGTATTTTCCAACGCTGTCTCAGACAGTTCTGGTTTAAAATAAAACCTGGGCAGACTCTGAGACCGAGGGTTGAGTCTCTGGGCTGTAGCAGGCCCAGCTCAGTGGGAGCAGAGTTTAGGCTCAGGTTGCTTTAGTGGAGAGTTTGGCTAATTATCAAAAGCAATGGGATGCAAAGAAAACAAAGAGTAGAAACTGGAAGTTGAGACCGACTTCAGCAAAGCCTGGTAAGTGAGGGAACAACCTTCCGTGCTGGAATTGCCAAATAAATAAATAATAAAAAAAACCAAATAGAGAAAAACAAAACTAAAAAAGGGCTGTGGTTATTTTGGCACCAAGAGCCTGCAGGTGAAGGATATGTCAAGACCAAAGTCTTCCTCCTCTGGGTCCCACTTGTGCTGCTGGATTTGTAGGAATAGAAACTACATGGAAATGTCTCGCTGCAATATCAGCTTCAAAATAAGGTAAATTCACAGCAATTACACCATCAAAATAGAACACTTCCCTTCTAGCCCCAAAATTCAGAATTACCCCTGAAAATAACTTCTGCAAACTGAGTGAGAGTAAATCTCCCAGCTGCCACAGATTCCAGCTTTACTCAGGCTTCATCTCCCTTATCTCCCTGGAAATGCTGGAAAAGAGTTGGGCCTTGAAGTCATAGTGACAGGGCCATAAAAATAGCCATGAAGATTCCATCTCCACCCATGGATGAGGATAAGAGTCCCTGGAGCTTCCACTACAGAGTATCAGACATGCAAACAATAACAGGGTAATTCTTCAAGTCCAGTCATTTATTAAAAAAAAACCCCAAAACTGGAAGTTTTCAACTCCCAGCCAGAAGTTTAAAAAAAAAATGTAATAGATTGAGTTACTCCATCTCTAAGGTTTGTTTGAAACTTATCTCAACCCACAGGGACAAATTGAGACCTGATTCAAATCTCCTTTGCTTTGAACGAGGTTACACAAGGGATGAAGTCGTAGCTTTTAAGGTGGCAAAATTTGGCCAAAAAAAAATGTTTGAAAATAAAACCCTTCCCTGCTGCTGTTTGATATCAGAGATTATTTCAGCCAGAGCTCAAACTGAAGTGCTGAGGGGTAAGGGAAAGTGATATAATGGACCCAGGAGGGCAAATACCTGTTTTTTCTGAGGTGTTTCATCTCACCTGTCTCAGGCTCCAGTCCAGGAAGGTCAATGAGCCTGTGCTCAGCTTTTGGAAAGTGGGGAAATCAATCAGTACTCAACAAACTCCCAGACTGCTCAGATTAAAGCATGAGCCTGAGCAGCTTTTTAAACTGGGCTCCCAGAAAACGGGTCAGGACTATTTTTTACCAATTTTATTCGAGACTGGACTTACTCCAAACCCTTTTTGGCCGTGGTCAGCTCTTGTTTCGTGGGCTGGGCGCTGTAGCAGCTCCAGTGCCACCTGTCCATGGATCCTGAGTGTTCCAGGTCCGGCTCTCCCAGGAAAGAACCACTCCCTGTCCTCAACAAGGTTCATCTCACATGTCTGGAAAGTGGTTAAAATGGCTCATGAGCAAACACAGGGCAAGAGGTGGGGTCTGCCAGGGATCAGAGAGCAGCCAAAATCTTCAGTCCTCTATTTTTGGATGTTCTCTCTAAAATGGTTTTTAAATCCTTAGCGAAAAAAAGTTGCTCCACGAAGCCAACGTGTCCTAATGAGGTGAAAAACTTCTTTGCAAAGGCTGCTTTATAATTACAGGATTTGAGCTGTGGCATAAGAAATTTCAGATGCATTTTGGAAAGAGAAGCAGATCATTCTATTTAGAGCAAAGTCAGCCCCACTTTTTGTCTCTCTCCCAGGATAGACATGAAAACACCTTTGAAAATTATTTTTTCCCCCCAAAATCTGGTTTCTTCCCCGGGTGTAAGTGTGCTCAAGTGAATGTAATTACACCTTGCATTCAACAAGCCAAATATTTGATTTCATATTAATATGTTTTCCCTCCAGCTGGTGGTAAGTGTGGCTTCTTGCACCAGATGCAGAACATCTTTAAGGGCTGGGAAAAACCAATATATGTTTCTGTGTGTGCACATATATTCACACAGATATGCAAAGGCAGGACGTGACAGGACAAGGAGAATGGCTTTGAGATGAAGGAGGGTTGATTTAGGTGGGATATTGGGAAGAAATTCTTCCTTGTGAGAGGAAGCTGTGGCTGCCCCTGGATCCCTGGAAGTGTCCAAGGCCAGGTTGGAGCGACCTGATCTAGTAGAAGGTGTCCCAGTCTCTGGAAGCTACTTCTGCAAATTTGGGGGGGTTTAACAGCTTTACCACCAGCAGCACACGACTGGATGTCAGCACAGGTAATAAAAAGGCTTAAAATAATCTCTTTTAAGCCCCAATCTTGACTTCCAGGGTGAGGGTTCATAACTCCAGGGTTGCGGTTCATCATGTGAAATTCAAGTCATGGATTGCCCTACATGGCACAGACATCTCCCAAATGGAACAGGACACAACCTATGGAAAACTACTGGCAAGTGAAAGAGGAAAGTGGTCATAATTGTGTTTTGGAATCTAGATTTTAGAATAGCATTAAGGCAGGATAACTCTTGATTCACACACTGCTACCTTCAAGCCACATCAGTAGGTTCTCGTTCCAAAACTAATATACCACATTTTTAAATTAAATTGTATGATTCCCCCCCACCACCATTTTCACAGTTCATGATTCAACAGCAGCTTTAGAAATGAACAGATAATTAAATTTTCACTTTTCAGCCTTGATGCTTTGTTTATTTAAGGAGCCTGATTAAGAAATAAGTAGCCCAGAACTTGGTATCACTCCAGCATCTCATGATGTTTATCATAACAACCCACATCCAGCCCACCAGGAGCAGCAGGGAGACTCCAGAGAAACCCCATCCTGGGACTGAGGAGCACCAATCAAAGAAAATGTTGGTTTGTTTGAATTAGGGAAGGGAAAGCAGAGAAAAATAAACTGCAAACCAAAGTATGTTCCTACTTAGGGTCCTTTCCCCTGGATTAAGCAAGAGATCCAGCACAGCCTTAAATCATCAGTTATAAAGATAGGAAAGGCTGCTCACTCAGGATGGAATTAGGTGGCCAAAATATCATAAACAACACCAGGGCCATAATCTGGCCCTGCTTGATATTAGTAATGAAGGGAAAACTGGTGCTGAAAGCATAAACCAACAAAAATAATTCCCTCCTGTAGGAATCACCAGGCCGTGTTTAGATAATTCTTTCCCCACCCATTCCTTTTCCATTGCCACATCTTTCTGCAACCAGAAGGGAAATTGCCAGTGCCATGAAATTCTTATCGCCCTTTTTCCAGAGAAAATCAACAAATAGAATCAAATTCTTTCCTCAGCTATAATAAAATAACATCTTCAGCACCTTCCTTCCCCCTCTCCTTCCAACCTACGTCTCACTGTCTTCTCTCTATAGTCTTGGCTCAAAGATCATTTGGAAAAGGGAAATCAATGATTTTTGCACTGATTCCCGTTGTTATCCCATCAATGTTTAGCCTGAGGAGCACTGAGCTGTGTAAATACTTTTTTGGGCTTCAGTGGGAGAAAATAATAGGGTTCACTAAGTTGATGCAAGAGAAAAAGGTTGCAATTATTCAACCAAAATATGTAACTCAGCTTGCTTAAGCAAATAGTCTCATCCCCCAAGTCAGCAGTGCTTTTCTATATGTGTCTTTATCCCATTACAGGCTGAAACGAGAATGTAAAGGGTGACAGCAGAAATTATACCTAAAAAGAGACCAGGATATGTTAAATAGGGAGGGTATGAAGAGATACAAACCCCAATTCCTTAAGGAAAATGTTATGGGGTGAATGACAGCCCACTTTGTGCAGAGATCCGTTCTTGGTTGTGGGCTGCTCAAGCCGGAGCTGTGAATGGAGGCAGTCAGGGAAAGTGGGCAACTCCAGGAAAATTCAGGGAGTACAGGGAAAAGGCTGAGCCCTGGATGGGAGCCAAATAAACCTTGTTGAGGAAAAACAAATATCTCTGCTGGATGTCATTCAGAGATACAGCCATTAGGCTGGTATTTCCCAGTGAGGCTTGTAATCACAACCGGAGGCTCCTGCAGCGGCAGAGACCGGTTGGAGCTGCAGAGAACGGGATCTGTGTTCGGGAATGAAACAGGGATCTGAGGAAACAGCCCAAATTCTGACTGTTTAAAGTTGTTTCATCCTGAAACCTTCTTCAAACACCAGTGCAGCATAACAATTCTATGGTTTCTTTCGTCCTGACCCAGGAAATCGGGATGCATCGCTCTCCATCTCTCTTGGTGGATCCTGAAGGTGCTGGAAGGCCTCAAGTAGGTCATCCCAAAGCCTTTTCTCTTCTCCAGGCTGAACAATCCCAGTTCCCTCAGCCTTTTTTCCCTTGGCAGCTGGTGTTGATCACTGACGGACCAGTGGAGCCATCAGCTGCCCTGGGACAACCTCTCCCACGTTCAGGTGACTGAGCCCAAGAGGTACCACAGGTCACCTCTGAGCTGGGAATCCCCTCTGGACAGAAAGCAGGGAACAGGGAGCATCCAAATGTGCCTGAAACTGTCCCATCACATCAACTGAATATTGAATTTTCCAACACTGAGCACCTGAACCAGCCTGGAAACAAACCTTGGAACTGTGGCTTTTCTGCTAATTTTTTCATCTCTCCAAACAAGAATTTCTTCTTCTTTTTTCCTTTTTTTTTTCTGGTTTTTTTTTTTTTTTTTCTTTTTCAAAAATGAGCAGGATAAAATATCAGGCTGTGCAGAGTGACTGGCTGCTATATTTAACTCAGACAAACACATAACAAATCACTATTCTGCAGAAAGAAGGCACACCTCATAGGCTGTAGGGTTTTTTTTTTTCTCGAGCCCTGGACGTAAGACCACAACCCTCTAAATAATCCTCCAGAAATAAACCAATGAAATGTTCACTCTGACAACAGACACAGTATTATACCTGCAGCTGGTAAATGTTTCCACAGTTCAACCACCTTTCCTTTTCGTTTCCAGTAAAAATTTGCTCCCAGGGGATGGAGTCAGCACTAGGATTTTAATTACTTTGCTGCCATAATGGAGAATGGAGAGTTGCAGTTTTTTTAGTGCTGCTGGTGAATTCTGATTTTTTACTCTTTCTGGAGGGAGGAGGATTCCCAGCAAAGGCAGAAACCCTTTGGGGAATCATCCCTGCTGTCTCTGGTGTCCCTCAATCCCCCAGTATCTGCTGTTCCCTGCAGTCCAGAGCCACGGAACCTTGAGAAATCCATGGCACTTGTTCAGAACTCAAATTTCAGGAACCAGGAAACTTGGGACTACTTTCCCCATCCCTGAAAGTGTCCAAGGCCAGGTTGGACGGGGCTTGGAGCAACCTGGGCTAGTGGAAGGTGTCCCTGCCCATGTGAAACACGATGATCCTTAAGGTCCCTTCCAACCCAAACCATTCTGTGATAAATTTAAATCCACTATTTGACTATGAAAATATTCCAAAGTCAGGAGGATGAACCCCCCTCTCTTAGGAGATTGCCTTCCAAGTTGTTTGGTAGACTGCTTGATTTAAATAATGGAATTGAAGTATTTATCTTGCTTTAAATAAAAAAACCCTGGGATGGTTCTCATTCACCTTCTGGGCTTGAGTTTTCATGTGTTTCTGTCACGCTTCCCAACTCTGACATTTCCTTTTCTGCCATGAACACCAGAAACAGATAATACTGGTGTTATTTTTGCTGCTTTTAGCAGGGAGAAGAGGAAATAGGTTCACATGCATTACCATATATATATATATTTATATATACTTATAATGTATCTGTTCATGAAATGTCTGTTCACAGCCACATGAGTTCCCTGCCAGCTCCAGATCCACAATATTGCAAGTGTTGAAGTATTGAAGCCTAGCTCTGATTTTTAGGATGTGTTCCCCCAAAAGAAAGCTGAATCCCATTTTCCCTGCTCCAGCACAGCACACTTTTGCCAGAGGGTGTATTAGGGATCCTTCCTGCTGAAAGCAGTGGGAAAAGAGACAAGAATTATCTGCCCAGCAATGACACAGAGAGCAGGGACTGAGCAGGGGAGGGCTGGAAGCTCCAGAGCTGCTGGGCAATGTTGGAGTGGGAGCGATGGATGAGAGGAGCAGAAATGAAACAAGGAGAAAATTGATGTTTCCCGTTGGGATAAACCCTTTCCCACTTATCCCATTATTCCTAGGGGTTTGTGTGGTTGATCTTCATCCCATTTTGCTGGCAGGCCATGGGCAGAGCACTGAGATTTCCAGTGGCCAGGACAAAGTGCCATTAGCACAGTTTACTCCAGCAGGGCACTGGTAGCAGTCCTGGGAGTTGGATTTTTGAGTGGATTATCCAGGAAAAGAAGAAGGGAAATGAAGTAGCACAAAAGCCTCAGGTTCTCTTCAATGGCAAATCTCCCTTTTGCATTATATCAACACATACCCAGAGTTCTTCCCCAGCACTTCAGTGGACATTGTAGTTTTCTTCTGGAATCTCCATGTAAATATATATATACATACATATATATGGACATTTTATATATATATATATATATATATGTGTATGTCATTTCCTAGTTCTCTAAAGCTCAAGGCTTAGAAATACCTCAACCATAACCTGCTTTTGATTCCTGTAATAACTCTGATTTATATCAATGCTGGTTTATGACCAGCTCCCCTCTGCCCTCTACTCGTAAACTACAACTGTGATCCCAAATTTGAAATGAAACTCTGGGAGAATAAAATCTGTCAATATGTAACCCCTCATCCAGTCCACAAATTATCACTTAAAGCCTTTGCTTCTGCAACTTGAAACTACCTTTTTTCAGTGTTCTTTTTTGGATGTGCTTTGCTATACAGACAGTCAGGAAATGATGATGATTAATCACGGAATCATGGAATGGTTTGGGTTGGGAGGGACCTTAAAACTCATCTTATTCCAACCCACTGCCGTGGGCAGGGACACCTTCCACTAGACCAGGTTGCTCAGAGATCCATCCATACCTAATATTACCTAAGAGCCTAATAATAATAATGATGATAAGGGTTATGTGGTGATGATGAATATGATGATAATAATAATAATACCATATCTAATAATAAAAAAATACAGCTATTTTTATGAAGGACTTAATTGAAATATATTTGATACTATAAAGAACACAAGTTTAGGCCCAAAAGTTACACTTAATAACAGTGCAAAAAAGTTTGAAGGAATCAAATGTTTTAGGTCAAAATACAGGGAATGCTCGCTTCAAGTTTCTTTGAAAGGAATGTTACTCATTTGGTTTTATTATGGAATTTTTATCCTGCAGCATTGCAGGCAACTCCCAGTCTCCGAGTTGGTGAGATCTGTGTGGATTCCTTTGGGCTGGACAGGATTTGTCAGTCAGAGAAGTCCCTGAGCACTGGCAACTTCAGAATGGGAAAATATCCTTCCCCAAAACCAAAACTCCAACTGCCCAGGCTGGAGGAGAGTCCTTGGGCTTTCTGCAGTCCCTGAAGTGTCTCCCATTCAATGGGATATTTCAAAACAGTCCCATTTCACCCCAACTTCAAGGGGCTGATGGTGATGTGTGAGGAGCAGTCCAGTCCTCACCAGGGCAGGACAAGGTGCTCAGTGTGGCCATTTCACCCCTTCAGCATCTTTCCACAGCCCAGCCTGGCCCTAATCTCGCCTGGATCTACCTGAGTGCAGTTCATGGACACTTGAAAATGTATTCACAGATGGTTTTCTGTTCATTTTCCCCCCATTTTCCTGTGAATAAGATGGGATCTGTAAGAAATAGTGTTCCAGGGCACTGCATGGGAGTCAGGAGTCCTGGTTTCCCAGCCTGGGTCAGGCTCCTGTTACAACAGGGACATGGTTTAGTGGGACTTGGCAGTGTTTGGTTTATGGTTGGACTCGATGACCTTAAAGGTCTTTTCCAGCCTAAATTATTCCATGACTCCATGAATTGCTGCAGAACCAGAGCCCTGTGGAACCCGATCACCAAACAGGCATTTTGGCTTTTTGCCGTTTCCTTTCTCAGAAACAAATAGTTTAATTTGCTAAGCTCATAATAAGAGTTCTCCTTCTACCCAAGAGAGCCCCCTGATTTTAAGGATAAACTCTGGAAACTCAATCTCTGGTGCTGTGCAATGTCATAACTCCTTGGAGCTCACAGTGAGGGGGGTGCCATGCTCACACTCTGTGGCTGTTTGTCTGTCAGAGCCAGCACTGCTCCTGGGTTATGGATCCTCAACAAGACAAGAGTAAACGGCCTCAGGTTAAACCAGGGGAGGTTTAAATTGGACATTAGGGGAAATTTTTCCATGGAAAGGGTTGCCAAGCACTTGAAGAGGCTGCCCAGGGCAGTGTGGGGTCACCAGCCCTGGAAGTGTCCTGTGACACTTGGGGACACGGTTTAGTGGTGAACACAGTTGGGTTGATGGCTGGACCTGATGATTTTAGGGATCTTTTCTAACCTTAACAATTCTCTGGCTCACATTTTCTCTGCCCATTTTGCTCCTGCATTCCAGGAGGAACAGGAGATCCAGAAATGAGCCCTGGAGAAACAAACACATCTCAATTCCCTGCTCACACGTCCTGTCCGGCCGAGACACATTTTCTGTTGTAATATTTACAACACTTGAGTTTCCAACCCCTTCGTTGCCTGCGGTCTGTTATCATGAAAATAATAATTGTACAAGCACAGACAGTGACCCAGCAAGAAAAGCTGCAGCCCTTAAAGAGGCAAAGGGACTCAGCACCAAGGGGAACACGGAATTCTCCACACATTTTTTCCCATCCCATCGTGGAATGCAGCACATCCCCAGGGAAAGGGGATGGTGTTCCTGCAGGTTGCCATCAGAGGAGTTTTTAATGACACATTAAAGGCCCTGCTTTTAACAGGGGTTTTGGCACAACCCAAATGAAGTCACTGGAAGGCAGATGTTGCCCCATTAAGAACAGTAAAACCTTGAGGTCCCTTCCTGAAGAGGAGCTGTGGGCACTTAGAGTGACCATCAGTTGGAGCAGCTGATCCTGCTTTGTAAGTCCCTGAAGTGTGAAGTCCCTGCATTTCATTTTAATTTCCTTTTGGAAAGCAGAGGTGTGGTTAGTGGGGAACCTCCTGCACACACTCACACTCACACACAAGGAGGGCAGGAAAGGAGGAAATGATTTAACCCTTTCAAAAAGCTCTGCAATTTCTTTAGTTAAGTCAAGAAAAACAAGCAGAGATACTTTCTCCTTTAGTTCCTGTGCAAAAATAAACAATAGCCTTGCATAGCTAATAACCAGGTTAGGGCCCCTTGCTAATATCTGCTCCAACTCCTGAAAAATGAGGGGAAAATCTTTTTTTTTTTCCTGATTCCCTTCACTTCAATCAACTTCTGAATCAGCAGCTCATGCCCTCTGTAGGGGAAAAAGATAAGGATCGTGTAATTCCATCTGATTTCCCATTTCCAAGCTGTTTCTCTGACATCAGACCACACAGGTACACGGAGACTCGTTATCAGATGGAGCTCACTGATGGTTTCAGGTCAAATTTGATGTTTTCAAGATGGTTGTGCTCTCCAAAATGGGGTGGGAAGAGTCAAGATGATCCAACAAAGGACACAGTGATGAAAGTTTCTACCTAAATAATGTCCAAAAGAGGAAAAGTGCTCCCTGCTTCAGCACTATACTGAGATTATTTCAAAGAGATTGAGAAATCATACTAGGAATTAAAACTTTTAAGGGTTTTCCCTCATTTTATTGGAAATCAACAGTTTATGCAATTAATGAATATCATCAGGAGCATCCTGCTATGGGCACTGGCCAAAAAAACAGCAAAGACAAATAATTTATGACCCCCTAACAGAGGGACCTGCAAACAAATAAACAGAATTTGTGGCTGGAGATTGATAAGATGAATTGATCTTTGCTTCTAGTGCTCTAAATTATTACTATTAATACAAAGACAGAAAACTGGCCTCTGACGAGTTGTTCTGAAGTCCTGCACATCACTGAATTCCAGGAATATATTTTTTAGGAATGGAATCAGACGCCTAAATAAAAAACCCTGCTGGTTTTATTATCACATCTGCAGGATCCCAGTGCCACTGCAGGCATCGGTTAAACCAGTAATTACCTCAATTTCATGGGAAAACAGGTAGAGATGTGCTGACAACATCCCCAAGGAGTGTAACAAGTGTGCCACAGTTCTGGAAGTCGAGCTCCATTTGGAGGAATCCTGCTGCTGAAGGACAGGTCTGTTTATTTGGATACAGTGCAGTGCAGAAAGAAACTAAACTGCTATTTATTTTGCATATGTATACTGCATTTGCTGGCATGAAAGGAGGGCTCTCTGCTTTCCCAGACCAATCAAGGAGAAAATGTTAATGGTCTAAACATCTCCCCCTTCCTGGCTGACAGCAGCTTTTGAAGCCCAGACCCAACTCTGGCTGAGTCAGACAAGGTTCCCTCTTGTCCCACCATTTCCTCAAGGTGCAGGAACAAGGTGGCTTCTCTGTGCCCCAAGGAAACTCAAAGCCAGGGGCTCCCACACGCTCCATTTAGAGCTGGTGCCCATCAGCAGCAGGGCGTGAAAGGCCCCTTTGGATTGAGGAGTTAAATGGGGTATATCGAGTTGAAGTGGTTGAGAAATGTTGCATTCAGGGTTTGAGTAGGTGGTGGAAAGTGAGGAACTTAAAGATTAAGGTTTGAAAGGCAAAACTTATGAAGTCTTGCTTCTCAGGTATAAAAAACAAACCAAACCAAACTTGTACACTCAGCAAGAGATGTGAGCCAGACTGAAGCCAGGAGCTGGGCACCTGAGGATGTTCCACCCCTCTGGAAAACCCCTGCCTGCATCCTAATGGGAGCTACAGGACCACTGCTGGTCCAGGCAGGTCGTGGGGACACAAAACTTGCCTTCACAAAACTCAGAAAGAAGGAAAATGGCTGGAAAGGAAAATCCAGTTTATCAACTCATCAGCTGCACGTGAAGATGCCAAAGCACCAGATCCAATCCAATTCTCCTTGTTTTGTTTGTTTTCTGCAAACTGTGCAGTCACTCTCCAAAAATATCACCTCAAAAACCTGTCTATAAAATACACCATCTTTGTAGGTGACTGGAAAAACGAGGGACAAGCTTCTACTGAGAGTTTCTACGTTGGGTTAAAATCTGAACCCTCGTGGTGGAACTCAGATCAGCACCTGGAGTAAAAAATACACTGAGTTTAGGGACAGAGGTCAGAAATCCTGGGCTGCAGGTACAAGATCTGCAGTTCAAGCTTAGTAGCAGGGACTTGCTGCATCATGACAGTGAAACCTGGGGGAGCACCCTGTCACCTGGAAGTGGTAAAAAGCAAAACCCCAAAGCTGTTTCAGCTCCCTAAATCTAGATGGAGTGGGGACTAGAGTGGTGGGCAGGAAGTCAGGAGCCTGGTGAAGACTATTAAGATGGAAAAAATGAAGTAATCCAGTACAGTGGGCTATTCAGGACTGCAGAAAGTGGGAAAGGCAGAAAGGCCAAGGAGACTGAGACAGGGAGATTGAAATTCAGATGGAGCTCAGGGGTCTCTGGGCAGCAGCTGTAGATCATGTCTGGCAAAGCAAGTGTTTATTTGGACAATAATAGCCTTGAAGCCTCCTGATAAAACCATCTCCTTGCACTTCAATCCATAATACTGCCAAAGGTTTCCTTAAGTATTCCCTTCCACTGGGATGTAAACCCACCCCTGCCCCTGGGGTTGTGTGGAGAGGGGAAGGGGGGCATGGAAAGGGTTTCCCTCAGAGTGGGCAGGCAGAAGAAAAAGGGGTAAAAAAAAAAAAAAGGGGAAAAAAAAAAAGGAAGGGTCAGTCTTTTGTTACATTTTTTTTTTTTTTTTAATCCACATCTTTAATTATTTCCTTGGAAAAACAAACTAAGCAATGGATCCCGGGCTTCTGAGGAAACAACAGAGGAAGCAGGCTGTTTTCCAAAGCCCCCTTGCCATGTGGCTGCTGCTGTGTGCCTTTTGTCTCCCTGGTTTCCTGAACATGGATGGAAAGCGTGTCCCTTTCATAATCCACCCTGGCTCCCGTGCCTCCCTCCCTCTCCCTTTGTACAGTTGATGGGAGAAAGGAACCAGCTGCAAAAAAAGCCTTTTCATGTCTATCGTGCTCCTTGACCCCCCTTCAACACCTCCCGGTGCCCACTGGGATTTTGGTGATTTCTAATGTTACTCCGTGGCAATCTCCTCCTCCTGAGAGCTCCGTGGCAGTTTGGGCTGGGAGGAACAGCTGGAGACAGAATTTTAGCGCAGTTTTTAGGGGGGAATAAAGAATTCCGATCCATTTTCTCCTCTGCTGAGCGACTCAACTCGGGTTTCCCAAAGGAGGAGAAGGTGGAAACTGGTATTGAATTTAAGACAAAAATGAATGACAACAGGTCTGGCTTTAAAATCCAGGATTAAATTCAAATATGGAGATTATTGAAACATGTGGGTGAGTATTAAGGGCAAGTTCCACACTCTATATATCTGCCTTCTAAAGTAAGGGGTACCTTTAGTTCATTGAAGCAGTTGTACAAAAAACCCCAAGGTAATCCCAATTATCCTTATCTCATGGACAGAGGAGGGACTGGATGCCAGGGAAGTGATTCTGTTCTGTGATTTACCTTTTAAGTTATGATGCCACTGGAAAAGACCAGAAAACACTGGTTTGGGGAGGAATTGGAGAGAATGAAGAAAGTCCATCATTATAGTGATGTTACAGACTTTCCTGTGCTTGCCAACTGTCCTTCAGCCTTTATTAGATTTTTTTTCTTTTAAATTCCCAGCAGGAATGTTTATGAAAAAAGTGAAATGCTTCTTAGTGCATTTATATGGAAATGCTGCTGCTTTTTTATTAAACCCCCCAATCTCAGTGTCGCTGCCTTGACAGATGAACATAATATTTTTTTATATATTTATTTTTATATCTATTTATATAGAGATTTAAACCTAGAATATGATACGTGTGTATTCTGACATCAAGAAGATAAAAATTCCCTCTGTAACCTCTTACCAAGACCAGTAATCTCTATTTAGCTCAAACATCTGAAGGCAGCAAGACCTTGAGAACTTACTGCTTCCTCTGCAGTTCCATTTGTTAATCTCTCTTATCTTTCCCTCCAAAATTTAGGTTTGTTTAGCAACTGGTGCCTTCCTTTTGTGAAGGCATTTTGGTGGTGTTATGGTGCTACTTCATCCCTCCCTGACAAACCTTGAGCAGGTCTCTGAGAGGCTGTTTCTCAGGGTTTCAGGATTATTTTTATTATTTATTTTTTTGCGCCTCTTTCCTGCACCCTCTGCAGCTCTTTTTTTTTTTTATTATTTATTTTTTATTTTTTTCCCCCCCTCACACACACATCTGTTTCAAAATCTCGATGGCAGAATGGGATCAATCTCCCCAACACTCACCAGGAATGTAGATCATAAAAAAGACAGAGGCCACATTGCAGGCGAGCCGTCAGCACGCTGCACTGACCAATATATAACGGCTCAGCCCGAGCTGCAGAGACCTCAGCTTGGTTTGGGGGCTTTTACGAGCTGTTGCTGCAGAAATGGACCTCCCCAAATAAAAGCTGTGGTCACTGATTTGTCTTTATTCAGAAAATATCACTGAGGTTGTTGTGAATGTGCACTTAAACACAGGAGTTAAGGATAGAAATGGCAAAACGGGAGGATACCCTTAAATCTTCCTGCTTTGCATTTATAAGCTGCTGCTTTATCGTATTTTTTTTTTCTAAGTGGGGAACTCAAAATCATCAAAGGCCTTTAGGGGTTTTGGGCAGGTTTGGCCTGTGTGGATGTTCAGCATTTTGGCCCCTGGGAGCATTTTTCGTGTCTATTATTCAGTCAAGGCCTCACCAGCTCGGGGCTGGGCAGTGCTGGGGGGTTGGTGTTTATTCTGGGCAGGATGGACTTGGCCTTTCCCTTCCCTTTCCAAGGTTTGTCCTCCCCATTCCCCTGGACTGGCAGAACCACAAACTACCCCTGTCATGGGTGGTGACACCCAGGTTGTTGAGTGCACCCAATGGGTGTTTCTGCTCCCTTGGGAGTGTCCCCCTCACATGTCTCTGTAGGTACTGCACAAATACACTCAGAGAACCACCAAGCTGAGCACAGACTGGTAAAATTCATTACCTATTCCTCCCACTGTGGTATTTCCCTTCCCATTTTTGCCACAAACACTTTCCTCTCAAAGGAGGAGAATGTCCTTCCCTTGTCCAACCATCTGCTGCTTTGTGTCATATTAGAGACTAAATCTGAAATAAATCAGGGGAATAATTGTCTGTTTCTCATATTGAGGGGTTGTAATTCCTCCTGAAAACATCACGTTCCTGGCTCGGGATGGCACAATATTTGGGTTCCTTTTATATCCATCTGTGCAATGCTTCTAGAACCCATTTTATTACCAGTCTTGTGGAAATAAAAGATCAAATCAGCTACTGAGTACAATCAATACAAGAAAACACAATTTAAATGAAAGGATTCAACTCTATTAGGCCTGAAATTACCATTTCAGTGTTAAAACAGACTTAGAAAACTGATGTTACTCCTGTCCAGGAGTTTGCCTAAAACAGAATCAAAATGAAGTCCAGCTCTTTTCTTAGCAATGCCAAATACACCAGAGACAAATAATCTGCAATTTTCACCTTCACCTTGTTTGTGAATGGTGCATTTGGCCTTTACAAATGTTAGTAAAACTTTGAGAGTGTACATGGAATAATTCAGCAAAGAAATTGGTTCCAACCATCATCAGAGCAGTGAGAAAACAAACACTAGTGGATTAACATAATTGCTTAATCATCAGCATTCAATGAAGGGCCTGCAAGTGTGTGGAATTAATCATCTTATTGTGAGGAGCATTATAAGTAATGAACATAATGAGAACTTTGCACAGCTGGGAACTATTTTAATCTATTAACAGACAAAATAAATAGGTCTAGAAAAACAACATTTCATATTATTTTTTACTCTATAACCAGCCTTGATATTGAATATTGGGGTTAATTGGTGAAATTAAAGGAAGAATCATCTTCTAATCCTTCTGTTTCCCCAGCTATGAATGGCAACTCCCTCCGTAGGAATATTTCCCTCAGTCATAATTAATGGACTCTACATTTCACTGGTCATTGCAATATTTTGGGGGAATTGGTAGGTTTTTGCTGGGAATGCTGCACAAAATATTCTGGGTGTTGAGTTGCCAGTCTGTAGCCAAATCCTTGCATTAGGAATCAGGATGTTGATGCAGATTGGTGGGAAGGTTTGAGTGCTGTCTTTCCTTCCCTTACCAGTCCAGTTAGAAGGTTGGTGGCCTCCACCTTGTCCCTTCTGAAGGACAAATGAGGTGAATCTGGAATGTTTCAGACACTGAGGTGGAGTTTGTGGGGACTCTGACTCCTTGGGGAAGGACAGATGGGGACAGGGAAGGCCCAGAGGGAGAGAAACCAAACCAGTTCCATATTCCTCAGGAGAAGGACACTTGAAAATAACATGGATCTGATGCACTTTGAACTGTCTTCAAGTGCTGGTGTCAGTTTAGGTCCCACAAACCCTCCTTTCACACCATCTGGGGCTGTTGAGGTCCTGCTTGTACGACTGAGTCCAAGGGGCTGGAATTCCTTGTGCTGGTTTTGAAAGGCTGAATCTTCCAAGGGAATTATTTACCCACAGTCATCAGTGACCTGTGATGGCTCAATCACAGACTGGCAAGGAAAACCAACTTACTCCAAGGGCTTTAGGGGACAAAGTGCTCCCTTCTGGCTGTAACCAATACATCTGTTCCAGTGCTCAAAGGTCTTCCCTGTTCCAGCTGGCCAACATCTCAGCAGACTCCTTGGGTGACAGCAAACCTGGGGACATGGAAAGCATGTATGACACCTTCTCATTTTTTCAAGCGTGGTTTTCTCCTTTAAGAGCATGAAAATGAAGGCAAAATGTATTGAGACAGGATAAGGCAAATAATCATCAGTGTTTTACGTGGTTTGGCAAAGGGAGCCAAGGGAAAGGTCTTATCTGTCGACATCCTCCTCCAAATCCCTGCTGTCTCCTCTGTGTGCTGTGTTAAAGACTGCAAAAATCCCGAGCTGATCCTCACACAGCTGATAAGGAAAATGTCAGTGGGTTTTTTTTTTCCCCCTCTTCCTGGAGTGGGATGTTCAGAAAGGGATGTGATCCAGCCTGGAAATGCTTGAGGGGAAAGGACTTAATGCACAAGTCTGGAAAGAAAACAGAATTACATCGTGATCACCACACTGATTTCTATTTGGCTATTGAAATCAGGAAGGAGGAAAGGAATTTGCTTATTTGGGAGCAGCTGGCAAACAAGATCTCCAAATAACCAAAGGGCTAAAAATTGTTCTCAGTAACAAATCCAAAGTCTTAACAGAAATCATCATTTTAGACAACCTTTACAGTATTTCCCCTATTGGACATAGGGTAGAGGGAATATTTCCTCAGAACATATTTATGGCTATTATGATAAGACTTCAGGAGCATTTGGGTAATAAAATCATCTGGACAAAATTTGGATCTTGCAGTTAAACCACCCCTTAGGTTAAGGCAGGTCTTTTTGAATAATTTTTGTTGACACAAGTGATCTTTGTGATGAGATATGAGGGGAAAAAAAAAATCTCCCCAGTGAACCCTGGCACAGGTTGCCCAGAGAAGCTGTTGCTCAAATAACAAAAACTAGGTGTTAAACCTGGCATTTGAACAATGCTTCCCACTTTGCAGCCAAGCCCCAGGCTTTCAAACTGATTTTAATTTTACATGAGAACAAAACACAAACTTGTAAAACACTCTCACGAAACAGGAGGGTGTCAAACCATATGTTTGGGGATGGAAAGGGACAGGTTTCAAATGCCAGATTTTATTTCTCTGACTGGAAAGGCAAGGCCACATTTTCTTTTTTTCCCTGTGAAGAAGTTAGTTCAACTAGGATGTCTTCCCTAAATATTTAGAACTGGCAAACCATCATATTTTGGTAAGAGGACATCTTGTAAATGGTGAAATGATCTCACCAGAGACATGTGGAATCTGTGGTTATTGTACAGGTAAAAGAGCTCAGGGCAAAGTGTTTTCTTGGTGTTCCTAAAAATCCAAGGCAAGAGTAAATTCAGTTTGGAGAATGGCTTGACTGCTGACAGTGAGGATATTTAATATTTTGTCATGAAAACAGGCCAGTTGAGGTGCCCTGTTTGCAATGCAACAGTCCAGTGAGTTCCATGAAAAGGCAAATTCGAACCAAGTGACAGACTTGGCTGGACTTGATGTCTCATCCCCCCTAAAATCCTTATGTTCTGCTTTAGTGCTGTTTAACACTGATCATGTGGGTTTGAGACATTCCTGAGTGTCACATTTGGGACACCATCACAGTGAAAGTGTCTCATCCTTTCTCATGACTTCTCTTGGAGATGGAGGACACCACGAAGTCAGTGTTGTTTGAGTACCTTGACAGAATAAAAATTTGGGATAAAAAACACTCCTCATCCTTTTTTACCCCCTTCCCTCTATTTTTTCCCCTTCCTCCACCAGGCTTGTGGTGTTTTATCTCAGTGCTGGTGAAAAAAGGCCTCTCCCAAGCCTTTGAGCTGAAGGAAGAGATGAAGTCAACAAGTCTAATATGAAAATAAATAACCCCCCCAGTTCAAACAAACCACTTGCCTCAGTAAATAGCTCCTGGCCCCCTTTCAGGCCTGCCCAGCAACTCTTTTTAGCCAACTTGTTTTCAAACAGCTTGAAGGCCTAACCCTTCAAAGCTCACCTTGTTTTGGGGCACTTCATTCGGCTCACACAGAAATTACTCAGATATTGTTGTGTATCGATGATTCATGATGGCCCTGCTGGAAAATGAAAGCAAAGGAGTCTAATCAATAAAATAATTTAGGCTCTTTGAACTGGTTCCAGGTCAATTTTTCTTGGCAGTTTTTTCCCTTCCTGAATTATACTGACCCAAACCATGAATAATGATCTAAAATTACACAATATACAGAAACCATCTGTTAGATAGAAGCTGGAAGGGTGATGTCATCAGGCTACTTTTAATCTGAAGGCTGCATGTTGCCAGTGATGATGTCATGGGCTTGGCAACCCATTGGTTGAGTTGGTTAAGCATGAGCAGAAACGGGATTTTTCTCCCAATTTCTACAGAAAGAATTCACTTGTGCTGATTATCCACAGAAGGAGTGGAAGGACTGTGAGCCTGCATGATTTATCCTACCTGTGAGGTGGTGTTACTGGAGCCATAACACATTTAGAGGCAGCTCATCAGCAAACCAGAGCTGAAGTGTGAGGATAACACAAAATTCCATGTGATTCCAAAGCAATGAGCACTGTGGGGTGAAATCCATTCCCCAGCTCAGTGATAATGCAGAAGAACTTGGTAAATTGGAGCAGAGCTCATCTGCAGGAGTTTCTGACTATCAATATCCATTGGCTCCTGCTTCAAGGAAGGACTAAGGACTTCCACAGGGAGCAGAGCTGTGGAATAATTTGTCCATCTCAGCCTGGTTTCTGCTGAGACTCTTTCAAGGACTGAAGGTTCAAGTTTTCTGTCCGTTCCAACTCCTGTTATTACCACCTGGACCTGGTTGAAATGTTTCCTCTGATTGTTCTTCCATCCTGAAGGTCCCAGACTGCATTTCCCACCACCCAACCGGGCTCAGTCGAATGACAGTGACCAGAAATTGAGTATTTTGGTCTTATCTTTGCCGTAATTGAACCCGAAAACCAAACCCTTTTCGATCTCTAGGAAAGAACAGCAGCACTTCAGTTTTTAGAACATAAGGAACCATTAGTGGGTGGTGTTTCACAAATTCTCCTAAGGCAGTCTTGAAAAGATCTGTTTCATTTAAACTCAGTATAAAATTTCACTTAATTTGTGCTTGTTTATCAGGATGTATAATTTAATAGCTCTAAGTGCCTGAAAATCTATTTCTAGTTGGATGGAAATCTGTAAGCAATCTGTAAGTTTCTTATTTTAACATGATTTTCATTCTGCCTTTAGGGCTTCATAAGATAATCAAATGTTAGTTTTTCTTTCTAAATGCAGTAGTCCTGTGCACATCACTTTACTTAAAAGTTCAGTCATTAAATTCTTAAGTTCTGTTTTTAAATCTAAAGCAGCTACTTCTGACTTGCAAGTACAAACTCGCATCAGTTTATATACAAAAAATTGCCCCACAAACTGCTGGTTATTAGTGAAAAAATCTGAAAGTGCATTGAATGTATTAACATCAAAATTCATAGAATCATTTCGGTTGGAAAAGACCTCTGAGTCCAATTGCTGAAAGTTCAGATATGAAGGAATGCCCAATTCTGTGTGCAGCAGCTGAAATGAGATTTTTGGAAATATCTCACTCTGCTATTTCTTTCTGCTCTGTCCAGATATTCTGTATTTCAGACTTTTCAAGAACAGGTTGCCAACAGACTCTCTGATGATAAAAAAATACATGATAGTTTTATCTGTAACAAATATAATCAGTTTTAGGTACAGATTCTATGTCCTCAGGGATCACTGTCACAACAGTTTGAGGTGGTTTTTTTGCCTCTTCAAAGCAGCAAGTAGTTTGTGTGAGATGACAATCCCAACTGATGGCCTCACTCTACATCCCAAAGTCTACACTGCAGATATGTCCAAATAGTAAGTAATTACACCTGACTGTTAGGAGCAGCCTCGTTATTTCTCATTTTAAAGGGCAAGGAAGAATTAAAAAGGTCAGTCTTGAATCAGGAAAAAAAAAAATAAAAAATAGAGCTGTGCCTTCTTCCCTGAAGGAATCACAGCTTGGAATTTCTGAGCAAGCTCAGCACCGAATTCCCTATTTTCCATGTTCCCTGTGAAAGCCCAGAAGCATCAACCCCTGAGCCACTGAATCAGGGCTTTTGTTAAAGTCCTGTTGATGGAAATCTCTGCTCCCACTGCCCCGGCTTCTCCATCGCCCCGGCAACCGCACAGTTGATGCCTGCCCGGTGTTTTCCTTGGCAATCCATCAAAGGAGTTGGGAATGTGCAGGGTTTGGGGCAGGAGAGGCAGCTCGTGCTGCTGCAGAGATGGGGTCGGGGGGCTTTGGGCTGGGACACACCAGCCTTGGGCACTGAGGGGTTTCTTCCCCTTCCACAACTCTGTTTACCGCGTTAAAAGGGGTTGTTTGCTTTGGTTTTTACTTGAATGCTGAAAAACACTTGGAAAACAAACCTCAGGTTTTGCTTCCTGAGCTCCCCAGACCTTACAGTGCCCGATTTCCACCCAGTTCCTGTGGAAGGATCAGCTCAGGGAATCTCATGTATGGATCCCAAGGGCACTGCAGTAGCAAACCCTGTCAAGTACCTTTAGGCTCCACTGAAATCCTGACAAATGAAAGGGGCCGCGTGTTTACCAAACAATTCTATCTGACATTCACACGTTCACATGTTGCTCTGGCTCAGCTGAGGTCCAAGGGAAGGATAATTCCATTACAACAGCCAAGCTGTGGCGATGGTCTTGTGTTACATCAGCGAAGGGGGGATCGGATTGGAAAAGGACCTGGGCTAGGAAGGAAGCCCGGATTTGTTTTAAAGTCTGGCAAATTTTACCAGCAATAGAATAATAAATACCTTTCAAACTTGCCCTGTATTTAAGGGATACTGTCAGGTTGATTTAGGCCCCGAATCGAGGTCTTTCTGAAACGAAGGGAGAAAAGAAAAATGGGGTTATTTACAAGGTAGGATCGCTACTTTTATCAAATATTTAGACTCACGTACTGCAACAGCTTCTCATGGACACTGTTATTCTGCGAGTGAATAATCCCAGTTTGTTCAGTGGGGTTACTCAGGTAAAGCTTTATTTATTATTTTTTGTTTAGTATTTTTTATTTAATCAGCACTAAGTAGAAGTATTACCCCAAAAAGTGTTGCAATCTGCTAATTCAGAATGTCAGGCTGGTGGAATTTTCTGAAAGCTCCAGCTTGCATAATGCTGGTGTTCTCAGCACTGACACAGCTCTGGGTGTTAAAATGCCCTACAGACAGTCAGATATTGATTAATTAAAACAAATCTCTCCTCTGCAAAGCACTCTTTAACTTCACTATACTTCTTCTAATAGAGACAGCAGCAGACAGCAATTTTCTCCTCCTTTTTATCTTTTTTCTTCCCCTTTTCAAAGAGCTTTCTTGGTTATCCTGATTTCTACCACCCAGAAAAACGGGGAGAAAACGCTCATCTTAATTTCCCTTCCTGGAGGGAGGGGAGAGAGGAATATCCATCTATAAATCTGCAGCCCGTTCGGGACTTCAAATGCTTCACTTATCTGGCATTGTAAACTTGGAGCTGTAGAGTAATACTCACCAGACAAGTCATAAATCATGACCAAAAGACAGGTGCAATAAATACCAGTGTCAAAAAGTTACCAAGTAAAATTATATTGTTTTGACAGGACGTCCAGATGCGTTGACAACGGAGCAAGCAAATGGTCTTTCTCTGAGAGCCTGTATTGGTGCAGGGGAGGCTGAGGGAGGAGGGGGGGAAAAGGTTCTAAAAGACCCAAGAAAAATAACCCCAAAGCTTAAAGGCTTATCATGAAAACTGTGTGACTACTGCAAAACACCTACGAGCACATTCGTTTTCTGTGGGACTCTTCTGTCCCCAGTTCTCAACAGTTCGTCCCCTACGTGGGTTTTTTTGGGCTTGATTCTTCTATTTTAGGTAAACAGCGATTGGCAAAGAACTATTTCTCTTCTTTGCACTTCACAGTAACTACTTAGAAACTGTTAAACTGCATTTTCCTCTCACTGTTAAAGAGTTTGAGCGACTTCAGTGTTTTTAATGGTGTCGCTCCTCATCAAAAAAAAATGTGCATTTTTACATAAAAAAGCTGGGGCAGAAGCCCCATTTCAGCTCTTTCTGCCCAGCCAAGAACTCAGACATGTTCCTAAGTATCTTTCTGAATAGATTTTGGGCTGCTCTTTTATTTTATGTTGATATAGACCTTCTGTGGTTTTTCTGAACTTAGGCCAGAAGGTTCAGCAACTCCCAGTTTCAAATTGTCAGCAATTTGTCAGAGATCTGGGAGAGGTTAATGCAGAAGGCACAGCTTTAAACCCAGCCATGGGACAACCCCCAATTCCTCATTTGTACACAATCCTCCTGATGCTGGTAATAGTCAGGATTTGGGATTTTTTTTTGTTTTCCTGTAACTTCCATGTATTTGGTAGAACTCTTTTAACAGATTCTTTTTGATAAATTCTATCAACAGTTTTGGAATTAACCTTGTGAGGTGCCTGGATTGTTTTCCTGTCTTTATTTTAAATCCTGAGGAGTAGAATTCTGCAGGTGGAAGAGATGAGCACTAAAAGTCTTCCATGTGGAGCATTAATGAGTGGAAATACTGTAAGTGCTGCCTCACCAGGAGATCTGAGAACTGTGCTGTGTAGCTGAACTAACAGAGGTGTTTCCCCAGCTCTCAGCCCTCCCCAGAATTTTGGGGCATTAAACCATGTGATTCATGGAATGGTTTGGGTGGGAAAGGACCTTAAAGCTCAATTTGTTCTAACCCCTGCCACGGGCAAGAACACTTTCCACCAGCCCAGGCTGCTCCAATCTCCATCCAACGTGGCCTTGGACACTTCCAGGATCTTTCTACCAGCACAGTTCAACTTTCACCCCCTGGTTTAGCCAAGGTGTTGCACATGCCTTCACAATTTCCCAGATCCATAGTGATTTAGCAGATTTGCCTGTGATAAATTCCAGTGGCAGAATCTTAATACGGGGAGAAATCTTGGTGTTTCTGCTCAGGTGAAACTCTCACAGTGTTTATGGGAAACTTGGATGATGCTTTTGGCTCCCAGAGCAGGCTGTGGATGCTGGGGAGGACTGTGGAGGTTTGGGCTGCCAGGCCAGACATCAGCACCCTGTAAAACCAAGCCAATATGTTTCTGTTGAAAGGAATGTGCTACCATAAATGAAGGCACTTGAAGGTCAAAGGTCACTGTGAGTAATTAGCCCAGGCCATTAAAGGAAGAATAAAAATCATGTTTTACAAGCTGATAGAAAAGAAAGTTAAAAATATGCCTTGGAGAAAAAAAAAAACAAACCTATCCAGCACCACATGGTTGCTGTGTGTGTGTGCACAGAGCAGGAGGGACAGGCACACATATATTTTCTTTATGAAAATCTGCCCCTGGCCCACTCTATACATGTGTTCCCATTACCACTCAGCTGAAAATCTAGGGGGGGAAGGCAAATTCTCCTGTGCTGCACGGAATATTTTAAAAGCTACCTTTGAATTGGTCAAGCCTTTTTATCATCACATTATCTCCTTCCCCCATCTTAAAACCTGCTTGACGTTGGAAAAATACACAAAGTTTGACAGCCAGGACGAAGTGAAATCTGAATATATCCCTGGTAAAGGTTGGCCATTTCAAGGCAGCTCTGGGGAGAGCTGGAGGGATGTTGTGCTCCAAGAGCACAAACAATCCACAAAGGCCAGGCCGCCCATTGCCCACCACCCTGATGGATGAGTGACCCACTAAAGAGCCTCCTGGGGCTCTACAGTTGCCCATTTTACTTAAATGAAATCAAATATGTTTAAAGCTGTGTAGGCTGTGCTGCAGTGGCTAAACTGTGTGAAATGGGGAGAGGCTTTTAGCGCAACTTGGGGAAGATTTCAGGCGTGTGCTGATGGTTCTTCAGTTCCACATTAGTTAAGAGAGGCTACAGGTTGTGCAGAAGGAGGTAAATGCACTGTAAAGCAACATTAGTTTTATTTAGATTTTTTTTTTCTTAAATGGTGTGGCTGCCCCATCCCTGGAAGTGTCCAAGGCCAGGTTGGATGGGACTCAGAGCAACCTGGGCTAGTGGAAGATGTCCCTGCCCATGGCAGGGGGTGGAAGGAGATGGGCTTTAAGGTCCCTTCCAAACCAAACAGATCCGTGGTTCTATGGTATTAGGAATTAAGGAACTTCCAAGATGTTCTTCAAGAGGTTCCCTGTGTCAGGCTCATATCTACCTGTCTGCAGAGAAGGCAGGGGTATCCAAAGGAATTTCATTCCAAAGGACTCCAAGCACTGTGAGTAGCTCTGCCTTCACCACTGACATCCTGGAAACCTCAGTTTAAAAGACATTTTTTTTGGTTCTCCCCGCCCTGTCACAAATGACTCTCTGAACAATTGCACTGACAGCCTCAAAATAGTTATAACCAAAAAAAACCCCAATGAGTTATCTACAGTCAGTTCAGGAACCAACTTCAAACAATTTACTTTTCATCCACTTCCTCCCCATCCTCTCCCAGATCAACCAGTATCCCCCACTTCCCTATCGCTGATGCTGGCCGTGGAGAGGGGCTCTCTGTGACAGGGGTCAGGGATAACACCTCGCATTAATCAGCCCTGAGATGGTTTCCAGCTCTTCCTGAGACCCCTCTGCTGTAGGGGAGTCCTGTCAGCAGCAATTACCATGAAGCCCTTGCAGAAGAAAAGGGACCAGTTCAGACCATTTGCCTCTCTGGTGTTCCCAGATCCTCCTTCAAAATGAAAAATGCCATCTGATGATCGACAAGGACACGGCACTGTTAGACCACCTATTTTAGCCCAAGGCTTTTGCTGTCCCTTGGGTCTGTGGCACAGAGGCCTTGGTGAAGTAAGGGACAGATGAAGGATGCAAATATTCATCTGGCTGGGGATGGAGCAGCAGGAATAGTGGATAAACAAATATATAGCTGGCTTGCCCTTGCCTGTACTGCCTTTCTCTGCAGCTCATGCTGTTTAATGTCACTCCTGTGTTTAGAAGGAGCCCAGATTTTGGTGGAGTGCTGTTTTCACCATGGTCTGGTGAACCCTCTGTCTTGGACTGTTCCAATTTTGCCTGTGCAGACCTTTTCCTTCACCAGGGCTTCTGCCACGACCAGATATTGCTGGAACTGCGTTTCCAATTTTAGATTTGGATTTTTCTTTTCCTTCACCGGGGGTTCTGCCACGATCAAGATTGCCAGACCTGTGTGTCCACTTTGAACAGGTCTGCCCTGTATTGCTTTGTCTTTAAAGTGGTGAAATACTTCCTGACTGGTTTTTTTTTTGCTTCCTCCCCACCTCCACCTCTGCTCCACGTTTCCCCTTTAGCATCACTCTGCTCCCCTCTCCCTGGTAGTGCTCCCAACCTCCTCCAGCTCCCACGCTTCTCTGGGAAGCTGCATCCTCAATCCTGCAATAATTCCCCACAGAGGGCACTTTTAGACATTTGCTTTTAATCTGGGCCCTGGGTTTGTAACGAGCTCTGTAAACATAATCACGGGGACTTTCCTAAAGGAAAGCACCCCCATATCACAGCCATTTTTGCTGACACTCCTGACTCTGGGCTTGATCTTTGCCCAGGTTGCAAAATGCAGAGGGCAGAGTTCAAAAGTGGCCGTTTACCCCTGGATTATTGGAAATAAAAACCCAGCGGAAACTCTCCGCGGTAATTTGAGGAAACTTCTCTCCCCCCCTCTCCCCCAGGAAGGATGTCATTATATTGTTTTCTGAGGTTGGGTCTGTTTATAGAAATAAACACTTGAGTGAAAACAGGCATGAAATGCTAGAAAGGCAGTGGGAAATGCAGGGAGCACGTGGGCTGAGCCAGCAACCCAGCACAGCCCAGGCCCAGCGGTTGCCTCGAGTTCAGGCACCTTCTCTCCTGGTTCTTGTCCAGCAAAGTCTATTTTCATGCCTCCAGTTTATTACTGATTTACCTACACACTGATAGAGACACTTGTGTGTGTCTTTGGGGATGTTTAATAGGAGATGATTTCATTTTTGACTTATTTTAGCAAATTTCCCATGCACCACTACAACAATAAGACAGTTTCCAAGTCCTCTTTGCTGACCTGGTCGTTCAGTCCAGATCTTAAGGCTCAAATATCAGTAATTAGTGTGATCAGCTCCTATTTAAGGCATTTGAAGCAATGCTTTCAAATTACAAGAATTCCAAGACTGTCAGTCACTCATAGAGATGAATTTCTGCCCCCAAACCACATATCCCTGCTCAGTTTGTATTCCAAGCTTCTCCAAGCACATATCTTTATGTTTGTCTTCACCTGTCCTCCTTCTCCCGTGACTGGGAATAGCTGGAAGATCCTGGAATGCTTTTCAGAGGATCTGTGGTTCTTCAGATGACATTGGAGCCTTTCTTACCTTCCCTTCACATCTCCAATTCGTTATTTATCATTCCCACTTGTCCCAGCCACACTCACTTTCTGCTTACTGACCAACAGACTTTGCTTCTTGCAATTTTTTTTTTAAATTTTATCTACTTTCAAAGTGTTGAAAGGAGGAAATTTGGGTGTTTTTTCCCCTTTCTCTTCCTTTCCATATAACTTTTCTCCCTCCTCCTTCTCATCTGTGATGTGCAGCCATTCCTTTGGATCTCTGGCAGTTCCCTTCATATTCAGTAGTGTTTCCCTCTCCTCATACCAGTGTTTCTAGGTCTGGGTGTTCTTCCCACCTCTCTTCCTGTCCAACTCTGGACGTAGAAATAGGTTGAATAATACTAAGTGGACAATAAAACAAATAAAAAGCCCCAAACCCTGGCATTATGTAGAACCTGGAGTGAGTGGGGGAGTCCATAAATCATTCTTCCTGCCACATCTGTTTTTATTTTGAAGTTTATCAGCCTGTTCAGTCGCAACAGGGATTTTTGGGGGCAGGGAGAGGAGGAGGAGGAGGAGGAGGAGGAGGAGGGAAGGGTTGCAATAATAATCTCCCAATGTGCCTTACAGAATATCAGGGACCAGGGGAAAGAAAGGCTTTTAGCTGGTCTCTGCTTTTCCTTCCTTGAGGCTGGAGATAAAGATTGGCTGCACACCGTGAGCTGGGCTGAAAAGGGCAATTCATGGACCCCTCGTTATCGGAGCTCGGGGGGCAGAGCTGGAGCTCCCACGTGGGGACCTGGGTGGGTGTGTGGAGATAAGACAAGCCTAAAGCTGATACCTGGCCAGACAAAATGGGCCTTTTTTTTTCCCCCTCCTCTCTCCCTGGCCTGCAGGGAACATGTGTGGGCATCTCTAAAGACACTGGCAGCGATAAGTTTTTGTCTGTTCTCGGTGTCCAGAACCGAAGGGCAGCCGGGGGAGATGGAAGTCGGGGCAGATTTCCGGCCCTAAGGAACCTTCCCCCCCCTTCCCCAGAGCTTGGAGAGGGTTGGCAGCAACAACCTCATCGTTCCCCTCCCTTCTGAGGTTTTGCTTGACATCTTCTTCCATCCCTGCCTGTGGCAGCAGGGGCTGATAACCCACATCAGTTCTGCCTTTCCAAGACCTGATCCTCATCCTCATCAGGATGCTTTCTGCTGGTGTGGCTGGTGCCAAGGACAGACTGTTTTCCTCCTTTTCTGTTTTTGAGGTGCCTCATATTTGCCAGTGGAAGCAAGTGCAAGCCTGTCTCAGAGGAAAAGCTACCAGCATTCTCTCTTCCACGTGAAATCCTTGCTTTTGGAAGTGCACTCCAGGTGTTTCAGACACTTGGATGTTCTGGTAAATTTGACTGTCTCCCCACAGAGGCCAGAGCAATGAAGTTAAAAAAATTAGAGGAGTTAGAACTTTTATTAAAAAAAAAAAAATTCTATTGAAAGGCATGATTTTTTTTATTTTTTTGTAAAAGTAAGTACTGAATCCTTTTTTTGTTTTTTCAAGGCACCCTGACACAACAAAATGTCAGGTCCAAAGCTTCCCTGTGCTGTTAAAGATTGAGTCCATTCCAAAATGATATCAGTCAATATCTTGATTCATTTCTATGCCACAATATTTTCATTTTCTTCCATTCAGAACAAACAGAAACATTCATTTCTTTTGATTCTAGATTAATGCTCAGCTTTGAGCCTGTTCTCCATCTCCAGCAGGTACAACCCTAAAACCCATTTATTTATCCCATCATTTTGAACTCTCTTCCATCTTTGGTTGTGAAGGAGATGGGGATGTTATGATTATTTAAATCCACATCTGATGAGCCTAAACTGGTGTCCAAGGCTGAGCTCTGCACAGCCAGGCCTTACAATGAGGGTCTGTAATATGTTGGTAGCGTCATATTTGGAAACAGTGGGACTTTATTCTCCCTTCAGTGTGAAAAAAAGGGATTGGAGGCCTTGGAGTGACATCAGTGCAGGAGCTGGGGAAGCGAGAGGAGAGTGAGCTCTGAGCCCTGGTGTTTGTTATAGAAACACACAGGGTATCACCTACTTAAGATGGTGCAAATGGGCTGGGTTCCCACTCCGGACCTGTGAGTGAAGGGGAATATTTACCTTGAAAGGGGATCAATGATACCAGACAGACGGTAGACGAGAGTGATTGGCTTCAGATGGAGACTGGGAGGGAACTCAGGCACGAGCTGCCCCTTATCAGCCCCCACTGCTCTTCATCCCCAGCTCCGTGGTGTCCTTGTCTAAACAGAGCCACTTACACACAAACCCTGATTTTTTGCCCGCTTTTTATTTGTTGCTGGGTTTGGGATTGGGTTTTCAGGGGTTTTTTTGAGATTTTTTTTTCCCTTCAATTTTCTGTACAGTACTTGAAGTGGGATTACAAGTGGGACTTCTTGCAAGGGCTTGGAGTGCCAGGACAGGGGGGAATGGCTTCCCACTGCCACAGGGCAGGGTTAGATGGGATACTGGGAAGGAATTCCTCCCTGTGAGGAATTCTGGCCCCCACAGAGGAGCCCAGAGAAGCTGTGGCTGCCCCATCCCTGGAAGGCTCCAAGGCCAGGTTGGATGGGGCTTGGAGCAACCTGTCAGCTCATTGTCATAAGGATTTGCCTACTTAGAGGGCTCTTCCCTGTTGCTTCATTCTGCCAATCAATCTGTGAGCCACAAGTGTGCAAAAATGCCCAGTATTTGTTTGCAGATGAATAAAACAGTTCAAATGTCATCTGGTGTATTATATTGCTGCTTCAGATCTGTAATTAAATGAACAAGAATTAAGTATGAAGGGGTTTTTTTTAAAATATGGATACCTTTTAGCTACCAAAATAGATCATACATTGAGCTGGGATCTCTGTGGACACATCAGAATTACGGTTATTTTATCTCAATTAGTTTGTCCAGCCCAAGCAGTTTGTTCATTTTCTCTCCCCCTTTCAGCTGCCTTTTAAAGAGAACCTGAAGCAAATCACTGAAATACAGTTTCCAAAGCCCTGTTTATACAGCCCATGTTGACTTAGCACTTGAATTGCCTGTCTCATTTAACTGATTCATGGTTCAGGAGGATGCTGCCTCTTGATTTGTAGCCCAATTGATATTTTGCTTGCCCTCAGGCTACCACAAATGCTGGGGCCTGGTTTGCATTGAGTGATTAGTCCTGACAGCTGCAGGAGACAATTACCTTGCCAGGCTCCCCTGAAATGCCTGTGCTGGACTGTTCCTTCCCCAAGGACTGAGCCCCAACAAATCCCGTGTGTGGGGCTGGAAAGTTGAGCCCCCCAAAGATGAACTGTGGGATGTGTGTGACCACCAGGAAATGGAAGATAAAAAGTAGTGAGCAGGGCAAGGTCTGCTTTAAGGAAACCTCTTGCACCTAATTCTCTTTATTATAAGCCAGTTTATTTATTTTTTTTTCTGAATTTCATTTAATAATAAAAATCTATTCCCAAAAAATATTCACTTCAATTGCATCAGTACTGAATTCCTTCAGCACTATGTTTACAAGCAGCAAATGTTCTTTCTTCCCACTGATTCTGTAGGAACACCTTGACTTTTATAGGAGCTCCATAATTTCACTTTTCTGCTGTCAATCAGACTTTCTTTCAGCTGCTTTAAATAATCAGCTGTCTCCAGCCTCCAAAGTCTTTGGTTTTGTTGGTTTGGTTGGGGTTTTTTTTGTAGATAAAATTAACAACGTGCTCATGAGGACCTGTTTACTGGAAACAAAACATATCATGTTCCTTATAGACAGTACAAATTGCTAAAATAAAAACAATCATAATTTTCTCAAAGAGGACGCTGAAGAGAGGGTGAATTCCTTAATTGAAACATCACAACAGCTTCTTTAGTGAGAAGTTAGTTTCAAGGAAAAAATGGTGTTCGAAACCTGAGCTGTCTTCAATAATTAATAATCACCATGAATAACCCAGAAAAGCCACAAACCCCACGGGTGTCAAGGATTCCCATCCATTCTCAAGACAGAATGACAGTAACTGTTGATGGGATCAGCTGTACATCTTTAGGGAAGGGCTGCCTGGTGTCACAGAATGAGGGAGAATGAATGACAGGCTCGAGAACAGAGAGTCTTCAGGTCCCCAAAACTGATCATGGCAGAAACTGGTATTTCCAAATCCTCACAAATTCCCCTCTTTAATGTGCACCCCTAAAACTTGCTTCAGGCAAAACCCTTGGGGCAAAAGGTAGGTTTTGTCTCCATAGTCCACTGAAGCTCCAGGAGATGTAAATGACAGTATAGAAGACCAGAACATATATTTTTATTTCTAATGTAGCTACATCCATAAAGAACCATCCTTTAATCACCATTTTTTTTACCCCACAGCCTGGCTGGGGCTCTTGGAGCAGCAGTAGGAGAGGTGGGTTTATAGGGGGGGCCTAGAGGCAAATAACTTAATTAGCTGTTACCAAAACCTCTGAGCCATATGGCCACCATAAAAAGGGGATTTTAATACACTGTTCCATTTTTATGTCATCAGTTGCAAGCTATGGATTCACTCTCACCCCCAGTAACTCAGGATTGTACAGAAGAAAAGCTCTGAAGTGAAAACACAGCCCATCTGTTAGTGATAGGGGCGAGCCGTGTATTCTCTACGTACATATATACATTTCCTGCATTGCATATGATTTCAAATATTTGCTCTTGGAACTGCAAGGTGTCCTACTGTCATAACAGTCAAGTTATTCATTAAGCTGTCAGCACCTTTGGTGCATTGCTCCCACACAGGGTCCATTTCTGATTTTTCCATCCCCCCCCCTCACTCATCACTGCGCGCGGTTCCTCTCGCGACGGGTGCAACTGAGATCCCCGTGTCAACATATGTAAACCAAATCTGTACCTTTCCATTGCCACGCTTCCAACTCCCGAATTTCCCGGGGCACTAATGGATTTGGAGGGCCAGCTCGAGTTTGCTGGGGTTTTTGTTCCTATCGATGTGATGCAGTTCTTGGCACGGACTTCTGAAGCCCCGGGGCCGGGGAGTATTAAAAGCTGAGAAGTCAAGCAAAACAAGTATCAACCAAAAGAAAACTATGATTGATGCCCAGCCCCGGTGTTTGGAAATGAAGCTGAGCAGATGGTTTACAACAGCAAAGCCAAGGCACCAGAGCTGTGCAGAGCTTTGCCTAAAACTGTGCTGTTCTGCTAAGCCTGACCCACAGCCTGCCCACCTTCAGCAGGAAGGCGGTTTGTGTTTATTGCTCCAGTGGAATAAACAACATATAGGGGCTTCAGACTTCTAAGGGTGACTTCATGCTGCTTTGTTCCTCAATTCAGCTATTTCTGTGTGTTGTTCATGAACCTCTCAGAAGCCTGAGATGGAAAAGCTGCCTCATCACTAAGATAAAACATCATACCTGGCTTTTTTATTGCGATTTGTCATGATTGGGGTGACTGCACTGTGAGTAGGGAGCAGCTGGTAGGGTCAGTTAGTAGGTTCAGATTGACTGGATTTTACTGCCTGACCTTCAGAGGTACCCTCAGCCCATCCCATCATCCTGTCACTGATATCAGTGATGTCACTGACCACAGGAAAGGACAACCCAAGTACCCCCAGCAGATCACAAAGGGGAAGAGGCTGGACTGTTCATCCTGGGTAGGGGCAGCAACGCATTTGTGATCAAAGCCACCCCAAAAAGCCTTATCTTTAGTTAGTCTTCCACACCTGAGGGGCTTGAACTGTTTCCCTGGCTTTCAGTCCTGAATGATCCAGTTCTTGCCTGTTTCCCTCTGGTGAGTCCAGACTGATGAGTCACAGACCGATGGATAAATCACAGCCATCAAAATAACGTCTTAGTTTGCTTCTGTCATTGCCCTGGGGTTTAACTCTGGCCTTTCTTGTTACTACTGCACTTAGACTGGATGGTTGGCTTAGGTTCCAACTGAAGGATTTTATTCTATCACTGTAGGACTAGGACATATTCTGCATTCTGTTCACATCCAGCCATGGCAGTGGAGCACATCATCAGCCTGCTCTGTGCACCCACCACGGGCTGCTCTGCCACTGCCAGCCCGGCTCTCCAGGCACCAGATTCTCCACCCAGCCCCCGTTCTGTCCCATCCCATCCCATCCCATCCCATCCCATCCCATCCCATCCCATCCCATCCCATCCCAGTCCCGGTCGGTCCCCGCCTGCATTCCCAGCTCTCCCCGGCAGGTGGCAGAGTCGGGCCGTTCCCGGCGCTCCCGTTCGCAGGAATAAATTCGTATTTTCGCTTAATTCCGAATCATTTTCATCGATTTGAGGGAAGGAGAGAGAGAGAACCGGGCTCCGGGCAGCGAGGAGCAGCTTCTCCCCCCCACCCCGAGGGGAAGGGAGAGGGGGGCAGTAAAGGGGCCCGTAGGACACCACCCTGCCCTGCCACAGATTTGTAGCCAAATCACTTCTCTGCCACTAATTTAGAAAAAAAACTGTGCCTGTGTTGCCCCACAGGGATGTTGGTCGCTGTGACCTGAGATCCCAGTGGCACAGGGAAAGCTCTTGGCATCAGTGGAGGTAACAGAGCTCCTCTGGCTGCAGTTGTGTCCCCCCATCCTCCACCCATCAGAGGTGCTTTGGCTCCTGCACATCTGCCCCTAAATGTACCCGTTAGGGACAGACAACTCACTCTGAAAGAGATGGACTGAAAGTCCCTATGTTCCATATGGAATTCTGGGCAACATCCCATGTATTCTGTGCTGCAACCATGGCACGGGGCTTCAGGCTTCCAGGGGCGACTTTGTGCTGCTTTGTTCCTAAATTCAGCTACTTCTGTATGTTTTTCATGAACCTCTCTCAAGCCTGAAGTGGAAGAGCTGCCTCATCACTAAGATAAAACATCATACCTGGCTGGATTTTAAGGTCCTTTCCAACCCCAGACGTTCTATGATTAGATGAATTTAGGCTCCTTTTCCCAGGGAATGAAGCAGAATCCTTGCCCAGGCCCTGTATCCTGGGGGCTGCTCTCACAGGACAGTGTTGTCCACGCCGTGCAGGGGAGGCTGAGGGCGTGGAAGGTTTTGCTGCCCTGTCTGCACCTGAGGCTGGTGACCATTACCCATTGAAACAACCCATACCACTCCCTAGCAACGTGCTCTAAAAGGGGCATAAATAAGATCTGTGCCCGGAGTGAAACGTGTTATATCTTTCCTCATATTTTAGGCTGAACTTTTTTTTCCCCCCGTGTTCTCCACGGGCCTGTTTTTATTCCTTTCATCGCCCTCAAACTGCCGACTCCTGAAGCTCTCGGTGCTCCTCAGCCCTCTCTGCGGGTTCTGAGCGAGCAGGGGGGGTGTTTGCAGTGACAGGAACTCTCAGCTGGCTCGTTAAGACCCTTCAGCAGGTGGGGGGGAGCCCCGAGCAGCTCATCCATCTAAACACAGACGTTATTACGCCTGCCCCGGGTCTGAAACCCCCGTGACCTTCTGCAGCTTCCAATGAACAGATCAGAGGATTGCAAAGAGCGGCCCCCACGCTGGGCAGGCAGAGAAGAGCAATGTCACGTTGAACATTCCATGGGAGTTTGTCAAATGGCACTTAGGGGGGATCAAACCTCAGGAAAAGCGGCTGATTTCTCAGCCCTGGCTGAGCCTCGGGAAGGGAGCAGCTCTGAGGAGAGTCGGGTTTAAGAGCTGCAGCCAGCACGAGCTTTGAATAATCATTTTTTTTTTTCCTAATTTTAGCTTCACCAGGAGGTTCTGCTGCAATCTGCTGCTCAGCCCCGTGCCACTGTGTGTGGTTTGTGTTTTGGAGGGTGCACGGACACGGATCGCTGTCTTTGCAGGCTGAAGGGAAGAAAAAGTTCAGCTCCAGTGACAGTGGCTTTGTTTTCTCTGGACAAAATTAATCCCCAGCGTGGCAAAGAGCGAGTGGCTTTCCAGAAATAAAGAATGGTCTTTTTTATATATATAATTTCCATCTCTGCTTTGGTTTTGGGAGGCCAGAAGCTTACCTGAAGTTTTGAAATACTGAAGTAGACGCTTAGTTTTCACTCCCTGTACCGAGGTTGCTTTATGCCTCAACCTGCTCTGCTCATGAGCACCAAGGCAATAAAAAAACCAAATCAGCAAACTGAAACAGGAGGTGCTCCAATATCCAGGGGGAATTCACTGTTTTTCATAACATTTTTAAGCTCATTTCATTTTAAGCATCAACATAAAGAAATTGGGGTTTGATTATTTTTTATCTTTCTGATTGGCTCCAACTTGCAAATGCTTTTGGCTGACCTAAAGTAGTACTTTTTGGAGGAAGGTTCTAAGTAATAATATTGGCTCAGGCCACTAGACATTCTTATGTCATTAGGACTGAAGGTGATAAGAGCAAAGACTTCTGTTTTCTCTGTCACTGGAACCAGCAGCGAAGTCTTCTTTCAATACAGAAGCCTCAGATTAAAATCTTGGCCCACTGAGACCTGTTCCAATCTCATTGTTTTTGTGTGATTGTTCAGAGTTGACTCACTAAGAACTGGAATTCACCAAAAATGATATTCCAGCCAGAGAGTATTTGGAAAATCTCATGTAATGTGCCTGTGATAACTGTAAGACACTGCAGGAGAAGTTGTCCTGTTTCTTGGAAGTACCTGATTGCACAAATCCGTGGTGGGGTTAGTAATAGGTCTGTTCTTACTGCCTGTGCCTGGGTTTGCTCTGTCTGAAGGCCAGTGACGTCCAGAGAGGTCCTGGGTGTGAGTGTGGGATTGAAGGATGACGTGGGAATGGCTTTTTAACTGCCCATCTCGACCCCAAAACAAGGCAGGCAGACAAATTATGTTCTCATGTAGCTCATCTGGTAGAAACCTGGTGTTTCATCATGGCAACAAGGATCAGAGGTCGCTGCTTGTTGGTCACATTAAAGAGGGAGGTTTCTTTCCTTGGGTTTTGGCCGTTTTTGTTCGATCTCTGCATGCCCAGAACTCATCCAGCAGTGGGAGTTCCTCCCTGCACAGCTCACCTTGCTGCTCACCACGTTGTGATCTGCTCCTGCTCCCTTGGAGGGAAGAAAAGCCAAGGACTTTGTAACCTCAAAGAAGTTTCTCCTCTGCTCTGAGCAGGACAAGAAACACCAAACAGGTAGAAGAAACACACACCACATAGAGCAGATTTCTTATGATTAAACAAGTAAAACAACAGTGTTTTCTGCAGTCTGCTTTCCTTTCCATGCCTTTACCTGAGCTTCACACGTGGTGAAAGCCACCAGTGCATAAATTACAGGAACAGCAGCGGGGCTGAGCCAACAGCTCTCAGCTCTGTTACCCTTTTTCCTTTCAACAGCTCCATCACTCCCCTGTGTTGTAGCCACCCTGACAAAGAGGAGGTTTAGACTGAGGAAAACAGAATGAAACCCGTGCTGGTATCAAAGCCTGGGGGCTCAGACAGTGTCATGGTTGTCTGCAAAGGGAGCAGGGAGAGCAGTGCATCCATCTCTGCTCCCTGTGTGGATGGATATCCCAACCCAACCACAAAAGGACCTACTGTACCCGTTGTGATCGTGTGCAGACCTCCATTTCCTTCAGCTGGTCTGTAAATACTGTCCTGGGGAGATGAATGGATAAGGAGACAGACAAGGTAACACAAACACCACCCACTGCAGATAATGTTATCCTGGAAAGGGAATGTTTTCCTCGAGACCTTTCTGCAGAAAGTAATTGAGCTCAGTGAAAATGGTTTTTTCGTGAAAAATATGGAGTTCAGAGATACTCCTAGATTACATACTCACCTTGATTTTGATTAATTATTCATTGGATTGATATACACTGGGAACATTCAGAAAACTTAGTTTTAATATTGGACAGTGAAACTTTTTTCCCTCTCTCCCTGTGAGCTCTGACATGAGCTGTGCTTTCCAAAGCTTCTTGTAACTCTATTTAAAATATAACTAGGCCTGAGTGGGAGTGAAATGCTGAGCATTGTTTTGCCCCCCCAAGAAACACGTTTTGCCCTATGGATTTGCATTAAAATATTTTTATAATGATCCGAAAGGTCCGTGCTTGGCTTGGCAGTGAAAGGAAAAGCCAGTTACTCACACAGCCCCTGGGAGAAGTGCTAATTACAGCTGGTGCTGGTCATGGAGCGTGGTGTGTGCACACATGAGTCAGGGATATATCACCCCTTTCCCTTTTGAAGAAATGCAGGAGGAATTTTAACTGCAGAGATGAACATAAAGGACCCAAAGTTAATGGTTCACTTAGGAATAAATAGTTCCTCTTCTTGACACTCGCACACAAGAGTGCCAGACCTCAGCTGGGCTAAATCAGTAAATCATTAACTTTAATAGGGATTTGCCAGTTTACACCTACAGAGGGTCTGGCTCCCACATTTCAACAACAGTTCTGCCCAGACAGGGCCAACCCATCAGCCCAGGGCTCCTGTCCACGGGGCTCAGGGGCTGCACATCTGCTCTCCCACTCGGGACACTGAAAACACACATCTCTCCTCAAGACAGGCCCTCGTGCAACTTTCCAATCATACATCAGGGACAAGAAGAACCAGACTTTTGTGCCCATATAGCTACTGTATTTTTTTAATGAATCAGACAGGAATAGTGCTTAAACTGCTTACCACCAGCTTTAATTTACAGCCTGTGGTAATATAGTGACAGTAATGTTGTCATCATTCGCTCTCTTCCTCTGTGGCATCAAGCCCAGACTTCCACATTCTCATTTTTGGGACGGTGTCAAACTCAGTTTTACCCCCACCCACTCAACCCCCCTGATGAAATGATATGTTATTTAAAAATAAATAAATAAATGAGACCTCACTGATAGCTCCAGAATCTGCTGGGTTCTCTCTTCTGCCTTAATGTGCTTTTCATCCAGGGAGCAGAATGAAAATGCATTTTCTATGGTAGTAACTAGCATGTTCTAAATGGTGTCAGAATTCAAGAACATGACAAGCAAAATACAGCTGGACTGGAGGCCTCCACCACACATAGAGTAGGAAATATTGCATTCCCATGCTGTTTTCATGCATGCAAGTGATCAGCCACATTACAAACCCTTAAAAACATTGTGAGAAAACTTGACATTTCCCAGATGGGCGGCTTGTTTGAGACTAACCCATCTGACTTTCCTCTCTCCAAGGGAGTTTAACCCCTTGGAGCTCCTACAGGGAAGCTCACACTTCCTTGTCATCCCACTGCAAGCCCAACAAAGCGGTGCTGCTTTGGCAGGGCTGGTGGAGCTCGGGTTGGCACCCGAATCTTCGCGCAACCAAAGATGCGCCGGTGGCTCCTGTTCTTTGGTGCCTGGAGAGCAGCTGGTGCCCAACAAACCTGCACAGACCACGCCAGGGGCTGTGATGAGACCGAAATCAGCAGCTGCTGCTCAGCCTCCACCCTGTGGAGCCCTAACAAGCATCGTGGCCTTGCTGATTTTAAACTGCTCTCGAGCTTAAACCTGATATGTTCCCAATAACACCATGGAGAACATGTAAGCTCAGTTTAGCTGCAGGGCAGACCAGCTGGGGACAAACTCACCAGCAAGATTTTGTTGGCATTTCTGATGCAGATGTGATTGCTGTGTAACCAGTGCTGAACACTGTGCAGGAGGGTTCGTGTTTGGTAGATCTCTCAAAGCCCTGAAACGTATTGAAAACCCACTACTTACTGATTGCTCCTTGATTTTGTAACAATCCTTCCTTAATTACCCCAGCTTTTAGGCCCACTGGCATTTTTGTAAGACAGACAGTTTTTCAAGGCTGAAGGTTTTTTTAAGGTAGGCAGAATCTTGCTCAGTGTTAACTGGCTGAAAAAGCAGCTTTCACTTTTCAGTGCCAGGCTGGTTTTGTTCAACAGGTCGACCAACCCAAAAGCACAAAAGCAGATCTTTTTAAAATCAGAGCAATAGCACAGGGGTGTCCCACTGTTAAACAACTGAATAATGTCTGACCCAGAGGCTCAGATGCAAAAGGCTCTCGGTGTAAAGATGATCTACCATCTAATAACCCACACATAGATTTAATTGTATTGTGTCCACTCTCTTTTTCTTCCTTCCCTCCTGATCTCTTCTCTTTTGTTTGC
>JAWWLV010000046.1:1758193-1781984 GCA_035041135.1 Platyrinchus mystaceus | reverse complement strand
ATCTCTCAAATTCCATGTGGTTCCTCAGCACTGCCTGTTGTCTTCAGTTGGTCCCACACACCCAGAACTCACCAGCTGCCTTTTCACCCCTTTGAGGGGCTTTAATCACCCTGAACATGGATCCTGAGCCCCTCAAGTTTAACATACTGTATAATCTTGGGTGAGCTCTGGGCTAGACCCACGATGCAGGATCTCTCTGACAGAGGATGGGACGACTGGCCCAAGCAAACATTTCAGAGGAATGTGGAGAATCAGCCTCATAAATCCTAATTTATTTGGGTTCTGCCATAACAGTTTTGTTCAGGGTCTGCTGAAATTCATTGTATTGTGTAAAGATTTCCAAAGCTGAACCTTTGAGTAGAGGGAGGTTCAGGGCTCCCATGTCCTCGTTAAACTTTGCTTTAGATTCATCAGCTGCACAGATTTCTCAGAGCTCTCATTCCACACCAGCAAAGTCACCTGTTTTCAAAGAGACACTCTCTGGAAAATGTGGGCAGTCGGATTTCTCTGCGGTTCAGCCACTCCTGTATTTGAAACACTGCTCTGAAAAAAACCCAAAAACGAGGCTTCTTAGACCTGGAAAGTGCAATTTGTCTTAATCTCACCCCTTTTTTGAAGAACTATCATTTCCTCTGAATCTCTTATTTGGTATACAATCAATGTAGACCATTTTTTTCACACAGTGACTTTGGGCTCCTGCCCCTTCCTTTGCCAGTCTCTGATTTATAAATTGCTTGAGCTGGTTCAGATGCAAAGTTGAAACTCAGCGTAGGATGGGGCAAAGCAGCTGGCTGATATTTCAGAAATGTCTTGTGGTTAATAAGTTCTGCTTGAGCCACAGAATTCCTGCACTGGCAGCTTTGGGGACTTTTCATGTGGAAATTCCTTCAGTGCTTTGCAAAGCAGATGCAACGTTGGGTTGTTATTCAGGTACGAGGTTTGGGTTTTGAGAACTTCACGGGAGAAACTTTTGAAAAAAGGAAAATAAAATAGAATCAAGTAGAATAGAATTAAATTCAGTTGAGTTTAATGGGCATGTATGTTCTTTTCTGTGAAGTTAGCTGCCACTCTGACCCACCAGCCACAGCCCTTCTTTACCACCTCTTCTTACATTCTGGAAAATAAATATCTTGAGATAAACCTGTCTGTCCAAGACATGGTTTCAGACAGACCAGCCAGATTTTCAGTTCTGACCATGGCACTTGGGAGTGAATACAATGCACTCCATGGTTACAGGCTGGAAAATTACTTTAACTCGTTTAAAACAAAAAAAATAATAAAGAAAAAAAAAAAAAAAAGAAAAATATCTACTGTAAAAAAAAAAAAAAAAGGATTCCTGGAACGCAAACAGCAAGCAGAAATCCAAGGAAAAACCCCAACCTACGTCAGGCCTAATATTTATCAAGAACCTGACACCAGTGTGGTCATTTTCTGCTTGTTTACTGTTGAAATGAAGTTTATTCGAATTTGTAATCTCCAAACTTTCCTTTGGGCTCCTGGGCTGGAAAGGGCAGGTTGGGTTTGGATGGGATGGGGGGGAAGGAGGAGGAGAAGAGATGAAAGGGAAGGGGGGAGGTGAGGGATGAACCCTGACCTGCCAAAAATATAAGTGAATTTCTGTGCTGCTCAGGGGTGTGAAAACTGAGGGTAGAAAATCAGACACAAATGAAATGGGGAGATTTTGCACTTCTTTGCCCCTCAGGAAAACTTTTCAGAGACTCAGAAAAACCAGTTTGTAACCCAGGCATAAAGAGTCCATAATATGCATTATCCAGGGGACTGGAAATGATTCCTGGATGGTCCTAGAAATGATTCCTGGATGGTCCTAGAAATGATTCCTGGTGGTTCTGGAAAGCAGCTCTTGCCCATGTTTATAACACTATAAATATTTATATGTTTATATCATTATAAATGTTTATGTGTTTATAACATTATAAATAAATAATGTGGGATAATTCTTATTTTTAAATAATGCACAGCACAATCTTGCACTGGGACATACAGTTATTTCCTTTGGAAAAAGAAAATAGAATACAAAGTACAATCTCTCCAGTAGCTGCTTCCCTGAGGCACAGATGAAATGTGAAGAGTAGGACAGTACTAGATATATTAAAATTATGATTTTTGGCTTGAGCTGTCCTTGGAAAATGATTGATCTACTTTCTGATATTAATTCATTTCAAAGGGCATCTCACCTGAATGTGTGTACTGAGATAACTCACCGAAGGAGCAACAGAGAAAGGATTGTACAGAAATTATTAAACATCCCCAACTTGCTCTAATGAGACCTAATTTAGTCCATTTTAAGCTTTGATTAATTTTATTTTTTCTTCTAATGGCTCCCAGCTAAAATGTGTGTCCCAACCTTAGCTGGAATGACAAATAGCCTGTGCTCTACCACCAGCAGGACAAATTTATAGCTGCCCACATTACTTGGCAAAGGGAGAGGATTTTGGAGGGATTAAAAACGTTGGGAGGAGGCAGGAGATGGAGTAAAGGCTCCACTGGGAGAAAGAAGCTGAGATATTAAGGTCCACATTGTGTGAGACTGCCAGCTAAGAGGGGGACAGAAAACCACCAAGAACTGCTGTTATCTCATTTTCACGAGCACAGAGACCTCCTCCCTTTTCATCCCTCATGTTTCTTCCCAGACCAATTTGCTTCCCTGCCTCCAAAGAAGTTGCATCCCGAGTGTGAAGCAAAACATCCACAAGGGAGAGAAGAAGAAAATCCAGACTTGGGGAGCTCGAGGAGCTGAAATCGTACACAAATGGCCTCTTTCCAAGCTGCAAATCTCTCAGCAGGGAGCTCAGCTTTTCTGACAGCCGGCCTGAAGTGGAACTACTGTCTGCCCCAGCGTTTCTCACACAGTTTGTGGCTTCAGGTTTAAAGAGTGGCAGAACAGAAGGCTCCATGGCAAGTTAAGAGGAGGTTCCTCGTCCAAAAAAGCGTGTGTGCTGTGCTCAGCCCAGAAGGAAATGGCAGAGGGAAGTCAGAGGTGTGGGACACGTGGAAACAAACCCCATTTTTCACTCCTCTCCAGTGAGGCAGGAGCAGTGATAGCCACTCCATCACCTCAAAGAGGGATGTATAATTTATTGGCCATCCTGTCTTGTCCAGGAACCTCAGCTTGTCCTACAGAGATAATGAGGAAAAGATTATAATCAAGAGAAAAAGACTATAATCAAGCCTTTGTGGCCATTTATTTGGGCAAGAAGGAGCACTTCTCTCCATCATTATTCTACACACCTTGTTCACTTTTTCAGGAACATTGGCACGAGTGAGAGGAACATGTTGTGAAACTAAGCAAATACTTACATAGGAATCCTCCTGTACCACGTGTATTTGCATAAATATTCATTTGAGAAGGATTTAATGGCTGCTTTGACAGGCTATGTGCTGAAACGGGCTGAAATAATACCCTGTAACTTGGTAACCAGCTGCCCAGGGTAAATTTGGATCCAATTTATTCAGTTAAACTGGAGCTGAGAGGTGCAGAGAGAGCTGTGCTGTGAGCACCCCATGCCAGGGGGGTTGTGCTGCCATAGGAGAGGCCCAGGGAAATGCCCAGCTGACAGAACCTCTCCATCCTCAGCCTGGATTCTCACCCCATGTGCTCCAGGCAAGGTTTGGCCCCCGGTGCACGCAGGGCACACACACAGAACCCGGGGTGGATGTGTGTGAAATGTTTCAATTACCTCTAAAATAATGTTTAACATGTTCCAGACATACTGCATTAAGCAAATACCCAAGCAGTATTTGAAGCATATTCTGTTTTTCATTTTAATAGATTGTAAATGTATTAAACACATGTTAAGAATATATTTCATACACTGCATTTGTAAAATATTATCAAATTTATATAGGCGGAAACCACAGAGCCACCACAGGATCGGCTCGAGAGCAAGACCATTTGGGAAGTTAACCTTTTAACACCACTCCATCAGGAGGATTTCATTTGATTTCACTTGATTTCATTTGGTTTTGTTTCATTTTGAACCCCACCTTGTCATTAACCCCTTTAGCTGTAAACTTGGGGCTGTATTTAACATTTACACCCCAGTCATCTGCAGAAGAGGCTCTTGAATCCCCTGGTTTTGTGCAGAGAGAGGTGCTGAATGTCAGAGCTGAAAAACTGCCCTGTAGCCATAGGATTTGGTGTCTGCTGCTCTTTTAAATACCCCCTCAAATCATCTGATAGCATTAAATATAGCATTAAATAAAGGGAACATCAGAAAAAGCTGAAAACTGAGAACTCAGCTCCTTTCTCTCTCTTGCAAACTGAGTAAACCGGAGCTGGGTTTTGTTTTCTGTCCCAGCCAGGCAGAATGGTTTGGGTTTGAAGGAGTATTCCGAGTGCAGACACCCTCAGGTTCCTTTGAAAGCAGGAGCTAGAGCTGGGTCTGCTCCTTGGAAATGAATCCCATCTCCTCACTGAGCTCAGCCAAAATCCTGGAAATCAGCACTTAACACGAAGCAGAGCTTGGTGTCTGTGAGACAGCTCAGCTTAAAACTGCAGGATTTAGTCCCAGGTACCCATAAAGCTCCACTCCTTCCTGGAGGGTGTCAGAACCCAACACCTTTCCATCGTAATCCAGGGATAATTCCAGTGCCTGGCTGCTACGTATGATTCTCCTTCATTCCTGTGTGTTAAACAGCAAAGCCAGCCCAGACCCAGTGCTTGCTGGTGAGAATTAAGATTTCCAAACTGGAAATGGAATAGAAACCCCCAAACTTTGGGGGGAGGGTGAGGCCCAGGTGGAGCAGACCTGGTCACTCCAATCACTGGCTGGAGTGTCACATCGTTCCCTTCCCACTGGCACCAATTCCCAGCCGAATTGAAGATGCTGGAGCAGTATCAGGCAAGGAGGTGAGCACTGAGCATGTGTGGGAGGCCAGTGTGGCATGAAATCAGTGTCCATCGCCGTGTGAGACAAAGACAGGGCTCTGGGAACGCTTTCCTCCTGGAGCTGTGCATCCTGCCTGGCTTCCCTGGCTCCTTCCTCACTCACCTGTCCCACTGCAGCATCCTGGCACTGGACAGCCCAGGTCCACAACAGATTAGTTTTGCTTTGTTTTGGCTTTCCACTATGGAAAATGAGGTGCTGTTTTTCACCTTCAGTTTGAGCATTTTTAGCACTGTGGTAGGACTGTCACCGAGAGAGGAAATTTTCAATTCATTGTCCATGGAAGAAATCATCAGCTGCTGTCATCAGGTGCTGTCCTGTCCTCATTTAGGAGCTCCCAGAGGGTTTCCAGCAGGGTTGGTGTGTGCAGGAATCAGGACCTTCATCTCACAGCGTGACACCAGAATCCCACCTCAATGCTGGTCTCCTCCAGGAGAAGGAATTGCAGAGCTTTCGGAGCAGGTTCGCAGGTGGAAGGGAAGATCCCTCGGAGCAAGGCTGAGGCCTTGGCATCATTTCAGGCTGCCATTGTGAGTGCAGCCTCTGTTGACACTGTGCAGCATATTGCCATTGACCTGCGGGTGTTGGGTTTCCACGGGGCTGCTGCAGCTCAGGAGATACATTTCAGCTCGGAGGGGGAAAGATCAGACACATCCTGAAGCTCCCCAGAAGAGTTATGACAGATGTGTCACAGTAACTTACCCACACTCTGAAAAAATATTAACTGTGAAGTGTGTTGGTTTTTATAGGCTGATTTCACACCATTATCCACTTAACTCCCCAGTAATGTCCCAGTTATGGCCAACCAGCAGCAGGAGATACTTGCTGTGCTTTGACTTCCCAATTATTTTGTATGGATGGTCGAGATGAAATAACAGTCAGACACCCTGAAAAAACAGTCAGATATTCAGCAGTGCTGGAAAAGAATTCCCTCCCTCTCACTTTTAATAATGTAGGACTTACCTTATCACATCTGATAAACTTTTGCTGTGTTAGTTCTCAGATGGGGAAACGCAGAGCTCGAAAGGAGTAAATTTCCGACTTTCTCGTGTAAAATGTGGGATTTGGGTGTTTTGAAACGTCTGCTTTTCAGGCAGGAGGAAAATCTTAGTCAGCAGTGCAGCTGTGAAGCTGCCACCAGGCACTGCTCTCGTTTGGACTTGTCCTTCCCAGCAGCTACTGTGTGACCTAGTGCAGGAACAGCTCCTGGAAGTGATTTCTCCCATATGAGAGCACTTCCCTCTTCAGTAAATGTGTAGAACAGCTCAGGAAAAGCAAGAGATCCCAGGCTGCCTTCTCAATATAAAAATCAGTGTCTTCCTTAACCAACTGGTTCTCCAGGAATTCAGAACCTGTGGAGGTTTTCTTGCTTTGCTTCAACCCCTTTGCAGGACAGAGAGAATTTTAAAGCTCCTGCCATGTCTTTCTTGCTTACAAACATTAAACAAAGGTAAAGATTTTGTAGGGACATCGAATCAGATGCTTTCCTAAGGAGAGCAGGGAAGGTACATGACCAGAGACAAACAGGACATAAGAGAACATAATATTTACTTACCTGATCACACATAATCTTATTTTTGAAAGCAAAACATAAGTTCACCTTGCTGGTTTGTTTCATTGGATGCCCTTGAATTCAATAGGTATTAGATAGCAAAATTGCTATTTTTAATTTGACTTTTAATGACTAAAAGCAAAAGCTACGGGGATTGTTTGTTTGGTTTTTTTCCTAATGGAAATGCAAAACATGTATTTGATGGCAAAAGGAAGGTTGTTTGTTTTTTTCACCCTTTATTAAACAACTGCCATTGCCATAAGGTTCACACTGACCATGGTTTGGGAGTTACCTGAGAGCCCTTCTGTGAAACACGTGGTAAGACAGGAGGTCTGACCTTAAAACATGCAAAGATGGAGATATCTGAGATTCCCAGCCCTGGCAGGAGTCACACTGAGCTCTGACAAGCGAGATTTGCTGGAGCAACACGTTGTGCTTTTGTGATGTGAGGAGATAACCTTGAATTGGGGATCAACCCCCGTGATCCACACCCGCCCCCGGCAAACCCCGCTCGGCTCCGAGCGCTCGGAACGAATCCCGGGCCAGAGGCCACTGGGAAGTTGTCCAGTTCTCTGTACCCCATGCCCAGCTCTGTCAGCCTGGCTGCAGAATAATTTATTTCATGCAGTTCCTGTGGCCAAGGAAAACATATTTGCAGGCCGTGGCAGGGAGGCCCTGCAATGAAGGCGCTGTGCTGCACGTTGTGCACCCCGGGGCCCGTGACCCGCAGGACACGGGGGCAAAGAACCCTCCTTCCCTGCTCCTTGGGCCTTCAGAAATCAATTTACAACCAATGGGGTGCCTTGCCTTCCTCTCCACCTCGTAACAAACCCGTGGTGAATTGATTTTGTCCCTTTTTTTTGTTGTTGACAACTGCGAGCGAGGTTAAATTTGTTTCCAGAAAGGACCCTTCAAAATGAAATGTCAAGGTGTTGTTTTATGTCAATAAAACTGGGCTGGGAGGAGGGGGATATGGCTGTGTAGCCATTCCCAAACTTAATTTCCTTGTGTTTCCCCTGGAATGTATTTTTTAAAGGTATATTGGAACACCTTTTGATTGGAAACAACTCCCCGACAAGCTCCGTTCCTCATTCCGAGACCCCCAGGAATGGTTTACCTGGCAGGAGCTGAATGCAACGTTTCACCTCAGTTTATAGAATCATGGAATCATGGAACATGCTGGGTTGGAAGGGACCCACCAGGATCATCCAGTCCAACCCCTGGCCCTGCACAGACACCCCAACAATCCCACCCTGTCCCTCAGAGCGTTGTCCAAACCCTCCTGGAGCTCTGGCAGCCTCAGGGCTGTGCCCACTGCCCTGGGGAGCCTGGGCAGTGCCAACCACCCTCTGGGGGAAGAAACTTCTCCCAATATCCAACCCAAACCTCTCCTTCAGAGGAAAATTGTCACTGGAATCTAATTTGGGGCAAAACCATAACGACTTAGAGGTCCGTGAATGTTGCCGCTGAATTCAGTGGGAGCAGGATCTGCCCTTCCAGTTCCTCCTCTGGCTGCTCTCCCTTTGCTCCCGCATTCCCAGGGCTCTGGAGCTGACAGCTCATTCTTTAGGCTGGATGAAACGTCCTTTATTTCCCTGGAATGCTCGTGTGGGATGAGTGTGTGCCCTGAGTGTGCCTGAGACAGGAATTGTCTTCCTTGCTGCTTCCCAGGGAGCACTGAGGGATGAGCACCAGAATTATCTGAACATGATGGATTTCTTTCTGAATTGTAACTTCCTTCCCAGCTTACATGTGATTTTAAAGCCAAATAGTTCAGAGGAGCACAAAGTTTGATCTCTCACCTGACCCTGAGATCGTCACAGTTCGATTTTCACATCTTTTACAGGCCCTGCCACCCCGAGGTTTCAAGATCTTCTCCTCTACAGATTTCACCACAAACCTGTTTCAGGGTCTCTCAGCTGTAACTTTTATCAGCTCCTGGGCACATTATCAGAAGGGCCCAATCCAGCTGACATTTTTCTGCCTGAGCACAGTGAGCCAGAGCTTCACCTGTGTCAGTCAGGGTGGTTTCAGCTGCAACATCTGGTGTGTGACCATTCCTCTCACAAATGTACAGCACAGGAGCTACTCATGAAGAAAGTTACTCATTATTGTGCTTGCAGGACCTCATTCCTAATGATCTAAGACACCATGTTATTGAAAAAATAGTGCAAATTAAGCTTTCAGTTACACCCGTGCCAATGGGATATAACTCCTTTGACAGCTCTTTGTATTTACCTTGGCTTTCCATGAGCCCAAGTCCAGTGGAATCACTGGAGTTCCTCTGGATTTACAGTGGCATAACAGAAATGGGGGCTCTGGGTGTGGAGAACCCGTGGTTGTCTGAAGACATAATAGTTCCCAAGAACTGCTGTGCTCCCCCTCCATGGAAGTCCCAGACAGAGCAATTTGGGCTCGTGTATGTTCTGATTGGAAATGAAAATGCTGCAGTGAAATGAGACAGTCTAGAGCAGACATTTAAGTTATAAGATCTTTCAGCCCTTGGCTGAATCCCAGGTGTTAAATTCCTCTGTCCCCTCAGATGGAAAAGCCAGAGGATCTTTCTTGATAGAGTGATTTAATTCCAATATTTTACTGTGCGTGGAGCTCTGTGCTCTGCTGTGAAGCAGTTTGGGATCACGTTCTCTTTCCTCCATGTCATCCCTCTGACCCATCCTGATCCTTTCTTTTCCGAGCTTGGAGGCAGGAGGGTGTCCCAGGAGGAAAGCTGGGAGCCTGGATGGAGCTCAGAGCCCTGTGGGCTTCAGGGTCATGCCACAGGGTGGGGGTATGGATCTGTAAACCAGGGAAAACACATTCCTGAGAGACTCCATACACCGTGTCCTGTGGGGAACCAGCAGCGTGTCCAGCCTGGGAGACTCAGAAACCACAGCCTTGGGAGCCACTAAAGAGCTCTTTTATGCAGACTGGGAGGGACAGTGCTTTGAAATGTTGCACAGCAGTTTCCTACCTGAGGAAATGTGTGAAAGACTTGGCTCGGCTCCCGCCAGGACTCAGCCCTGTTATCAAGTATATTTGGTTTCAGTCAACTTGCAGGAAAACAACATTTAAATTCCTTGCTTTATTTAGTGGGGTCTGCTCTGCTCCAGCCCCAGGCAGCTCAGAAGGGCTGAGGAGGAAGGGTTTGTTCATCCTCCTCCTCAGCTCCTCTTCCCAGCAACGTTTGAGTGTGTGTCTAATGGAATCTCCCAGAATCACATCTGCCTGTGGGAGGGATACAAGGGACACCAGTCTCCCTGTGCTGCTGCGGGGTTGGGTCTGCAGGAACTCCAGCTCCCAGGAAGGCTTTGGGAATTAATTCCTTGCTGCATCCCAAACTAGGCCTTTTGGGGCTCAAGTTTTCTAGGGGAAACAGAGAGATTCCTCCTCCTTATTTCCTGCTTTGTCTGTGACTTCCCTGGTGCTCAGTGAGACCCAACTGGCTGAAATTGGGGCTCGGAAGAAAGGGAGGTTTTGTGTGTAGGTGTGGGGCTGTGGAAGGAGGTAGAAAGGGGAGCCTACCTACATTTTTAATAGTTTCTTTATGAGTGTGATACAGGTATTTTCCTATAATAAAACAGTAATGTTCCCAACCAGCAAGTGCTGTTCTTGGCATCTCATTTTATTCCAATTTGCTTTTCTTGCGACTGTGGGCAAGATTTGTGCAAGGGCCATGGCTGACAGGTAGGTAAGAGAAGGCACTATTTTTTATACAAATAAATGTCATTCCTAAATTATCTGCTTTTTGAGTCCACCATATGGTCCTGGCCTATCCCTGCCCCTCTCCCACCTTCTAATTGGCAGCTGCCATGAAATACAGAAGGGGATCGAACAGTGGCTCCTTCCACTGAATGTGCAGCTCACCTCCCACCAAGACTGAAGACAAATGGGTGCTTGCAGTTATCAATAGGTGGAACTGATTTAGAGGTTTCCTTCAAGATGAATAAAATGAGAATCACAGCTTTAATTTTTTAAGGAAAGAGTGTTGATGTTTCCTAACAATTTCTCAGTAAATGGCTGACTTTTCCCATCGTTTTCAGAGCACGAGCTCTCATCTTATTTCAGAAATATTCTTAGGAAAAAAATGGACCATAATTTGGGGAATAAGAAGTGAGTTGGAAGTCAGGGAATAAAAATCTGATTTCTGTGGTTTGCTCAGTAATCTCATGTCATGCTGCTGTGCCTCTTATTCCTGTAGGAATCACGATCAACCTGCTCCCTTCCACAAACCCTGTGGGAAAACAGCTGTAAAGGAATCCAGTTCTGTGTGTGTACAGAGCAATGGGATGGCCTGGAGAGACACCTGGGTGAGCTCTGTGCTCCCTGTACGTATCCTGAGTTTTGTTAGTAATGATATTAATTATATTCTCCCTCTTGTCAGCTGGACCATTTCAGATGAGGCTTTTAATATTCCTACTGAGCCCAGGACATGTCGTTCTACCACCAGTTTAGGTTCCCAAACTCATCCTTAGTTAGAGATTAATTCTGAATTGGTTTTTTTTTCCATTAGAAACTGAGTTACATCAGTTTTTATTCGGTTTCTAAATGAATGGTAATGCCTAGAACTGAGTGCAGGGCAAGACATCACTTATCAAAATGATATGGGTGTTTTGTAATAGTAATGACAGCAAGGAACAAAATGACATAAGTAACAGAAATGTCTCAAAAGTCACTGCCAGACTTTTCCTCAAGCAGCTAGGAAGGAAATGTTCTTTCATTAAGACAGTTTCAGGGGGGAAAGAAAGGATTATTTAGTGCAACTTGAGCTTTGAGGATGTTCAGCCTGTCTGCAGGTAACTGCTGAGGGACAAGCTTTTGCTGCTCTCAGGAATCTATGGAATTTATATTACCTGGGCCAAAATTTTCTTCTTTACCTGCTTGCAAGACCCTAATTTGAACCTTCCACTGCTCCCTTCTACCTTTGGAAGGAACATGGAAAGAGTGTTCCTGGCTCATCTGGTTCTAAAGCTTTGGGAAAACTCTGTATCAGTGCTGGACAACACTCCAACCTTCCATTTTTTTACCCCAGGCTCAAAACCACTTTACAAATTAAAATCATATTGGGAAAGGAGGGATAAAATCCCCCGATTCAGAAGGCAAGGAAGTCAAAGGTTGAGGGACATCCCAGCTCCCTTTACCTGGGAGGAATCTTGGTGCTCCAGGGACACTTTTCCATTTGTGCTCTTTTTCTGCAGCAAATCTGTGCACTGGAGTCCCTGACCTGCCCAGCTCAGTGAGAACCCTGGGGATGACACTGAGCCCACATCCTTTATGCAGCCACACCCCCCAAAGGTGAGCTTTTCTATAGGAAACCTCTCTGTTTTCTGAACCAAAAGCAAACTTTACTAATATTCCTGAAATCCCTCCTTAGACTGATGGTAACAGTAAACTTCCCACCTTGCAATTCCAGGAATAGAGCTGCTGAGGTTTTCCTGTACCAGCTCCAGAGGGCCAAGACAAACCCTGGTGTTGCTGGTTCCTCCAAAATACCTCAGTAAGAATAGGATGTTTCCATCCACCACTTGTATATTGACTCTCGCCGTGCTTCTGACCTTAAATCATTTGATGACATCACATTGTTACTTTGAATCCATGTACAAATAAGCTGTATTTCCATTAGGGAACATAAAATGGGCCCATTTTGACTCACTCTGCAAACTGTTTATGGGTTACTTGCAGCTTTCAGGATTTTTACAAGAGAACATCCACTGTTCATTTCCTGGCTCGGCTCCAACTGGACATGTTAACTTTGCCTAATTTCCAAGACGTTTGGTGGGAAGGCTCCATAATAGAAGGCATGTTTTTCCACCAGGGAACTTACACCACCACTTTTTCTTTCTTTTTTTTTTTTAAGTCTATTTTTCCCAGACAAATTAAACCTACTTTTTATGAGCTTCTTCTAAGGGGTAGAACAGTAGCTGGCCTTGTTAGATATTGGTGCTCCTGTTCGGAAGGGTGATCGTGTAACTGCAGGGCCTCAGTATTTTACACTTTCTGGAGTTCATTAACCAGAGGCTTCTGTATTTGAACCTGCAAGGTTTTAGCTGGACCAGACCCAGAGAGGGAAATCAATCCAGTCCCGCAGCACAGAACTAATTGTCATCATATCCAAATGTGCAAATATACAAGAAGTCTGCAGGAGCAGAGGCAAGGGGAAAATTGAGGGCTTTGCATTGTGGGGTATTATGTTGCTGAAAAGTTTTTACATGCTTCCTCCCTGACATAAAACACAAAATTGAAAATATGTTTCCTATATCAAAATATCTCTGTGCAATTGAGGGGTTTTATGTCCCTACATCCATCTAATCAAATGCTTTCCGCTGAAGTCATATATTTGACCACATATTGGGCTGGGGAGGAGTTGGGGGAGATTTCCCTTCTTGTCAAAGCTTGTAATGTCACCAGATAATTCAGGAGAAGAGGAACTTTTTTTTTCCAGCACCTTTTTCCAGCTGTGGCACGTGGGGAGAAGGTGGAGCTGTGACCCAGCCCCTCCTCAGGGCCCTGCAGGAATTAGGGGCTCTTCTGCCTTTAATAGTGAACAATCTCTGATGAATCCACTCAGGAACATGATGGGATGTCCAGGAGGGACATCTGCACGCCTTGGTGAGGTCCAGGAGCCCATCTGGGCTCCACTTCCCTGTCCTGTGTCCCAAAAATGATGTTTTGGAGGGATCTTTGTGCCTGGGGGAGGGCTGTGAGCCCTCCTGGCTCCCAGTCGTGTCAGGGACCCCCAAACCCAGTTCAGGGCTGGTTTGCAGAGCTCCAGTTGAGAACTGTCACTTTTTAACCTCACATAAAACCTTCTGGAGCCTTTCAAATGACACTGCAGAGTGGAGTCTCCTTCCAGTGACAATATTATTACATCAATTAGCTGGGCTGGCAGAGGACCACTCTCATCCTCTAATCAGTTTAATAGTCTTCACCAGAGCCGAGTTTAGCCAGAATTAAACACATTATTCAGCTTAGAGACGAGGAGTCTATTAATAGAAAAGCAATCATGAGGTTCTGTCCCGTTGTGACTTTGGAGCAGCAGCACATTGGCAGTTTAATTCTTGGAGCAGGAGTGAGGGGTCCTCTGGCTAATCCGAACAGATCCTTTCTAAATAAATAGGACTATATTTAATTCACATACATTTTGAAAACTCCAAGGATGCTTCCAGAAAAGGGCTCTTTTTTTTTCTTTTTTTTTTTTTTAAGGTGTTGCCATATGGTTTTAATTTCTCAGAAATATACAGACTGTCTTGTTCCCCTGGAAAGCCTTGCCAAGTACGGCATGTCAAGATAGCTGAAAATGTAATTTAACATCTAGTCCTTTCCTATGGTGACTCTTTACCAATACAGCAGCAGTGCCTGCGATTGGAAAGTGAAATGAACAGTGAAAGGATGAGATCTAAAATATTTATTATTTACTAGACAGGGAAAAGAAAATATTTTTGATTTCCTATATTCGAGACACTCGTCTGATATCTAATAATTCTGACAAGCTTTTTTTTTTTTAAGAACGGTAAATAGTGTTTGCTGCTGCAGTCAGAAATTTAGCAGAGTTAGACAAATAAACCACACAGATTTAAAGGCATGAAATATTCTCTGGGAAGATAAAAGCTTAAAGCCCCAAATGACCACCCTGGCAATGAAAAGCCATGGCTGTGCTGCCTCAGTTAAATTAAGAAAATACATCATTTCGGTTTCCCAGTCAATGATTTCATGACCGCTGCCTTTCGTATCCTTCTCTCTATCTCTGCTCTGTGTTTATTTTTTTTGACTCAGATATGAGTGTACTGGGTAATTAAAAGTGAATCTTACATTAGGGACCCACCACTTGAGCAAAACATTTTCTGTGTAACTATAAACTAAAAAGTCGATCCATGTATTTGCCATCGCTGCGGTTGGTCCATTTTCACACTATTATTATTTTGTCTCAGAATTCCTGTGTTTATAAAATAGGGACAGAAACACAGACTAAATATAAATCCAATGGGCTTTGCACCAGAGGAGCTAAAAAAGGAAGCCTGAATATTCAGAATATTTCCAAATATTCTGTGAGGTGCCTAAAGGTTTCTCAGGCGTAAACTTGAAATAGTTTTTGTCGTTGGAAGGGACTTGGGAGAATGAAATATGTTGTAAGGATGATAAAATTACTTATGATTAGTCTGGTGATTTATCCCTGTGGGATAAATTAAAGTGGGCATCACCTTCAGGGTTGGATGGAGGGAATTGTCCCCAGCAGGGACCAGTCCATCCAAGGGTGCCCTCACCAACTGAAAAGAAATGATTCGTGGTATTTTGAAGGGCTCAAGAAAACAGAAAGCCAAATGTAAAGGAAAAAAAAATGGGAATTTCACACAGTTAATTGTCCCCCATGCAAAGAAAACAAAACCACCCCAGGATTTTGTGCGTTACGATATGTTGGTGTGGATTAAGTTGGAGTTGGTTTAAATTATGTTGGATTAATTTGACATGAACCCCAGCACCAGAACAGTCATGATGAAACTCTGTCAGCTTTATTCCTACGAGGGTCTGAGAGCACTGAGGCCTTGGATGGCCCTTCCCATAAGGCTAAAAGAGAAACTCCTGTGAAAAAAAACAGTAATAAATTTCTCTGCAATGATGGGAGAAAAAAAAAGGGACACTGAGAAAACTGTTTTCAGTGGCCAAAGAGTCTGGAGTGCAGAAAAAAATCACATCAAAGATAAACAGCAAAATGTTTAATGTTCCTTTCTTTTAAATACTTCATTAACAAATGGCTACATGCAAAGCACAAATTTAAATACATATCCTGCTATAACTCTCCCTATTCCACGTTTTGTAATTTACCTAAAAATGCAAAAACTTGCCTCCGATATTCAGTCACTAAACCACGTTGAGAGAACAGGATTAAACGTGCAAGGACAAACTGCAGCATGCTGGCAACTCTCCCCCATTTCTGGTTTGTTTGTTGGGTTATTGGGAAGAAAGGGCAAGTTGGGTTTAATGCAGGCAAACAAATAAATCTGCAGAGATATTTTCACACCCCCCCTTTCTGTTGACTTTGAATCCTGCTGTTTAAAGTGCAACGTCAACAGGTCAGCTCTGCTGTCTGCTCCTGCAAACACACCCAGCTATTCTGGGCCTGTGGGCACCATTTGGGTACAATAGCCTTGCCCTCGGGGACCTGGTTTCCTCCCAACTACATAAATATATATATATATATATATGCACAGGACTTCCTGTACTTTCAGCAGTGTCAGCTCAGCCACCACAAGGTTGGTGCACCTTCCACTGGCCCAAGTTGCTCCAAGCCCCATCCAACCCGGCCTTGGACGCTTCCAGGGATGAGCATCCCATGTATATTGTCTGTGAGCCTGTTGTGAGGGCAGGGAAAGGTGGCTGAAGGAATTCAGGACTCATTTCCAGCCACTGCCACTCGGTCTGTGCCTTCCCCAGGAGCTGGGGGTACCTGGCACTGCCAGGACCAGAGCAGCCCCTGGGATGAGCTCAGTTGGTCAGAGCCTGCTGCTGATAATGCCAGGGTTGTGGGGTCAGTCCCTGGATAGGCTGTTCATTAAAGAGCTGGACTTGAAGATCCCTGTGTGTCCCTTCCAAGACAGAATATCTGTGATTTTAGAGGTCAATTAAGATGTTAGGAAGAAATTCCTCCCTGTGAGTGTGGGGAGGCCCTGGCACAGGTTGAGAATCTGTGGCTGCCCCATCCCTGGGAGTGTCCAAGGCCAGGTTGGAGCGACGTGGGCTAGTGGAAGATGTCCCTGCCCATGGCAGGGAGTGGAACAGGATGAACTTTAAGGTCCCTTCCAACCCAAACCATTCCAGGATTCCCTTATTTTACCCCCATGCTGTCTGGTTTCTGGGGCTGTGCTCACAAATGCACTCCACCATTTCCTCATGTTCTGGAAGACAGAACTTCTGCAGCCCGTGGGTCAGTCCAGAGCAGGTCCTTCCCCGAGCAGAGCTCACACTTCATCCCAAACCCCGATTCCCCGTCCTTCCTCTCTGCCTTGGCTGCCGATGGCCAAACCCCCATCTCTTCCCTTCCCAGCCTCCTTGGAAAGCAAAACCACGGGAGCAAACTGAGACAACACGATTTGCATGTTCCTGCAGCCTCCCATGGCGCCTGCAAGAACATAGAGGGCTTTCTACAAAGCCGCGGCAGCGGAAATCGCCGCCGCTGTTAATTCGAAACAGAATGAGATGGCCCCGGCCCCGGCCTGGAGCGTGCACAAAGACAGCCTTCTCCTGTTCACAGGGTGCTGACAGTGCAGGCCACAGTCCATCCTGTGCAGCTGATGTGAGGAACAGCACATCCTTAAATCTCAACACCTGGGCACCGCTCGGGAGACCCCGGCAGAACCTGAGAAGGAAGGTTTGTGCCGGTGGCACTGTGGCATCCCAGGAGGGCTCTGCAGCTGGCTGGCTAAAAGAGCTGCTAAAAAAGAGGAGGGGGGGTTAAAATGAACTTTGGGATCTCTAGGAAGCTCATTTATCAATGTAAACACGGTTTAGCTGTTTAATAAATCTGTGTTCTTTCCTCCTTTTCGTCAGTCGTTGCTATTAGGGCTGATGGGTCCATAATGGGACCTGCTGCTGTTCACAGGCACCGTGTGCCACTGGTCAGGTAAAGATGAGCTAAATGCTTTTCTTTACTACTTCTATTAAATAATAACTCAGTCTGGCCTATCTGTGCTTAGAATTCCTCTCTTTATTCCATTGCAGAGCTGCATCTCTTCTAGGGATGGGTGCACTGCTATGGAAAAAGAAGAACCGGCCAAGCCAAACCTCAGCCCAAACACTGACATCAACCCAAACATTTTTGAAGGTCAGTGTTAGTTTGGATAAGTAACCCAGCTAGCCAGTTGTAAGTAGGGCTGGTTAGCAAATGGATTTTCCACCTTCCAAAAAATTTGGAGATTGCATCTCTGTTTGTCATCACGGGTTTTGAGAAGCTGAAATTTTGATGCTCTTTTCCAAAACCGAGAAAAATTAATTTAAGTGGCAATGTTAATAACATTGTATCACCTCATTTTTTTTTTAATTATTATTTAGTTTCTTCTTGGTAAATTATAATATGGAGAAGAAAAAATACCCACAAAATGCAGGCAAAGGAGTGGTTGATTTAGTAAATCCACCCCCTCCAAGCTGCCTGGTGATTTCTAGAGCAGATGGAACTTCATCTCTTGTTGTTTTGGCCACAGGCTGGGACAACCTTGCAGCCCCTCAGCCCTGTGATTTTAACTGGAATAACCTGCCTTTAAGATTGGTTTGCTTTTCCATATTGTGTTTGCTGTAAAAACCAGAGGCATTTGAGCAACAAGTGATTCCACTGAGCAAAATGGTTGTGATTTCATGTGTTTTTATGAGCACAGTGGTTGTCATCCTAAAATACAGGACATGCTAAGGAAGGTTGACTTTGGGCAAAAGGGAACTGCAGAAAACTTGGTAAGAAAAATATTGGCATTTTTTTAGTATGTTTGCAATAATAATATAAAAGAATGTTCTTCAGCAGGTCTCTCTTCACTTGCAAATTGAATATGAGACCAAACCAATCATGAAGGCAAATTCAGACACTTCCCTGTTTTTTTCCAGAGTGTTATTATTTTATTTTTAATGAGCACTTATTTAGAGACTGAAAAAAACCCCCGCAAACAAATGAGACCCCAGCAAGTCAATGCTGAGCTTTGTGTATAAAGGAAACGTCATGAAATGTGGATCAGGTTAAATAGTTCAATTATTGTCCATTGTTTACATGTTTGAGGAGTGCAACTGTTTGGAATTGTTTAAGTAGTTGGGAAGGTGATCGTAACATTTACCAGCAAATGACATAAATCCAGAATTAATTATAATGGCTTAAAAGGTTAAAAAGAAAGGGGATCATTGGTCCCTTGGTTTATTGTGAACTGTCAGGATAATGGAATTTTAATCAGTGTGTTTATTTTAGGAAGGATTAATTGCATGGCGTGATGCAGAAAATACAGGGACCAACCTTGGAACCTGAGCCCACCGAGTAATTTTATTAAAGCAGATCAGTTGTAGCATCTTAATTTCCTCAGACATGTTTATGGGGAGCCATTTGTTTTGTCAGGATTCTTTCCTGGCTGTTCAAGCTGCTGAAAATGAGTGTGTTTGCTGGGTGTCAATCCCATCCCACCTGCCCTGGCCCTGGGAGTGGATTCCCATGGGAAAGGACATCAGGGAGCTCCTCAGGGCTGGGCTGTGGACACGTGGAAAGATGATCTGGAGGCTTTCACTGGGAAAAAAAAAGGGGCATAAGGGTTGAAGGGAGGAGAAGTGACTCTCCTTGTAAACCTTCATTCATATTCTCTGAAATGCAATTACAGTGATTCCAAAACCCCTCTGCATTTCCATCTACCAAGTTTAGATTTGCAGTGAAAATCAAGTTCTTGGTCATTTCCTTGAGCTTCAGAACTTGCAACTGCTCTGTTTGAAAGACAGTTCTTTTTCTAGACATTGGATGTCATTTTCTGGTGTCAATCATAGAAATCATCTAGTCATTTAAAATGTTCATTGTGGGAATGAGGACACACAACCCAAAATTTCTGGCCAGTTTGAGAAAGCTGGATTTGTTTCGAGAATGAGGCTGGTTTGTCATGTTTTGTAGTTGGATAAACTGGAAATTGAAGAGGATGAGAGTGGGACAGAGAAGCCAAAAGGATCCTGGGTTAAATCCCCACAACTTTTAGTGCTTCAGTGCCCCCCAGCCCAGGCCTGGTGCTGTTCAGTGCTCTGTGACACTGCTGCCCACCATTAATATGAATAGAGCTTTGTCCCTCACTTTTGGAGTTTCCTTCTCACCACAAATGTTTTGGAAAGCAATTAAGTTATTTAAAAAGCAGCCAACATGCCTCCCAGTTAACAGGAGTTAACATTCAAAGGGAGTAACTCTAACAGTGTTATTTTTTGTAAGATCAGCCCTCAGTCAATGGACACTGATACTCGCAGGACACCAAACTGTGTTTTCACTTTAGCACTGCTTTAGCATTCAAAAGGTCTCTATCCTGCCTCAAATTAGCTATTTACAGGTTTTAAAAGCGAGGGAGAAAGAGGCAAAATTGAAACTGGAAGATTAGATTTACATGCTTGGAATTTCACTGCAATCAGGGGTGAAGTGGTAAAACCAGAACCAACAACCCGCTGTCAGGGTCAGCTCTGTTCTTGTGAGCAACGACTTCTTAACACATCCCCGTGTATTCCCACATATGCACAGGCACATATTTGGGCATTCCAGGAGTTAAACCCTCAGACTGTGCCTTGGGAGAATATCTGTCCCTGTGCTTTCTCTCTGGCATCCTCAGGGACAGCTGGTCTCTGCCCAGACATGACACACTGGGGAGGTGGATGTTGTTCTGATCCAGTCTGGGAATTTCTACCACCTTCATCAGATTTCATTCCAGTTAATCACCTTTGCCAAATCATTAGCAGGAGCCTGTTTATCACTGTTCCCCAAAAGTACTGAACCATGATTGAAATCAGTGAAATTCACTCATGAAATCATGAAATTCAATCACGAAATCATGAAGTTCAATCATGAAATCATGCCTGAAATAATGGCAGATTGAAATCAACGTTCATGAGTTGGACTGAAAAAAAAAACCAAACCAACTTTATTTTTAAAAAATGTAGCTTTTTAGTAGATACCATCCCTTGTTTTTGCCAGAGCTGCTCGGACAGAGAACACGACACATTTGTCCCAAAACCAGAGAAAACAGAGCTATGGGGAGTTTGGGGTGAAAGGCTGACATTTGCTTCTTCTTTCTCTCTTTTAAATAAAATTATTTGTTTAGTTTGAAAGACAATCCATGGCTGGGCTGGAGGGGCTGTGCTCTTTGAGCTAAGGCAGGCAGCTGGCAGAGCCACAGCGAGCAACTGCACCCTTCCAAGAGGAAAAAGGGCTCAGATGACAATATAAGTTACTCCAAACAAATAGTGATGAAATGGAGTGGAAGAGAGTCCTCCACTTGGATCACTAGAATGTTCCATTTATAGTTTCAGGCTTCTCCCAGGTTGTGATTATAAAATGTTGGCTGGCAACTACAGAAAGGAAAGAAAATATTCTCCTGGAGGTAACGAAGCTACATTGTCAAGTGGGGTTTTATTTGTTATCAATAATAAATCATTACTGGGCTAATTTTACTGTAGCCAGAATGTAAAACACACCCATCAGCAGGGCTGTGGGTTGCTAAACTTACCCTGCAAACTCCCTTCCCTGCACAGCATCAGCAATTCTGTCCTTGTCATGATCTTTGGGGGCCCTTCAGTCAATGATGGTGTTGGACACCAGTTCAGATTCAAACCAAAACGCTGCTTTATACCAGAAAACAGCACCAATGGTTCATATTATGATGAAATGGGGAATTTTTTACACTTCTGAATTATTGCTTCACCTGGGGTGCATTTTGAAGGAGGAACCTCGCTGCAAACAACTCCTGCAAAGAGGCTGGAGCTCAGGAAAATGGGATTAAACCATTGAGAAACACTTAGTTTTGACATTTTAGATCCTTCTGCATTGGAGGGAGCCGGAGGGAGCCAAGCCCTGTCCACTGGGCCAAGGTGCAGGATGGTGGAAGGAGACACAGAAAACACTTGTAAGGTAAATGCTTGAAAGCAGAAGTGGCCTGGAGAGCAGTGACAAAGCAGATGCTTTGGTTCAAAACAAAACAAAACAAAACGAGACAAAAGCAAATAAAACAGGACGGCCACATTTCTTACTTTGGTCAGAACTGATGTCCAAGGGGGAGAAGTTTTTGACAGTGATCCCTCCAAGTCTGCAAACCAGGTAGGTGGATTTTAGACAATTTAAAGCCCCAGAAACCTCCCTAAATGCCTGCTCTGGGTGCTGCCAAGGCTGACCCCGAGCTCGGTAGCGCTTGGAAATGATGCGTCCCCTTCCTGCAACGCGATCAGCAGTTAATCCCTGCCAGATAAACAGCGTGGCTGCTCAGCTGGAAAACCCACTGCTAACGGAAGAGGAACACCCTGGTGTTATATATATGGAATATATGGAATACATGGGATATATGGAATACATGGAATATATGGAATACATGGGCGCCGTGCTCAGCGGCCGGTGGCTGGGGGACCATCCTGTCCCTGCTCCATCCTCTCCCTGCTCCATCCCTCTCCCTGCTCCAAGCACGGGGTTGTTGGCGGCTCTGCCAGCCCAGGGAGCCCAGCCCAGGAGGGGCTGAGTTCCCGTGCCCTGTGCAGGCTGTGGTTTGCTCTCCTTGGCCCCGTTCCCCACAGAGCCCCCGTTACCTGCGGAAACCCAACGGCCCCGTCTGCGCCGGCTCCACGGCCCCTGTGTAGACAAGCGGAGCCAGAGGGCTGATCCCCCGGCCCCAGCACACAGCCCTCCTTTCAGCACCTTCCCCTTACACAAAGACTAACTTATCCCACCTTTTCTTCCCCCCCTCCACTCTGTCTCTGCTCCCCGTAGCCCTCGCCATGAAAAGCCCTCCACGCGCAGCCTAATAAAAAGTCCTGTGCCACCTCCTCTCCCCCTCCCTTCCCATCCACAACAGCTCTGCCAAAAAGGGGGGGAAAGGGAAAAAAAAAAGGGTTAAAAAAAGGGAGAGTGAAAGCTGGGGCTTGGGTGGGGGGGGGGAGTTAAACCTGGAACTCATTTAGCAAAAGGGACTTTAGTTAACAAGAAAGTTACCCATCATGAACTGCCAGTAACACCTCGAGTGATCCTAAATCCATTACCCAGAGACTTAGCCCTGGCTGAGTTTGATTTTATGAACTGTGAGGCTGCTATGTTGAAAGTCTGCAAATTGGACATAAATTGGGCTGCAGAAGGCTGGGGAGCTGAAAGGGTTGGGGGGTTTTTTTCTGGCTCTGGTGACGTATCAGGCTTTGGCCACAGACGCTCCGGGGAAGAAGCTGTGGATGAAAATCCCAAGGACAGCAGTTGGGCAGGGAGGGAAAGCTCAGGAGACCCCGAGCCTGTGATTTTTGGCTGTGCTGCAGCATCACCTGTGTGAGGATGGGCAAGTCACTGCACTTGCTGAGCCTCAGAGGCTCCCTGAGAGCTGTCACTCCTTCTACCCACGTGCTGCCTTCATCACCTCGCTGCGCTCTGTTTTCGTTGCAGTTCAGCCTCCCAAACACCGTGATGCAGAACAAGCTCTCATAAAGGGCACTAGATTTGCTGAAAGCAGGATGGCAGGGGCGGTGCCTCAATGGGATGCTGCAGCTTTTGCTGCTCTATTCAACTCTATTCTGCTTTGGGGCTGCAAATGCAGCCTCAGCGTGATCACAATTCCTCGTGTCTGATCCGAGTCTCACGTAACTCGTGCAACTTTCAAAATACTTCCAAAAAAAAAAGCTCCAAATTGAGCCTCAGGTTATTTTACAACCTCAGATAATTTATCTAAAACCAGAAGATGAGGTGGGGTACAGGTGAATGTTGGTGAGGAAGAGAGAAGTAGAGGCACAGGCAGCAGGGATCTCCTGATGCTCCAGCACTTTGAACCACCTGTTATTGCAGAAATTCAGAGTTTTGATCGTTTTTTGGTTCATTACTCTGGTTTTGCTGTTGTTTAAAACTCCTGTTACCTGCAGGAGTGGTACTTGCTGTGATGGTCCTTTGTAAATGAAGGAAAATTGAACATGTCATGGCCTTAGAAGCAACATTTAGGTCTGGCTTTAAGAGGCCTGTTCCCAGCAGGATTCCTGTTGCCATCACATTCCAAAGCACCCTGACCTGGCTGCAGCAGGAGGCAGATGAGGTTTGGTGCTTGACCTGATGGCTGGTGGCTTCTCCTTTGCCTTCTGCAAAGAATGTACCCCCAAGGAAAGGACACACCATCATCAGCTTCCACTCACTGGGCCACAAGAAGAACTTTTTACACATAAATCTGTATGAAAATTTGATTTTTCACCTCAGTGGCTGAACTAATATGTTTTTTTGTTATTATTATGACTTGGGTTGAACTGAAGCAAATTCCTTTGGATTCCTCGGTGAAATAGAAAATAAAAACAGAACTCAGAAAATCCTTTCTCTTCCTCTGATTTAGCCTTCATTTTACTGCTGATGCTTTCCAAATGCAGGCAAATTTTGAAACGAAGCTTTGAAAAACAAAAAATCAAGATCATTCTACTAAAGAAAGAACTGCTGCAAAGCTGCATTTTTCAATGAAATAAACCATTTCTTGAGCCCATTCCAGCGTTAAAACTTCAGCACAGTTCAGTAAAGACCCGAGTCTGCAAAGCCATAAAATCAGAGGGTTTCTCTCTAACCTAGAACCGCTTTTTATCTGTAAATTCAGCACGTGCACAGGTCGCCTCCTGTGTGGGGAACGTGTGGCCACCACACCTC
>JAWWLV010000046.1:1732045-1758093 GCA_035041135.1 Platyrinchus mystaceus | reverse complement strand
CCTCTGAAAAATGGGATTTAGGAGATCAGTTAATAAAATTCTGCCAGATCCTTTGCCTCTCTGAAGCCCCTCCTTGAGCAGTTGGTGGGTACCAGTCCTGGGCAGTGCTCTGCCCTGACCCTGGGCAGCACAGCACCTCCTCTGTTCCCTGATAAGCAAAGCCAACACGTGGCTAATTTTCCCAGCAAGGTGGCAACAATTCCGTGTGTGATATGTGAGGGAGAAGCACAGGCAGCTCGTTTGGGTAATTTCTTACCCTCCTGGCTTCTGCAATGTTTCTTTAGGGGGCACTGAATATGAGTGATTGAGTGAGAGAGAGCCCGGCAGAATTAGCACACACTGGATCTTTTGACCAAGGGGGGAAAAAAAAAACAACCCCAAAACAAAACAGTCTAATGTTGGTCCAGGGGCACGTTCCCTTAGGATTTGGGAAAGAAAAACACCGAAGCACGTTTGGTTTGGTGCTCCTCGAGCAGAGCAGGGCCTTGAATTAAAACCCATTTCAACAAAATAAAGACACTTAATCTTGGATCAAAACTAACAGCAGCAGCACCGCCCAGCCCCGGGCTGGGGGGACATTCCCAAGGCAAAGTCATCTTGCTGATACTGCACCATGAAATGCTCCTCTGAGGAACTGCTGGCAATTCCCTCCTGGTTTTTCCAGTGGTTTCCCCTCTCGGTGGGAGCACATGGGCACCTCCTCAGGGTCACCCCTCAGTGCCACCCAGAACTCTCCAGTAGGTTTGTGCACAGGGTCTGCTCATGTTTGCCATGTAACCCAAACACAGGAAAAATCCCTTTGCTCTTTTCCTATTTTCCCTTTTTCTTCCCCTTTTATTTTTTTTTTTTCCTTTTGGATTAATTCTTGTTTGTCAACCAATGTGTTGTGCTGCCTGAACAGAAATGTCCTTTTTTTTCCCTCTAAGATAATAAGTGCGAGGAGAAGTGATCTCTAACTTTAACACCAGAGGGTCTGTCTAATAAACCTTCAGGTGCCCTTGACTTGAGGTGGTTTCATCTCCCTGGTGTCCTTCACCCCCAGCAGACCTGCAGGGACCCCTGAGGCACCCCATGGTTGGAGGAGCCCCTGGGCTGATTTTAGGGTGAGTCAGACCCAAACACAGAACTTTTAGGGTTGCAACTCTGGATTTCAACCACTGAGTGCCTGGATTCACTTCGCTGGATCCATCCCAATTTTTTTTATTATTATTATTATTATGTGCAGTTAAAACCTGGGAGCTCTTAGAGCTCGAGGATGAGCATCCAGGGCTCCTTCTCATCTTGAAGCCACACAAATCACGTGTAGATGTGGCCCCAGGACCAGCTCCATGGACCTCTGGAGCTTGGAGGAGCAGGATCACCACGATGCAGCCTTGCTGCTCAAAGCTCTGCATTTTCACGAGGGTGAACAGTGTTTCCCTCAGCTCCACAGTCAAGGTCCTCCTCTCCTGCAAGCTCCCACTCCTGACTCACTACCAGGAGGGCATAAAAAAGTATTTAAAGATAATTTATTCTTGCTGAGCAACAATAGCAATAGTTAATCTCTTATATTAAACCCTTTAATGACTTAGGGGACTTATGAAACCATCGGGGCCCGTTTAATGACTGCCTGCTCTGGCCCACACTTTTCAAAGCTTAAATCTTTAATAGAGCAGAAAAGAAATTCACAACAATTTGGGGGGTGGGGGGGAAAGGGGAGCACTGTGCTAAAATTTATGGAGCAGTTTGGTTTCCAGGACTCCTGTTCCTGCTGGGCAGAGCTCTGGGGATGCATTATGGTAACATGTCATCGGGGCCGTGGAGCTTCATGATGCATTACAGCAATAAGTCGTTTCTAATACATCACCAGAGCAGCTGCTGGCCCAGACTGGGAGCCAAACAAAAATTAGGCAAGGAGTTCCACGTACACCAAAGATGCTTTTTTTCCCTTCTCCCCTTTCCTTGCCTTTCTCCAGGTCCTTCTCTCCCCCTCACTCCCCACCTCCCCCTGCCCACAGCAGTTTGCTGTGGGATTTATTCGTTGTGGCTCCTCCGTGGAAATTCCTTTCTGGTGGAACCAATCGAGGACAATGCTCTGCTCCCCAGGAACACACCCTGAGGAAGATGAGGGTGACTGCAGGAATTAGATGTGTAATCCCTTCAGACTGGGAGCTCAGGCCTGACAGGGACCAGCACCACGTGTTTGAGGGGGGACAGCTCATGATGGCAAGTTGTGAGTGCAGGGCACTGGAGGCCCTGCTTTCTATTCTTAATCAAGAGTTAGTAGTTAAGCCCCAGTTTAATTGCACTCCCTTCCTAGTTCCTCTGCTCAAAAGCTGAGCAGGTTCTGGTGCCAGAGCACAGGTCAGGAAAGCAGTTACTGGAGTGTCCAGGTAGCAGCCTTGTAGCATCTCCAGCACAATAACCTCACTGCCACCTTTCCAAGCTTCTTCTGTCTCTTCTGCTTGGCTTGGCCCTTTACACATGTGGCAAACAGACCTCTGCAGCCTCATCAAATGCACTGAAGGCCCTTTTTTCTTCAGCCTTGAAAACTCTGTTCCTCTCCTGCTGGTTTCTCTAGAGAGAAGCTCAGGTGAAAAGTTTCAGACCTGACTCTCACTGTTTCCCAAGGTGCTCAGACTTGGCAGCACAACCAGGGAGATGTTTCCGTATGGGACAGAGGGGAAGGAGAACTGGGACCAGATGTAGCCCTGGAGAGGGTGGCTGGCTCTTGGAGCTGGGATTTGGACTTGCTCTGGAGTTCTCTGCTGTTCTCTTCAGTGGGGGTTGGCTCAGGAGTTAATATAATGTTCGGTGGGGAAGCGCTGGATACACTGGCCATGCACACACACTGCAGAGTTTGGTGTGTTCCAAGGGATTGTTTTGATTTTTTTAGCTTCTTTTTAGTCCTCCTTTAGCATCTAATGCCCTGCACTTATTAAATCACCCAGCACAGCGGAAAGAGAGGGAGGAAAATCACATCCATGGGTTGTTACCATGCATGAGGCATAACCAAGTGCTTCAAATCCCTGAGGGGATTACTTGGGAATCACCAGGCCACCTGGAGTTCCATTATGGCTCTTACAAACAGGCTTTTAGCAAGAGGGATGAGGTGGGGGGAGAAGGGGTCTTCTATTTAGGCACTGAAAAGAGATAAAGTTCAGAGAGCTGAACAATGGCTCCCAATGGCTCAGCCGAGTCAGCTGAGCCCGGCGACTGGAAAGGATTAATCAGAGCAAAAAATGTCAGCTCACAACAGAATCTTTGGCCAAGTGTCCAAGCCACAGAGCTCAGCAGAGACCAGCCTGAGTCATCCTCTAATCACGTACTACTTTTTCCCTTGCTCAGTCTGTGACTCAAGACTTTGGGGCTGAGCCCAACTCGCCTCTGCTCCCTCACAAGCTGCTCCTCCATCCTCAAGTCCCATCTGTAGGAGAGCCCCTCTCTCACTCCCATGTATTTCCTGGACCCTTGGTCACCCCCTGTATCCCCCTCTGCCACATCTTGTGCTTTTGGTTGTTCACAGGATCTCTGATACAGAAGAATTTGCATTTTTGGAGCACCCTTAACTAGGCTGAAGAAGGATGTTGCTTCCTCCTCCTAGGTCCAGTATCTCTTCAAACACTGGGATGATGGTACTGATATCCAAGTGCTTTGCTCTGTTTTTAGCTAAAGAAGAATTAAATTCCCCGCTTTTTGACAGCTTTGTAAATTTTTTTTATTTGCAATCCAAAAATTTCCAACATAAAAATTTGGAGGAAAAAGTAAAAAAATATTAAACCTCTTCACCCTTGAACTCCTCTGGTACCTCTCCATTCCTTACTCTTCCACATAATGCCAGGACTTTGGAAGGACACAAGGCATGTTTCTGTAATGTTTTGCAAAACTGCAATAAGGAATCAGCAGGTAAAATCTTCTGGCCTGCATTAAGAAAACAAATAACTGGCTCCGAGGATTGTCTTGGACGTCACTTTCGATTAAAGTTAATCCCAGGTGGGGAAGGAATGGATGACACATCTGTTAGAAATGCTGGCACTGCTCTCAGGCTGGGCAAGAACAACTCAGGGTTTGCAGTTCAGGAGCTTATCTGCAGGAATCTATTATATATTAGACTTATAAATATATACAGTAGCTCTTATGTTCTCTTTTAAATAATGTGTCCCTATTACAAAATGTTTGTTTGCTGACCCAGACAAGAAGTCCTGGGAGGATAAAAGGAATTGCATGTGATACCCTCAGCAGGATTATGCAGAACAAAAGTGCAGGACTGAGGATCTGGAGGTGGTGAGAACATCCCTGCTCTCCCTGGATTGTTCCTTTAGAACCAGTGAGGGTTTTTCATCCCCCTGAACTCTGAGCAGCGTTGGTTGAAGGGGGTTCCCTCACTCCCCCCTGGGGATGCTGGATCCTGCTGTGCCTCTGATCTGCAGCATTTCACCTTGGAAATGAGTGTCAGGAGTGTGAACAGCACAGGGCTGTGCTGACTAACTCCTGTTACACAGGCCAGGCAGCTCAGCAATTCAAATCCAGGGAACCCTAAGGTGACTGGAGTATCCTTTTTTCCTCCACCTCAACCTTTATCATGTTATTGAGGATAAAAAGTATGTCATCAAATACCTTTTCTGTGGGTGCTGGAATTAAAGCCTCTCATCACAAGCTTTCAACTGGCTGCCAGTTTGAAACTGTTAGAAAGAAACCCAACCTAAAATTCTCCTTCTGCATTTGTTCTGTCACTCTGTTAAAACAGAACAGCTGAACAAATTATCAACATTTTGGGAGGATTAGGAAAATTGATACAGGCTGACTCACTGCATGCCTATATAACCCCAAGTCATGTTAAAACCCAGGAAATGAGACTGGGACTGGAAAGGGTGAGAGAATTATTGTATTATTGTAGCATCCTAGAATGCCAGATTATTGGACTCGCTTTTCCACTGGCTATTTATGCCCTTGGAGGTGTCAGAACATTCTTGCTCCAACCTGATCACCATTTATTCCCAAGATACATTGATGTTCCACTACAAGTTTTGTTACTCTACGAAAGCACAACCTTAATGAAATAATTAATTCAATTTAAGCTGCACGTGTTAAATATCAGAAATAGATTAAAAGTTAAACCATCATTACAGAGAGAATGTTACTAAACTGTATTTATTACAAAGCAACGGATAAGAAGAATTTTTAGCCCTGTCAGGACAGGTAGGGGTTAGTAAAGGAGATCTTTACAATGAAGGACTTCAAGGAGAGACAAAAGAATTCCTAAATATGTGCAAAACAATTTATTTCACACTACGTAGGGAGCAGGTGTTTTCCATAGATTTACATCTGAAGGAAAAGGAACACGGGTGTTCCCAACTCTCAGAGTTAATTTGTGGTGTTGCAAGTTACAAATATTTATATCTTGTTCACAGTGAAGAATTCTGGTCCAGGATTCTCTATAGTCTTTGTTTCTCCTGCCCTGCAGATGTGCCTGTGCTGGAAGAGATCCAGCAGCCTCCAGCAGGACTCTCCTGGTCATACCTTCAGCACAACCCAGGCTGCTGGAAAAGTCTCACCTCGGTGCCAATTTTCAATATCAGAGATATAACTGTAATTAGAGAGGGATCTGAGCGCAGAGGTCGCTTTGCAGGCTGTGCCTTCTGACAGCTGGCATTTCTGACCCAGCTCCCGAAAACCTCTGTCTTCACCTCTTTAGGGGAAGGAGGAGATGCTGCATCCCTCCTGCCCCATCCCTCCTGCCCCATCCCTCCTGCTCCATCCCCCGAGGCCAGGACTTTGATTTGAGCCCCAGCTCCGGGTGAATAATCGCTAAAACCCTGGTCCGTGTCGCTGGGACGGAGGGCACAGGGAGCATCAGCTGGTTGCCTGCCTTTGATCCTCCACCGAGCCCTCTGCGGGCTTTGTGCCTGGGGCAGGAATCACCTCTCCAAGTGAAAGGCTGCAACCTTTCCCTGACCGCGGGGGGCCTTTTGATGCGGCGGGTGTTGATAATTAGGGCCTAATTGAGTGATTAACAGCCCCAGCAGCTCAAGTCTTCAAGGGCACGAGAGGAGCACGGGCTGATCTCAGGTCCCAGCCTTGGAGCTGCGTTTTTCCAGCCCCACGTTCACAGGATGGTGACTCCAGGCAGGGCTCCTTCTGGGATGATGCTGAGCACGATCCTGCTCAGAAAGAGCCAGGGAAGGAGGTTCCATTTTCTCCCGAGTGCTGTAATCACTCTCTCTGAGCCACTCTTGACAACGACTGGGGCAGGAATGGGCTCCCCTGTGCCAAGACACATGGGCTCCACAGGCAAGGAAAATCCCCCTAGATATACTGAACTTAATTAACTGAGCCTATTAAGGCAATATTAAAAGAAGCCTGTCTCAGCAGGCCCTCACAGTGGGGAGACCTAGCAGAGCTTTCAATTTAAGCCTTATTGCAGGGCTGTCCTGCTGCCCAGCTCCGTGGGCAGCCTGGGAGCTGCTTAATCCACGGCTTGGGAGCGGGGAAAGAGCTGGGAGAGGGGGGGAGGATATCAAAGAAAATCAACCTGTGATGTATTATATGCTCACTTTGTGGATGGAGGGGAAAGGTCTATAAATGGGGCTGTTATGTAGCACTGAATGAAACAAACGACAGCGTGGACATGGTTAAAAATTAGAGGGGGTTGTGTAGTAATGAAGGATTTCTACGTCCTCATGCTGGGCTGGTGGTCAGCAAGCACAACCAGAGTGCCCTAACTCTTAAATTCCCAATTAGAACAAACCCCAAATTATTATTTGCATGGATAACATACCACGTGTGTGTTGACACTGCCCGTGTTTTATTTTTATACCAAATAATAAGGGGCTGTAAAGCCCGGGATCTTTCCCCGGTTTATTTCAATAGCTGAATTAAAAATAGAAGATCCCACTGAAGAATGTCTGTGCTGTGCAGCCCAAGGATAATTGTGTGTGGCTTCAGTTTGTTTGGGTAGGAAAACCCGGAGTAACTCGAGAATTCATTACGAGAAAAGTGCAGGACTCCTGCCATGTTCTAATGGGCTCTTACAGCTGGAAATGCAGAATTTACAGGGAAAGTCTTAAAGAAATGACAGGAAAATCTGAGGAGATAACAAAACTGGCAGGGAAATTAATAGAAGCCTTGGGTTCTCTAATCCACAGTGATTAATATCTTTGAGTTCCATGATCCTTGGTTTCCACTTGAATTGATAAATTAGCAAATGTGGCTTCTCTGCTTTAAATCAATACCCCCAAAAAAACGTTAGTTGGCCTCTCTGGCCTATTTGTCATCTCATTTCTAGCTGAAGGCTGGACATAATACTTATTAGCTGCTCTTTTTTTCCAGTTGTATTTGAATTTCTTTTTTATTTTAACTGTTATGCCCTGAAGAAGATGGTGTGACCAGCATTTGAGATGCTAATCACGTTCAGCATGTTGATAGAGCCAAAAGATTTAATAATGGTCTTGCCAAATTTTTGGGATTATCCACCCTTTAAGTATTATTTGGCTTCAAAGTATCAGCACAGGCTCTGAATTTTACCAGAATCCCATCTCTTTTTCAATTAAAAAAAAAAAACAGCTGGAAAATTTGTGGGAAAATCAAATAGGGAAAATGGAAATGATGTTACATTGCTGCTTAATTGTAAAATAAATTAAAAACGTGTGGTTATTGAACAGTTTCCATGTGTGCTGCATTGCAAGGGTAATTCTCTGCTCTTTCAGTCTTCTAATTGTCACGGAATCACAGAAAGGTTTGGATTGGGAGGGACCTTGAAACTCATCTCCTTCCACCCCCTGCCATGGGCAGGGACACCTCCCACGAGCCCAGGTTGCTCCAACCTGGCCTTGGACACTTCCAGGGATGGGGCAACCACAGCTTCTCTGGGCAACCTGTGCCAGGGCCTCCCCACCCTCACAGAGAAGGATTCCTTCCTAATTAATTACTACCGATGAGCTGTCTTTAATTGCAGTGTGTAGGACAGAGGTGTTTCCAGACCTGAAACACGAATTCTCTGACATTTCTTTTGCTGTGAATATTATTTTCCATAAATGCCCCGAACACCCTCCTTAAACCCTCTGTGCTGGGTGCAGGAATTTATAGCACATATAAAACGTGATGAACTCCCAAGGAGAGTCTCTGAACGTTCCCCACTGCGAGCTGAGTTTCTGTTTCAACTCCTACTTTTAAATGTGCCGCCGCCTTCTTAGGGGAAAGCAAAAAAAAAACCAACCCAAATCTGCTGTGCCTTCCTGTGTTTTTGCTCCACGCTCCCGTCCTCCATTTAGCTGCGGTCTATTTTCCTTCACACTTACTTGACATCATGGAAATTCAATTGATGCCAATAATTTATGGTGTTGGGGGGGGGGGGGGACCGTAGGTGTTTCTGTCATTAGAGCATGAGATCGCTTTCCCAGCCCGCGCTTGGCTGCCAGATCCTTCCCCTCCCAGGCTCCAGAGCCATCCCAAACCCGTGTCTCGTGGAGCTGGCATGGCTTAGCACCGCTCCTCTTGACATGCTGTCACTCACTGATATTTAGACCCTGTTCCCCAGCAATTATTCCTCCCAGATCCCTCCACGAGAGAAGTCGCGCGTTCGGGGAGCGAACGCGTCGTGATGAGCCGCCCTTGTGTAAATACATCTCTCTTTGTATGAAACAAGCCCGTAATTCAGACATAGGTTGTGTTTATTTTTGAACATGAGGGGTTTTTTTGTCAGGGAACGTGCAGCTCGACCTTGTGCTTGACAGGAAAGTGTTTATCCAAAGAGTTAATGCGGATGAGTAATCCGGGACGCTCCTGCCAGTTCTCGGGCGGTGGGATTCCCGTAAACAGCCAGACACTTTGAACTCGGGGGTTTGATTTTGTGTCATGCTCCAACCACTAAAACAACAGGCCACCATGGAGCTCTTCCCTGCTAAACCAAAACACAGATTAAGCCATGGAAACTTAGGCTGGGAGCATCATTTTGGGGGGACCTTCTGTTCATCGTCACGTCCTCTTTAATTCGCTTTGGCTCCAGATTGGCCGAGTGGTGTTTGTGCAGTGTGGGGGTTTGGTACAACACTGGGAAAGCTGTCCTGGGTCTGTGCAATACCCACAGACATGGAGATGTGGTGACATAACCAAAGATGTGAAAAATGAGGGAGAATGGACCTTGGGGTTTATATTTGTGTGCATAAATTTCCTCCTGGTTCTTTTCCCTGGAAATTTAATCTTGGGCTGGTTATTCCTTATCTCCTTTCTTCCAGTTTTCCCCCTCCCTCTAAACTTCCTTCTGTGAGGGACCAGGTCCTGGGCTGGTGGGATCACAGCTCTGATCCTGCTCAGTAACTCTGTACAGATCAACACTCACCCTTTTATTGTTGGTATCAACTATCAGTGCTGCCAGAGAGCCACTTTAAAAACTTGATTTACTGAAGCCATGTTCATCCATTGCAGGATACACTTCCATGTGCAACAAATACTAATAAATATCAAATTCTCAAGTTGACCCTAAAAGCCCAGTTCTGCCCATTTTTAGTGCTAGTCATGGACTGGATATGGGAACTGTATCACTAAGACTCTTGGAGATTTTTACTGTGGATGTTATGAAGCTCAAATTCCCCTGGATAACTGCTCAATATTAATACCATGCAGAGTTCTGAGGCTGAAGTCTCCAAGAAATAATGAGAATAATGTGCATGTTAAGGACATTACCTAACCATCCTGTTACCCTGGCATGAGTCACTGCTGAAGTGCCCTGTATATCTTTCAGGGTGGATTAAGGATAGAAGCCACTGGGTATCAGGAGGGCTCCTACAATGCTCCATAATGGCTCTGAAATGGGAAATGTCTTTTGAAAACAACTATGAGAAATAACCATTTGTCCTGTGCAGTAAATAACTTGCTCACTGGGGAGATCAATAGCTAAAGGCTCCCATCCAAGTTGGGGATTAATGACCTGCAAAACACCACTTTAAAAACAGGCTCTTCTTCCACTTAAAGACACCCAATAATGAAGCATCTCCTCCCCTTCCTTAGCCAAGTTCCAGGCAGAAAAATGGGCTTTGCAGTGGATGCACAGAGATGAGTTAAGCAGTGATATAATGAACACCATGTAAATCAAGGCCTGGTGGCACTACACCCTGTTCCTGTCGTGCTCAGGACGTGGCACGAAGGGCCAGAGACATCCAGGAGTCGTTGGTTGTGTCAGGAACAATCGGGAGGGAAGAGGCTGAGATGAACCTCCCTGCTCAGGGTGTGTTTATGTTGGTCCAACATCCGATGACAAGTCATAAATGTCCCTGCAGTGGACAAATTTCCACTGCAGAGGGGGAGGAGTATTTATGACGAGATTCAAAGGTATAGGATGGCTCGAGGGAAGGCAGAAACCCAACCTGTCCTGGGCTGCAGGATCGATGAGGTGAATTAGTCCCTCATGCCTTGTGCTGTAATGTCCCTGTGTGCACACCCACGGCTAATGGGCTGGGCTGGGCTGCTCAGACTCATTTTTCAGAGAATTTGGTGTCTTCCAGTTTGCCAAGATGGTTTTGCAATACTTCAGGATATTTAGAAAAAAAAAAAAATAAAAAATTATAAATTCCTCTCCTAGCTCTGCTTCCTTTGAGTGTCTTTTTTTTTATGGGGCTAAAAGATGTGATTAAAGGGACTGTTTCATGCCTCAAGTGGTAAAAGTAGGATGAAACACATCCTGCCTTGTATGACCCTGCAGAGGTGTCTCCAAGCTGGGCTGATTTCTCTGGGAATATTAACCCAATAAAACATGGCTCAAGGCCACTCAGTAGCTGTGAGATGGCATCAGATATTTTGGACTTCTGATCCTTTGTAGATTGTTCCTGCAATGTTGACTACCCAGATTCACAGTATTTTCATCAAATGGAGCAGCTGAGCCCATCTTCCTGCAAGTTTTTTGTCTCCTTCTTTTTGCCTTGTGTTCCTGTTTCCTTCAAACTCAGAAAAACCCAAAACTAAGCTGAGGAACTGTGTAGCAGACCGAGCTCTGCTGCTTTCTTACCCTGCACAGTGCAGGACAGATGCTCTGGATTTCAGTCTGCAAAGAACAAAGCTTCCTCCTGGACTCTTTATTTTAAACAGGACAGGCCACCCACAGCTCCAAACATGCCCAGTGAGAGGAAAAATAAATGGCTGAGCTCCTCTCCAGACACGGATGTGCAGAGCATGTCTGCGAGGAGGAACTGTTTGGAAAAAGACATTCCCGTCCCACCCAGGTGCTGCCATGGGATGGGGATGGGAGCATCAGCACCTCCCAGCAGTGGGCAGAGTGTGCTGGGATGGAGGCAACCATAAATCAACCCAGCCCAGGCAGGAGCAAGGGAGAGCTCAGCAAGCCAGACCCGTACAGATGTTGGAGAAGGTAATTTGGGAAGGTTTCAACACGGGAATGCCAAATCCCCTGCCTCACAGGAAGGCAAAGTCAGCACTGCTCCACTGGCTTGTGGCCATAATACCCAGTAAAGATCCCACCACCATCCTGAAGCAGCAGATTTTCCTTCTGAACAGGGGCAGAGCAGGGTGGTTGGACCTGCTGCAGCGACCAGAGCGTTTGGTTTGTAGTGGTTCCTTCTCCAGGCGTGTTGGCCCCGGGGTTGCTCACGAGGAGGTGGAAGCAAGTGCTGCCCCAGCCCCTCCTGGGGATGCTGAAGGCACAGGAGGTGCCTCAGCCTGTGGCAACCACTCATCCATGAAAGAGAAGAAGGCATGGAAGTGAAATAAGGAGCCAAATGTTTATTATTTCCACCCAGCTGGCTCTTCTCTGAGCGTCCCCTCCTCAGCCGGGGCAGAGGCGACTCGCGAGCCCTGCGTGTCTGTCACGGGGTGTCACGAGCGGCCTCTGTGAATACTTTGGGCTTTTCATTTCTCATAACCATTTTAAAACATGTAGAACACGAGGGGGATGTTGGATTTGGAGGTTTCCCATGCCTTCCTAATTGAGCAAGGAGCAGGACTCGGGGCAGGCTCCCTCCGAGGGCGGCGTTGGCCTCACGACTCAGCCGAAATTTGAGAGTCATGTTTGAAACTGGGAAACGCTCGTGGTTTTCCAAAGGCTGTGTTTTCATGCCTTGTTCAATACAGGATAAAAAATGGCTTTTCCCTTTAGTGGAAAGCTGAGACTCACCTACAAAACGTCCTTAAACTGGGGCTGCAGTCAGTGGAACTGGCAGCACAACATCCCATCGCCGCCTCTGCCATCACATCCCTTTCTTTAGGTCAATATTCAACTGTGGGCAAAGTCTGTACCCGAGATTTGAGAGCAAAAATTGCAACACTTCTGTATCAGCCTCACTGCAGGCAGGAAGTACTCAAAAACCTCCATGGTTTTGCTTATTAGGTGTGTGTAACCTGGTGTGGATCTTAGAGGGCAGTGGAGCAATGTCAGAGCAGGTCAGTGCTGCTGGACCTAAAAATCACTGAAGGCGAGCACATTTTACACTGAAATGGGGGATGTTCTGCAGTGAAACAGGTTAATAGCAGTGGGCAGAGGAAGAAAATGAGTGCACCTCCTGTTTAATTAATCTGACAAGCAATGTGCAGGAAACTGAGCCTTGGAGAAGGGGCTGAACAAGGTCCCAGAGGAGGAGCAGGTCTGGGGCAGGCCCAGCAAGGGCAGCTCATGGTGTGCTGCTCCAGCACCGCTGTCCCAGGCTGTTTGTTTTTCCTTCCACTCCTCTCTCTCTCTGTCCCAGGGAAGTGAATGCTGGATTTCAGCGTTTCATCCCTATCAGGAGCTGCTGTGGAGTCACCTGGCAGCCTGAGAGCAGCTCAGGGCCAGGGATCAATGGGTTGTTCCCTGCTTTCCAAAAGCCCCTTTTATTTTCCCCTTACTGGCAGTAACTCATATGAACACAGTAAATATTGTGCAATATAGCTTTTTTAAAAAATAAGTAAATAAACCCTTGATTAAGGATCACGCCTCGATAAATTAATAAATCAATTAAATTACAATTAAAGCCACATGAAAGTGTGGAGATGGAGCTGAACAAGCTGTGGCACTCCAAGGCCCATGGATGAGGTGTGTGCTACTCACACGAGCCAGAGTTCAACCCCACATTTCACATTCACTAATGAAACTCCTAATGCAAACTCTGAGCTGAAGTGGCTCAGTTTCATCAAAACCATATTTTGTGGCATGTTTTCCCACCTTCAGTTAGACTAAAATCACATGAAGCCTTGTCCAGCCTGGCTTGAATGTGAACCCCAGTGAGTGTCTTCAAGGCCAGGCAGGGATTTTTTGTGCTGGGGCAAAACCAACTCAGAGCTGCAACACAAATAGGAAAGAAAACCATGCTGTTCATAGAATTTGTTACTGAATTTCTGTATCAGCATTTCACTGAGCATGGAGTGGAGAATAAAAAAAAAAAAAATCCATTTGGAGTTTGGGAATGTTTCTGTAAGTTCCTCTCTGCAGAATGTTTTCTCCTTAGGACTGAAAGTTCCTATAGGAAACAATGTTATTTGTTTTCATTTTATTTATTTGCTTATGTCCCACTAACCACATGGGTTTAAGCTCTTTGAGATACTGGAAAAAAAGCAGGATGTTTCCTTCTCCTGAGCTGCTCCCAGTCGTACATTTTGTGTCTGGGATGATGTCAGAATCATCTGATAGTGGCGTAATGGAGACTGTTCCAGCCAACTGGCAAGCATGAAAATGGACCTTTAAATCATGGCCAAATCTTTCTCAGCTAATGGTACTTCAAAGGAACTGGATGTGAGTCTCCTCAGAAACACGTTTTTGTGCTTTCTTTTTTGTCTTGGAGGTGGAAGTGTTAGCCCTGTTTGAGGCTGACCCAATGAAAGTCTCCCTCCAGGAGTTCTAGTGAAACCTTTCTTTAATTTTTATTAGAAAGTGAATGTCTGAGGTTTCCAGAACCAGTCCATGGGATTTCTGGAGGTAAAAGAACCAAGGATAAAAAAAAAAAAAAAAGCTCAACAAGAAAGTGGTTGATAAATTTAGCAAAGGAAAAAAAAAAATAATTCATCAGCCTATGGAAATGCTGTTTTATTTTTGGAACCTACATACAGCTTCGTTTCATGGGAGAGTTATTCACAGCTCCTGCTCCTGAAACCACTCTGGCTTTGGGAAGTGCAAAGCCAAGGAGGCATCGGGGTGACCTCAGCCCAGGGCACGTCGGACACATCCCGCTCTGCCGGGGCCAGGGGGGGTGGGAGGGAGACCACCAGGCTTTCCCCATCCCCACATAAAACCATCTCCATTTCCACTCCAGTGCACCTACTGCAGCTTTTCAGGTCGTGTAATTTTAGAAGTGCCTTGGGTCCAAAAATATGACAATGCACTGAGCGCAAAATCGAACTGCGGAGGTTCATTTTATTTCCATTCAATTCCACCGTGGATATTGCAGAAGCTTTGGTTTTATTATTGCTAATTCCAAGCATAATAAATATGCTTCAGGATCTGGGCTGATTTATTATCATTTTAAACAGTCTGATATTTGCAGCTTTTCATAAATTTTGGGAGTAATGTCTATTTCCAATCTCAGCCTTCCTTTTCATTTCACTTGAGACAACACCATCGGTATTAAAACCTAGTATTTAAAATATAATAATTACTTTCCCTGCTTCATTAGATAGCTCTTAACTTACTCAAACTGAGGGAACATGGGAAGGGTTTGTTTTTTCTTGTCACCTTGTCAATCTGAAAGTTTTCTCAAAGGCAGTTCAAAATCACTGAACTGAACCCACTGAGTTTTATTCAGGTTTCAGAACCCTTTCCTTTATGTCCATACTTTTTTATAAGTTCAGATAATAAAACTTGGCAGTCTTTTCATAATCACTTGTACTTTTTGTTTGTAGCTTGCAGAAATTTAATACATTTTGCTCCTGTTGCTAATAATTGATAAGCTACCAAATAGAAATGGCATCATCCAACCAAACCAGATGCAAACTTTTTTAATCTGTCTTTATGTTATCAGTCTTATCAGTCACAGTTGGACTCGATGATCTTGAGGTCTTTTCCAGTCTTGAATTGGAAAAAAAATCTTTATTTATGACTCTAAATGGTCATTTTAGATTTTATACCAACTTTTTTGACTCACTTGAGGCCATTTTTTATGTATATAAATTCCAGTGTTATCTGCTGCATAAAGAGAATTTATGTTCAATTTTTATTTATGTTCAATTTATGTTCAATTTTTGTTCTGGAGGTAGAAGAACATGCACAGACATTCACCAAAGGCCCATTCACCCAAAGGCTACTAAAGAAAAGAAATTCCCATCAGTCCATTTAGAAAATGTATTGGCTTTCCTTTTAATCAGACTGGCCATAATGAAGTGAAATCTGAACTTACTGGCTTGGCCCAGAAAATCCCCAACATGGCTCACAAGATTGGAGCTAAAACCCTGACAAGTTTTGCAAACAGGTTATTAAAGACTCGCTGCTGTTTTACACTAATCAGTTCAGCCCGAAAATAAACACAGGGGTGACCAGTCAGAGCTGCCCCCAAACCTCTGACCTCCTGAGAAATGCGCTGATCTGGGGGCTTTAACAGTGTCATCCCTCTGACCACAGCTCGTGTGGGTTTCTATTCCCTCACACTGGTCTGGATTTCGTGGGGTTTGGGATTTGCCTGCTGTGGAAGTTGTTTGTGGACACAGAGAGGACTGGGATGGGCTCGTGAAGAGCAGCACAGCTGGAGCTCTCCACAGTTCAGGGACTGTCTCCTGCATCCTCCAAGCCTTCAGCATGCCCTGAATTTTATCAGTCATACAGGGTTGGGATGGGCTGGGGCAGGAATTAAATCTTCCTCTCAGTAACAGCTCTTAAAACCTGAATATAAATCCCTCAGAGGGCAGCGACAGGAGGGCGATGGGGGCACTTCCCTCCAGCCTTAAAAAGCACAGAGCCCTGCCCTCAGTGATTCCTGCCCCTGATTTATTCCTTGTAGTGCCTATGGGCTGTGGGAAAACAATCCTCCTCCAAATTCCCATGTCCATCTCTCTTCAACTTTGGAGGTGCAGGTCTGGATTTTCTTCTCCCTTCCAGTTCAACAGCTCCTCGAGATTCCACTTAACTCTCTGTGTTGGTTTCTTTATCACAGCTGGTTTCTCCAGAAAGGTTGGAGGGATGATTTACTTTAGTGTCAGGCCAACGGGGATTTTTGAAAGTTTCTCTGTTAAAATAGAAAATGAGTTTTTCCTCCTATCAGCAAGAGTAGAGACATAGGTTTCTCTTCCTCCTTATCAGCATTTACCCAGTGGTTTGAAATCCTTCTTTGCCATCTACTTTGTTGAATCTCCCTTCTGTCAGGAGTGCTGGTGTAGTCCTTTTAGACAGTCATTTCACTCTTTATTTGATAACTTCCATTCTGACCCTTAAATTTCATTCTTTGCCGTTCCAATTTAAATTAACAATTTAAATTCCATTGTTTCCTACTGGCTTGAATATGGGGCTGTGCTTTTTATCCCAAGGACTCCCCAAAGGCACAGTGGTGTCTGCACTCTTCCAAAGTTTGTCCTTCCTACACCTCTTTGATCCATGAATCTCTGATCACAAGATCTGCTTAAATCAGAGCAAATGCCTTCAGGAAGGCAAGGAGGGATGATCAAACTTAAGGGCAATGCTCCAGCTCAGCACCAAAATCTGAACAAATAATCAAAGGTTAAAATGGGGGAAGGTGAAACAAACTCCTTATCAGAAATCTGTCCTCTAAACTGGCATCACAACACCGGCTTTTGATCAGCATTTCCTTGGGGCAGATGGAAGGCTGAGGGGCTTTAATTCACATTTCTGTCTATTAATACGTCTGGGATCTTTGCAGACTTGGTTTATTCCGATTCCCCCCATCTGTGTGTAACATTTTTAGCCCTCAGCCCCTGGGCTGGGTTCTCTGGCTCGCTGCAGTTTCCTGGGGGAGCCCTGTGGTGCCCATCAGTGCCAACACCACCCACCCCTGCACGCCCCGTGCGCTCAGGAGGGGGGGACAAGGTGGGATTTGGCTGTTGGAGGGTCCAAGCTGTCCCCCTGCGTTTGTGGAACACAATTTCTGCCGGGCTCCACCCCCTTCTCCCTCCAAAGCAGATGAAATATTTATTGGGTTGCAGTGTAAGGGCTCAGTGTTTCGTCTGCAGAGGAACAGGGGAGTCCTGGTTCTGACCAGAAATTTCTAAGACTTCTTTGTGGCTACTAAACGCTGGAGGAAAAACCACAAATTACCATGGCAGAGGGGCTGGGCCCTGTGTCCTGGCTCCAGAGCTTCCCCCTGCCCTTCCCCCTCCCCTCCCCTTCAAAAAGTGCTCTGCATCTGTGTCAATAAGTGCCCCGTGGACACGGCAAGGGAAGGTTTAATGTGCACACAGCGTGTGCAGAATTAACCACTGGCAGGGTGGGGGAGCCAGGGAAGAGCAGAGGTGTAATTACACCCCAAATTAAGCTGTTACTGTGATTAAGAGATTTCTTTAATACATAGCTGAGGAACCTCCTCTCCCCCTGAGCCGCTCACAATTCGTCCCCTGTATCTCATTTTCTGGCTGCTCCTCGATTTTCCTGTCCCTTGACACTCCTGGGGTTGTCCCACCTCTCTCTAACCATGGGTGAGGTGTCCTGTTTTGTGGCACAACTGAGAGACACCTCCCTGCCATGCCCTGGGGGACATCAGGTCCTTCCCCACTCCCTTGTCCAGATTTTGGGGGTCTTGGAAGCTCTGAGCTCTGAGCACTTCCCAGTATGTCCATCCCTACATGTCTCAGTGTGTCTCATCTTCTTAACCTCCCCATAAAATTAAATGGAAGAGAGTTTCACGAGTTTAATTAATCCAAAGGTGGAGTTGAGAGTCCATAAATCAACAGCATGGGTGAAAACTGGGATATTTTGGCATATTCAGTGCCAGTCTCGGTTCGAAATGGGAAAGTGAGGAAAATGGATGGTGGGGTGGGAAAGGAGAGTCCATCCACCAACACAACCGAGAAGGAGGGAGCAGGGATGGCAAAACAGGAGCTCAGAGATGCCCATTTGGAACAAAACCTTGCTGAGCAGCTTCTCCTCCTCGTCAGCACATACTTGAGTCTCAATACTGTAAATAGTGTGAATTTTTGGGATGATTGTCAGAACCACTCAAATCCTTAAAACATGAACTATTGTGCTCCCACAAGCAACACTGCTTGGATTTCCTCATGTTACAGATGGCCCTGCTTTCCACTTCTTTCCAACATGTTTTGTAAAGTGAAAAAATGTTATAGATGTGATTAATTGACAAAGATTTGGTAATATTTCCAGTAAATTTTTCAATAAACATTGCTTAAAAAAAGTCAATTGTTTATAGAAAAAAGAGTATTTCAACAATATATCACCACGTTCAGGAAAATTATTCTAAGGAAAATGTCTTTTCTTTAATGAAAATATTTTCCTTAGACATAACATTGGTCAGCTGTATTAATGATATTGGAAGAGTTCGAAGTGACAATGAGCAAACCATGAAAAATGGACAGAAAACAAACACAGAATCACTCCAGTCCTGGACTGCTTTTTAGTTATATTGGAGACTTTCCAGGGCTTCCATTTTTTCCACCAGTGTTTAATGGGCTCTCTGTTTGCATTTATGTTTTCCTGATCTTTCAGCCTGCAGGAATGGCTGCTCCTGGCAGGACTCTGTGAGCATCACCCCTTTTGGAGCGTGTGTGACTCTTTAATTTCCCTGAGGTGATAAGAAGAAACCCCCTGATGTGAAGGTATAGCAGGTAAATAAGAAAAAGCTTGGAAATCAGGATTCCAGTGGCCGTGTGAGACTCCATCAGTGGACGGAGCCTGTTCACGCACTCCCTGGAAAAAATCCCTGCCCCAGAGGGTTTATGCCAATTAAAATTTTCAAATGACATCAGTGAAATTAACCCAAATTTTGCTTGACCTGGAATTTAGGTCAGTTTAGATCATCGTCTTCCCAGGGCTGTCTGAGATTCCAAGCCTCGTGGAGAGCTCTGGGAGCAGAAAGGGGCTCCAGAGCAGGGGCAGGTCCTGCAGAGCCGGCACAGAGGTGGGAGAGGATCACCAGCACTCCTGTTGTTAAACATGCACATGATGAGATGAGGAACTGTCCAAAGCTTGGCTGGAGATGCACAGTTGGTGCACCAGCAGCTGAGTGGGGGCTCAGTGAGGGGCTGTGGGGCACGAGGCAGCTCTGTCTTGTTCCTGGAGAGGTGGATCCCAGGCTGGCAGTGTTGGGCTGAGCGTGGCTGGAGGGAAGGCAGAGCCCCATCATGGAATACTGGAACGGTTTGGGTTGGAAAGGACCTTAAATGGACCTTAAAGCTCATCCCCTTCCACCCTCTGCCACGGGCAGGGACACCTTCCACTAGCCCAGGTTGCTCCAACCTGGCCTTGGACACTTCCAGGGATGGGGCAGCCACAATTGCTCAGTTGCAACTCTTTCATTTCCTGAGATGATGATGATGATGATTCCACAGCTCACTGGGTGGTTCCATCACTGAAAATGCTAAAAACATAAAATAAAAGAACACATCAGTTTGTCACTCCTTTCAGTGCTTTCCACTGTGTAGCAGAGCCTCTCTGGTACCCTGTTTCCAAATTTTCTTGTAGCAATTTGCTCTGCTTTCATCCTTGCTCGTAACTCTTGGCAATCAGCAGATTGCAAGGAAAAAAAAAAAGCTGGAATAATGTAAATTAAAATAATGGAGATGCTGGTCAGCATATGCACGTTCAGTGTCATGCACATGGGATATTATAGGGACTGCATTTACAGCCCGGCAATATTTGCTTACTCTTCATTCCTTGAGCCCCCAGGATGGACACGAGTCCAAGTTTGTATTCTCGGTGCATTCCAACATCCCCGTGGAGCTCTGCAGGCCTGCACACAATTAAACATCTTCCCCCTCCTCCTCCGGGGACCGATGGCCCTGCGAGCGAGCTCGGGGCTGCAGAGCTCCTTCCCATCAAGTGGTGGCAGCAGGTTGCTTTGACAGAATAATTCCTGCCTGGATTTACATGCCCCACCCTCATGTAAATAGAGTTGGGATTTAGAAGGTGTGAGCTGGCATGGCAGCGAAGTCTGCGAAATGTAAGCTGCAGTAGCCCTTTTTCCGAGGGCTTGACAGTGAGCAGGGCTCAGTAAGAGACTGGGATCTCATTCAGTATCTGTGAGTGGGAGAAGTGTTGGGGAAAAGAGAGTCATGCGCTGCTCTAATCCATCCCTCCCTTCCAGCCCGCTGTGGTTTGGGTTGTTTGTGTTTGTTCTGGGGAGGGGGGGGGGGGATTGTTGGCCCTGTTCCACGGGAATAGCTGTGAATTGTCAGGGTATCAGTGCAGGGGTGTGGGTGGCAGGGCCTCAGAGCTGTGTGGGTGTGTGTTTTCCCAAGGCTGGATGAGGTGAGGTGACCTTTGCAGAGCATCCGTGTGCTGCCCAGAGGGATGAGGCTTCCAAGGACCTCAGTCACTATAAGGGGCCAGAATACTCAGCACCACACTTGGGAATGTCACAGCCCAACTTAGTTGTGTGTTCTCCTTCTTCAGGGCTCAGAAAAAACTCTCTTAGAACTAGGTTCTCCTGGGTCTGGCTGCTGGACCAGTCTGCTGCTGGTACCAGTTGTAGCTGGGGTAGCTGGGCACTGCAGCAAGTGTTGTGGTCCCTGCTGTCTGCCCCCAGCTCTGCATCCTCAGGGTGAGCTCCCAGAGCTTGGCAGAGCAGCACAGAGCAAAGGCCTGGTTGCCTGTTCATGTGATGGAGGTTTTCCTCTCTCAATGGCTCTCTTCCCTTCATGGAGCAGAAATTTTGGTGCCCTTTGCCCCCAGGAAATGCCCAGCACGTCTTTGGCACGTTCATGTTACAGAGAGGACACCAGGAATAATGCACAATGAATTTGGCACTGAGTTCACGAGGGGATTTCTCAGCTCAGTGGGGTTCAGATCAAACACTTGCAGAAGAAAAGCTGCAGCACTGAAATCATCAGGCTGGGGTTGTCTCCTACCTGCACTGCAGGATGTTACACAACAACAGGCAATGGGTGAGGTGGGATTTGTCCAACCCCAGTCACCCCAGCCCTGCAGACTCCCCTGATAATCCAGGGAGGATGAATCACCCTGTTAGACTGCACTCCAAGACCAGTGGCCTCAACTGTTTTCTGGATGTGTCTGTCTCCTCCATTAATTACAGACTCTAGGGGACTATTTTGGACTAGATACCTAATTTTTAGATAGCCAAAGTGCAGGAAAACAAACCCAGCCTGACTCTTTCTCTGCCTCAGCCATAAAGTCCAGCCCATTTGTGTGCTTGAGTTTAAACAGTAAACTCTTCATGGTGTGGAGCTGATGCTCCAGTGTTCACCAAAAAGGGGATATCAGTTGGATCCTGTGCTCATCATGACATGAGTAAGGTGTTTGGGAGCTGCAGGTCACAGACCTGTTGAACTTCAGGTTGTGCCTGTGTGGTGGTTTATTGTTTTCATGGGGAATAAAAGGAGGGAGGCATCTTCTTGTGAGGAAATAACATCACAGCCAAGCTCACTGCGTTTCACACACTGTGCTGTCCTTGGAAGCTTGTTCCTCAGCCTGTGGAAGCTCCAGAGGGCAGGGGTTGGAGTTACTAAGACATCATATTAAAGGATCAGTAAGATTTACCTGAAGCGGTTCGAGCTTTAAAGTTTTCTGATAAAAATCAGAGCTGGAAAAGGGGCTGCCAAACTTGTACTTACTTCAGTACTTATTTTCAACTACTAAGGCAACCCCACATTCATTTAAGGCTTTGCCCATGTTTTTGCTTTCATATGTGAGCAATAATTATCAGGAGTTACAAGAAGAAAGCCTTCCTTTTTCCAGACGTGATCCTCTTAAACCTGTTACCAAAGCCAGGAGTTTATTTTTGCTGTGAGTAACCTCTCAAAAAATATTTACAAATACGCACAGTGTTACTCAGACATCAGCAGAAGACGTGGGGAAGTTGCCAACACAGTTTGGATTCCAAGCACAAAGATGGAAACCCACTTGCAGCTTTTCAGCAAGAGGAGCGAAGCTTTGGTTCGGGACAGTCGGAGTCTTGCCGTGGAAGCAGAGGCTGTCTGGGTGTTATCACCCAGATCTGACCCCTTGCTCACGCTGGGAATTTCCATTTCCAGTTTCCATTTCCTCTCCTGCAGATACTCAGGGAGCCCTGACAGTCCCGACATTAATACAGAGCGTTTCGTTCCGGTCAAAAGCAAACACTGTCACTGATGGGTAGAGACACCAAGGGGTTCTGGTCCTCCCAGAAAACCTGGCAGCGCCCTTGCACTGCACATAACCTCCTCCTGAGCAGTGGGCAGGGACTGCCCTGGGCTCTGGGTGAGACCTGATCACGTTTGGTTTGTTCCTGTGCCAGGTTCTTGCTGGGTTTTAGGGCCGTGGCTCCATCAGGCTCCGGGCTCAGCTGATGGATTGGGGCTTTGATCAGGAGAGCCAGGACAAGGCTGCACGGGGTGCCTGAGCTCTGCAGGGGCTCCACGTGGAGCCTGGCTCTGTGATTTGTGTAAATACATGTTGCCACATGCTCCCAGATTAATGTGCTGCACTCCCAGGTGGAATCACCCCCCTTCCCGCTCAGCCAGAGGATTTGCAGGTAGCTTTGTTTGGATACAGTGCTTGTTTGATGAGAAAGACTAAAACAAGCAGCTGCCTCAATACCTTGAGAGATGAACAGCAGACATAACCACGTTTTTTTCTCTTTTAACTCATAAGACAAGATAGAAAACACCGTTCATACATCAGATTCACAACTCTCAGCAGCTGGCAGCTCCTCGTTCTGCAGGCAGCTTCACCCATGGTTGGGAGCAAGAAAACACTGGCTCTAAAATACATCTGTTCCTCAAAAACAACAACAAAAAAAAAGACGATTCCCACTTCTTTTCACCCAGAATAACAGGTAAGAACAACGAAAAATGAAAGCACTGCAGCCACCAGAATGTCCTTATTGTTTTGTGCCCATCACTGGGTTTCCATAAATACCAGCCCAGCTGCTGTCGAAGTACCCTTCAAGTTTCTTGGTCTATTCTGTTCTGCTCCTGTGTCCATATTAAAAGGGTTTGTTTTCCAAAGGCCCAAATCCCTCTTTCCAACCAACTGAATTTAGCATTCAGCAACTGCAGCTCAGCCCTCCCTCAGCCCATTACGTTCGTGAGTTATTTCGGGGGTTTGGCAGAGCCCTGAGCATCAGCCTCAGAGCAGCCCTTCAAAATGTGTGCTCAGCTAAATCCACTGCACATTATAAAAAAAAAAAAAACCTGTTAAAAGTCCAAGCAAGTCGCCCACCTTCCTTTTTGCTTCCCATTCTGTGGGATTGTTTTCAACTCAAATACCATGTGGGCGAATATATTCTCCTGCCTCGTCCGAATGGAGGTGGAGATGGGTTATTTTGCATTATGATGATTAATTTTCAGGCATTTACATGAACAGTTTGGGGCAAGGGGAACGTGTACCTGACATTTCACAGAGAGGCTTTTCTACATCTCAAAATTTAAAGGGATCTTTAGGAATTTCGGGTGGTTGATGGGAGGGCATCAGCTGAGTCAGCAAGTTTGTAATGCCCCACAGTCACGTGATCCACAGTCCAGTAAAATCCAAGGAAACATCCAGAAACACCCACACACCACAATTAAAATACCCAATTAACTACTTACTGTTCTACATGAAGGACAGTGAGCAGAACTGACTAAAGTGGGGGGTGTTTTTTGTGTTTTTCAAATGTCTCAGGGACTGTTTACAAACCTCAGAGCATTTCCCAAATTGCCCCAAGAAATTGTACTTTAAAAATTATCCACGATTTGACCCTCATGTGGTGACCTCTCCAAATGCAGGGATTTGCAGTAACAAGTGTGATGCTTCTACAACTTGATAGTACAGTTTTATCCTAATTTTTAATGGGTTTTTTCTGAGTTTCCAAATTTCTGAGTTGATTCACAAGATTAAGATTTAAGCCTGATTTTAGTTTTATTTTCTCTATTTCTTTCCTGTTTGCAGTTCTAGAAGGAACACAAAATACACTTAAAATGTGATAGCAGAAAAACACCAAGCAAAAAACCTGGATCATAAATCACTTGAATCTGATTTGACCCAGATTCAAAGGAACATTCCTGGAAACTGAAATGAAGTTCAGAGAGCTCTGGTTGGTTTTTCACACATCCATTCCCTGCTGCTCTTCCTCTCCCTCTTTTGTCTTTTTCCTTTCATCCACTGTTTCTCTCAGCTCTTTTCCTGGTATTTCCTTCTCATCCAAAATATATCTCCTATGACAAAAACCTTTAGGTAACAGATAATTTTAAGTGCACACAGCTTTATAGGATTGGGGATGGGACTCTGGGAGCTTTCCTGGAGTTGGGGCTGGATGTCCTGTGTCAGTTGGGATGAGGATCCAGCTGTCTGGATGGCATTGCAAGGAAGCCAAGTGGTGCCTCCTGCTTGGAATCACTGGGAGCTGAGACAGGGAGATTTCAAGCATCTCTTTAACTCCCAAATGAAGTTTCTCTCTGTTTCCTTGTTCCCATTTGAGCTGATGCTCCACCTGCACCCTCTGTGCCTGTGGAAGGGGCTCCAAGTCCAAGCTGTAAAATCCAGGGGTTGTTATCCTGTTCTCCCATCCTACAGGGACTGGGTCTGTGTCACCTCCCTGCTCCTGGCCAGGAAAGCCACGTGCTGAACCTGCCCTTGTGACACCTAAACAGGGGATAAACAGAAACTTTGAATTCCCCCTGCTGGTGTCATTCCACAGGAGCTCCTGAGGGATGGGTGGACGCTGCCTAATCAGAGGCACAGAAAGAGGGGTTTGTTGGGATTTCTCTCTCTCTTTCAGTTATTAAGCAGATTAAATAAATAAAAATCATTCCCTTTCACTTGTGGTCCAGTGTAAGCAACCCCATGACGTTTGTTGCCTTGGGATTTATCCATCAGAATAACCTTTGCTTCCAACGTTTTCTAAAGGTTTGCCAGCAAATATTGCCCTTTAATTTGGATTAATCTGCACATCGTGGAGGATGGGAGTAAAAAACAACAGGAGTGGTTCTGCATTGCTCACACCAGTTTACCTTCTTTAAAATCAAGCTGGGACTAATGTCAGCAAGGCCTGAGCTGGCATTTAAACTCAGTGTATTTTCATCCAGCATCATCCGAGAGGCTTCCTTGGCAAATTCCTCCCGTACCCCTGTTTGCCTCTCAGCAGTGGTGATGTGCAAGGAAATCGAGCTACCAGATTTGCCTGAGGGTTTCAGACTATTCCAGACACCTGGCAGATCCAGCACCGGATCAAACACGTTGGAAGAAACTGTTCCAGCAGATCCAGATCATCCGACCCACTTGGGGGTGTTCGGGATCTGTGGCTTAGTTTGGACCCATTTTATATTTTAATGTTGTGGTTGACAAGGCGCAGATTGGCCCTGAAAAGGAAAAAGAAAATAAACAGTGGAAAAAAACTTTTCATATGGACAAAACATGAAACCATTCCCGTGTTCTGTCTGGAATTTTCCAGGAGAACTGGAACCTCCCGAACAGCCCCATGAAAGACCCCGGGAAATGAGGAAGTTTTACCCTAAATTTTCAGGAGAGATTCAGTGCTGGGGGGCACAGGTGGGATTCTCCTGACTACAGCAGCTTGTTTTGAAGGTCAGCTTGCAGATTTATTGGTTTTCTTTTCAGTCAGCCCCTTATTTTTTTCCTCCACTGTCCAGAGCAATCTGTTCTGTGGGTGGTTGGCAGGAACAGGAGCATAATCTTGTCACTCATTGCCTTTGTTCTTTTCCCTTCCTGCTTTTAGTTTATTGCTCTTGCCTGTTGGGAACTCTTCCTTTTTTTTTTTTTTTGGATTCTAGATCAAGACAAGAGCCATGTGTCATCAATCTGTCTCTTCCAACAGTTGCATTATCTGCTTTCCTGCTTGGAGTGTGGGTGGAAGAACAAGGCTTTTTATGGATAATCTCTATGCCAACAAGCAAACACTGCATTATGGATAATAACAAATAATGATTCACTGGGATGTGTTAGAAGGGCTGGAAGTGCTAATGAACCTCAGACAAGTTCTCAGCTCAGGCAGTTGCTGCTGAATCTCTGATCTCGTGCTTTGGAGGGATCAAAATAACACAAAACA
>JAWWLV010000046.1:1717403-1731945 GCA_035041135.1 Platyrinchus mystaceus | reverse complement strand
GATGCCTTGTTAGAGGTTTTCTTTTATATTCAGATACATCACACTTGATTTCAGAGCTTTCTGTTCAGTCAGTGGAGAAACCTGGGAGTCTTCAGATGGTGATTCCACCCCCCTGTTTTAGTTTAGGGAGGGATAAATTATTATTTGGTAGAACAGTCTCTCTCTTTTGACTCCAGCTGGGTAGGATTGCTATCTTTGATTTCCAATTTAAATACCTGATCTATATATTCGATGAAATTAGTCTGGATTTACTTGCAGAAAATGGAAAGCACCTTCTCTTGTTTGTTTGGCGCTGCATTTATTTTTCTTTAGTTTATAACAACTTTTTTCATTTCTAGCAAGATAAATCCATCATTTCACTTTGGAAAAAAAAAAACTTTCCTGAGGCCAAGATCCTCATCCAGATCTTCATCTCCCAGCACCTTTCCCAGCCCTGATGACGATGGTGTTCTCCTGGAGACTGAGCAGATAAGTTAACACAGATCCCACAGCGACAAACAAAAACAACCCCAACCACAAGCAAAATATTCTTTTCCCACGTGTTTTAGAAGCTTTCTGGACATTCTGCTAAGAGCTCCACGAGGTGCCCAGGTAGTTCCACGCTGGTGGAAATGAAGGGAAGTTCTGTCGCTGATTTTCTTTGCGGTGAATTTGTGCTTAATGACGACGAGAGACTTAACGGTGATTTCCACACAGTTGGTTTCAACACGAGCCAACGGAGCTGACTTACAAATCACTGCCTCTCTGGTGACAGGACAGCGAGATGGCAAAGCAGTGGGTATAAATTACTCTTGGTTTACTTAAGAAATAAGTCTGCATCATCAACATAGGAAAGACATCCAGCATCACTTCTACCATGAGCGCGCGGTCCAAGGAAAGCAAATAATGAGCAGCAGCAAGCTCAGAAGGAGCCTTCCCAGGGCATTCACAGCTCCTCTTGGAAAGGGGAAAATGGTCCAGGATCCATCACTCATAAGTTCACTGATCATATCAGGCTGTTTATAAGCAAAGCTGGTTTCATGTGGTGCCAGACAAAGATGTAAACACTGGTTGGTGCCGGCAAAGGAACATCACAACCCGGACTGGGCTCGTGGGAGTGGGGAGGGGGTTACTTGGGAGTAAAAGCTTCAATCACTGAAAATCATTGCTTTGTATCAATATTGGGAGAGGCACATTACCCTGGGTAATTGCTTCTGCGAGTCTGCAGCTGACTAAAACTGTCAGCAACAAAAAGGGATGTGTTTGGAGACGGCAGGGCGATTTCCAAGGACTTCAGGATCCTGGGATTGCTCCCCTAGGTGAGGGAAAACAACTGCTGTCTTAAAGGCAGGAAAAACACAGCCAACAGTCAGCAAGAAGTTTATAATAGGAACGATTGATACCCTCACACTGTGCACAAGGTACAGAAAAGGGGCTTGGAATGGGATAAAAGGGACAGATTTGTAATAACAGTAATAAATGTTTCCACCAACAATAGCGTGAAAGCACCAGGGACTAATAAAGGTATTAACTTCACCCATGTTTTCTTAAACTTCATGTTACAACCAAGAGTGGTCTGTATTTCCAAATAATTTAATATCTAAAAGATATGTCCAGCTCTGTATAATAAAACTGCAGGGCTTTAAAAGCTTTCCCAGTGGAAGGATGGAGCCCAGTCATCTCCAGCTCTGCTGTTCCCACCAAATTGTGGGAGAACACCTTGTTTTCCTCACTCTCTGAGAAAGCCATGACAGTGCCTGACCAGCTAAATATCTATTAATTTATCTCTCCTTGCCTGTGTGTGTCTGGGATCAAGGAAATTAGGATCAAACACGTAATCCTGTATTTTATGTAGGTGGAAACTCCCTGCTCCCCTCTAATACCATGGATCTTTTTGCATCAGCAGGATTTTTTCACCCTTTATTTACCCCAAGAGTTTACAGCGAGATTATTTGTTTGTTTTTTTCACTCCTAAGCAACACTAATGTTTTTTTCTGTGTACTGTAATCTCAGCCACAGCTTTGTCAATATTTGCTCTTATCTTAAAGAGCTCCAAAGCAGGGTTAGAAGAAAGTAAACTCTCCCTCCAGAAAGCAAATATCAATTATTCAACCACCTCAGCCAGCAAAGACTCAACAAAGAGGTTCTGGAGCAATGCTGGAGCTTGAGCAGGGACTGACCATCTGCCTTTAGGGCTGAACCCTAAATTTCAATCAAATCAATGTGATTGGATCTAGTGGCTAATTCACACTTACAAATCCCGTGATAAATTTGATAATAGGTCCCTGAAGCAGAAGGCTGTAAAGGATTTATACACTCCTCTGTGTAGTCAGAGCACCAGAGAATCAGCCTGGATTAAAGGAGCCCATGTGTTAATTCTTCACACTTTTATAATCCCCCACTTTTATAATGTTCAGTTTATGAACATTCCCTGTCTGAACTTTCTATTTTAGCATCATTTTCCTTTCCACGTGGTCCTGTTTGAATACTCTGATTAGAAGATACATTCAAATACCTGCCAGAAAGGCCCTAGAGATGTCTGGGCACTATGAAATTCCCCCAAGTTTACAGAATTTAAGAGAGCAGATCATTCAACAAACCCTCTCAGCAACACTGCAGAGCAGAATTAGTCTTTTGAGGACAGTTTCACTTAATTAAATAAAATTTACATGTTTGAAGAATAACCTCTGTAGCATCTGGAAAAGTTTCCATGAGCATTGTTGGATCCATCAGGATTTAACCCCGAAGGTCTGAACTTCTACAGTGGCAGAGCAGAGCTGCAAAGCTTGACCATCCCAGAGCTTTAAGGCACTGGTTTTGCACCAGCATCCAAGGAAGTGCTGCCTGTTCCACGGTGAGGTCTGAGGTGAATCGAGTAGATGAAGCTGAAGGGTCAGAAGGGATGAGTCAGGAAATGTTCTCCTTTTACTTCAGTCCTCCCAGAGTGGATACTCTGGAGGAATCCCTTCCCTAAGATAATACTGATTGTAATTCATTATGTGCTTTGTTTCAACAAGCTAAAGAGAAAAGAATCCATGCAGTGTTTGGCCATGGAGACCTGCCTGGTTAAAAAAACCCAGCCCAGGCTCACAGAGCCCAAGTGTGTCAAGAGCAGGGAGTGAATCACTGGCAGTGGCAACTCTGTCAGAATTAGGAAATTAGGTTCATTAAAGGTGTGGTAACTTAATTTTCTATGCAAGCACGTAATGATGAGGGTTGGGCAGAAAAAAAGCCTTCAGACATCCAATTTAACACAAACCCACCCGAACTTGGCAGGGCGGAGCGTCCCCAGCCCAGCCCGGCCCCTGGATCCCTGCTTGGGTTATTTGGCTCCCTGGTTGGGTTATTTTGCTCCCTGTTTAGGTCACTTCTGCTCTAAATAGACTGTGAACCCTCTCCTTGTCCCTCCATCAGCAGTGTGAGAGCAGAGGGGCTCTGTGGGTGCCATGAGTGGCTGGGGGTGCAGCTCCCCAAACCCCACCAGAGCAGCCCCCAGACGGGTCCCCTCTCCAAGAGCAGCAGGAAGATCCCAGGTGGAACCATGGCCCTGCTTTGCCCCCACATGAGACACCTCCCAAAGTGCAGCCCCTTCTCCCCTCCTGCTGCTGCTGGGGATGGACACAGAGTCCTCATTCCACACCTTTTATCCATTTGTATTTCCAGGTATTCACGTCTGCGGGGTCGGTCGTTCTCTGACCCCTCTCCATCACCTGGGACTGTGGTGGTGGCTGTTCCTCAGCTGGATTCAGGCTTTTTCCCTACTAATTTCTTTAAACTTTTTCCATAAACCAATTACACAAACGTGCTGGAATCATATAATCCTCCAATTAAACATCAGCATTCCCTGTTCCTGGAGATTCTCTGGGGCATATTTATGGATAAGTGTGCGGTGGATGAGCACAGAGAGAGAAAACCCAGAGATGAAACCTCCTTTTCTCTCAGCCTGACTCTCTTTCCACCACTTCTTGATTCAAACAAAGGCATAAAACCAAGGCAACTTCAGCCTTGACCTCTCTGTATGGTCCTTTTCACAGCTAAAACTTCACAGCTGGCTCCCAAATCACTCTCATTGCCTCGCTTATCCTTAAGATGCTTAAACTCAAATTAAACAAATTTGGTTTCCCAAAGAAACGTCGAGATTTTACTCCTTTCTAATCGCCCAGCCCAAAGAGAGATCCCAGATTAATTTCCCAAAGCCCATGAAATCCCTCTGGTTTGTGTCTGTGCACTGAAACCAAGGATCCTGTCCCTGTGCTTTAATTCTCGGCGTAGGGTTGTTCCTGCAGCCAGAATTTCTGGTGGCCTATTAGCGCTACATAAAACTGTAAAGATTTCCTGTTCCAGCCAGCAGCAGGTCTCCCAGAAAATCTGAACTGGATTATTCCAGGGAAAGTCAGTCAAGGGACACCGAGATGCCACCAAAGGTGTCACTGGAGGGTCTTCTCCCTCCATTCCCAGCCCAGCCATCCATGGCAGGTCCTGCGCTCCCTGTGCTGGGGAATAAGAGGTTTTTAGGAAGCAGCTTCTGGGGTGCAGAGATATTTTGTGGATGGGGTAGAAAGACATCCAGTGAGATCCTGGGGGATCCCCTACAGCAGTCTCATGGTTTCAGTGGAGCTGCATTGCCCTACATTGATAAGAACGGGGAACAGGGGCTGAAATTTGGGATTGTTTTCCACTGTGCATCTCCTTTTGGATTCACAATGGGATCTTACTAATGCTGGCCCCGTTACCTGTGCCCTGTGATTAATCCAGCTCCAATTAGCATCCATTTCCACACCACCTAAATCAAACCCTGAGCCTCCTCAGGAGGGGATGAGCCCCAGGTGACCCTCCAGGCTCCATCCTCACCATTCCTGGCTGATGGAGCTGCCAGGGGGTCCCAGAGACCCCCCACCCCAAGCACAGGGAGCGAGGCAGGTGACTGGATACCCCAGGGATTTTTGACACTGCACATTTCACTGCAGATCTGCTGTGTTTGTGTTTCACCCTCAGAAAGCCAGGAGAGTGAACATTATTAAAATTATTTAAAAAAAAAAAATTAAGAAAGAAAAAAAAAAAAAAAGAGGGCCAAAAGAAAACAGTGAAAAGCAACAGGGAAGGTTTCTGTCCAAAAAAAAGTCCGAAACTGGCTCCAATTGGACCTCGGTACGGAAATGCTGGAACTTGTACCCTCCAGTGGCAAAATAAAACAGGCTGCCATTATTAGAAATTTGCTACAGCTAAAGATGTAACATCATAGCTAAATTCAGTCAGAGACAGGTCGAGCAACAAAAACCAGGAGCCAAGGCAGTCTAGTCTGGTCTGAAACCTGATTCAGGCACCAGATTATGAATAGATTTAACTAGTTTGCCAAACGAAAATGTAGATTTTGGCAGTGTTTGGGCTCCTTTTATTTTTTTGATGTTTTTGGTGTGCTATATGTGGAGTCCTATTGCACTCTGTGGGGATATGAGAAAAGAGCCTTTTTATATTATATAACGACTTGACGTGCGTGTGTGTGTGTATAGAACATAAAAAACACCATTAACCACAGAAGTGCTGGAAAGGCTGAAGGAGCTCTGCCTGAGGTCCCTCACTGAAGGAATCTGCTCCATACATGAGATCTGGGCAGGTTTTCCAGAGGAGCTGTGGCTGCCCCATCCCTGGAAGTGTCCAAGGCCAGGTTGGACAGGGCTTGGAGCAACCTGGGCTGGTGGAATGTTTCCCTGCCTGTGGTGGGATGAGATGGGATTTAAATCCCTTCCCACCCAAAACATTCTGTCGTTTTAAGATCACAACCAAACCAGTTCCACTTTTTATTACAAACCCCTCCTGGACCACCAGTGTCACCAAGGAACTCACAGGACTCCGCAGAACCTGAGGAAATCCAACCCCCACCTGCAAAGCTGGCTCAGGTATGGAATTGTCTGTCCACCCTCGGTGGGGCACCAAGACATATCTGGGGCCTCTTTCTTCCTGGGTCATTTATGGTCACAGAATGGCAAAATATCCTGAGTTGGGAGGGACCCACAAGGATCTTCAAAGTCCAGCTCCTGGATTAATCATGTCTCTATCAGATACAGTGAAAAAACACATTAACCTACCTATTTGCCACAGAAATCCCAGGCAGTATCAGCTCATACCTCCCCCCAGAGAGAGATAGGTGGGTGTTTCAAAGTGAAAAAGAGGTTTAAAATACCCCCGAGGCTGCAGCCCACATGTGCACAGCAGGAAAAGCAGGCAGGAGGTCCCTGGAGGTGCCTTTGGATGACAGACGCCGGTTCTCTGCGGTCACATTTCGCTCTGATTCCGTTCAGGTATGTGAGCGAGGAAGTAGTAAAAAAGGTAGGAGTTTAAAACAGAAAACACAATGAAGGTGGTGGGGGGGAGGGATGGATTGTCAAGGGGCAGGGGAGCAGATGCCTGTTCTCCTTGACTGGGGGGCTTTTGGAGCATTTCACCAACATGGAAAACCCCCCTCAGTCTGTGCAAGTGTGTATTTGCCAGACGTCACAGCAGAGTCTGAGCACAAATATCTCTGTCACCCTCCGAGCTGTCACCCAAAGGACACCAATTCCCTTTGCTCAGCACAGGGTTTCAACATCTCATTGTGTCACGGAGCACTTGAGTCAACAACTCAAACTGAAGCGCCTGTGTGTTAATTAATTGTACTGGAGATGCCATGAAAGAGAGAAGGGGGTGCTGAGGGTTGTGTAAACACATGAATGAGACAGAACATAACTTCCAAGCTGAGACTCTCAGAACAAATTAAAGTTGTCCCTCAAATCTAGTGTATTGCAAAGGTTAGTTTCTAAGATGTCATTCTAAAGATTTAATCCTCAGGGATGCTGATCTGCCATTTCCCACCTCAACACCTATTTCTCAGTTTCCCCCTACATATTGTTATTTAAATTTCAAAGCCCTAAAAAGACCCGGTGGCCAGAAACCACCTTTCCCGGCGACACCCACACGTGCAGAGGAGACACTGCCACCCAAACAGCAGGGACAGCTCAGAGCAGCAGCTTTCACACTGGGCTGGAGCATCACGGAGCAGGATCCACATGCTGGGGCTGATATTCATTAATCATCCAGCTAATTTGTTTTTGCACGGGAGCGCTGACAGCAAACGAGTGTTATTGTAGCAGCAGCAACTGAATAATCCAGACTGTTCTGGTCTCTGCATCACCCAAACGACTGCTCTGTGTTCGCTCTGCTCCGCTCTGTGTCCAGCTCCAATTGTAAATATATCTATTTTTATTCCCATCTGCTGAGGGGAACAGACCTACCATCTGTGGCCAGGAGGATAAAAGGATTGCTGCTGTCTTTTTCTTCCTCCTCCCTCTGGTCCTTATCTCAGGAACATGAGTTGAAACCTGGCCCAGAATTTACTGACTGTTCTGAGGCTTTTTATGAGGCAATGCTTTTGCAGGCTGATATTGAGAATATATATATTTATATACAGGTACACACACGTATTATTGTGCCTGAGGTTATTTCTCCAGTAAATCTCTTTCGTATTTGTATACAATATGCACAGGCAGTGTTCACATGAGAGAGAAAAAATAATCCACTGGTTAAGGTTAACTTGGGATTTGAGAGACCTGGTTTTAATTCTCCCCTCTGCCACAGCCTTCCTTTTTAATACATATGTATATATATTTATATTTATGTATATGTGTATATATATATATATATATATATGCACCACGGAAAAGGCACAGAGAACATTGTCCACACTGTCCTTCAAATGCAGACCTGAACCCTCACTGGAGTCTTGGCTTTTGCACTTCATGGATGGGAACCCACATTCAGCAAAGGGGTTTGATGAGCTCTGACCCTCGAGGGACAGAGACAAATTTGGCCACAGATTTGCCAGTCATGGAATATTGGAATGATTTGGGTTGGAAGGGACCTTAAAGATCATCTTCCACTAGCCCAGGTTGCTCCAAGCCCCGTCCAACCTGGCCTTGGACACTTCCAGGGATGGGGCAGCCACAACTGCTCTTCCCCTTGTCCTTTGGGGGGACACATGAGTGGACAGTCCAAAGGGATCCACAATGATCAAACTAAAGCTAATTAACTATTTTCTCCCTTCCTCACTCTGCTGTTCTCCAGGATCCTTTACAGAGCCAGAACTCAGGGCACTTCTCATCAAACTGCTTTGCCATCACAGCAAAGGGGAGGTCAGGGATCAAAATTTGGCATTCCTATAAAAAACCCGGAGTGTTATGGAGGCTTTCACATTCCCTGGGGCATCCTCTTTGGATGAGATGGTGGAGGAGGAACCTCTAAAAGCTGCAGACCAGGAGGCACAGGAATTGTGTGGATTATCCAGGAGGGCTGTGTTAGCACACTGTCAGCACGGTTGCTCATATGCTGTCACACTGAATAATGGATTTGCTTCCATTCAGCCCCACATGATTTTAAAGCATTTAAAGCTAAACTATAACTATAGGAATCATTTTGAACCAGATGGGCACCTGGTCTTTCACAACATGGCAGCTCCCTGAACTCCCTTCTTTTGAGCAATACACCCATAAAAAACCAAAGGAGCCAATAAAGAGAGGAGAGGAGGGTTTTCAGGTGTTTAGTGGCTGTAAAAGTATTAATACCAGTTTCAAATCTGTGATTGTTGTGTTATTGCTGATTGTACAGCACAAAAAAAATCATAACAGTAAAATGTAAAGGAATGGAAAGCCCTTTGTTGCAATAGTTGCATGTGGCCTTTATTATACTGAGATTTAACCATTTGGGTGGGTACAGATTTATAACACAGTCCTGCTTCCCATGGCTGCAGAATGGTTTGCAAGAGTTCATTTCAGCCCCTCCTCAAACACAAGGCTAAGAATGAACCAAAACCCCAAATCTGCTTTAAGGAAGACCTGAGGAGACATGAGAGACCAAACCATAAATACGTTGACACCCAGCTCTACCTGGCAAACCTGATGGCCATGGGAAATGAATTGCCCCTTCTCCTATCTGTTTGTCTTCCATTATTTGTGGTCTCTCACACAGTAGGAAAGTTGTGGTTGCCCTGATTTGCTCACTCATTCTGTTATTAGAGGAGATCTTGCCCTGCCCCACGGGGACCCATTTTTCTGTCCTCACTCTTGAGCCAGCACAGGGATCCCCGTTCATCAACCCCTGTTTGTCAGAAACTTAAAACATGTCTATGCTTCTTCCTTCCCATTTTCTGGTGTTCAGACACTGACAGCCAAAAATGTGTTCATGTGCTTTATGCATGAGGAAAGGTGACTATTGATGCTTGCAAATGTGTGGTCATTTTTTTTCCCCCCTGTCAAAAAATCAGCCTCTGGAATCACTGATGCCTTGAGAAATTACAGTCTAATGTAACCAGCCCCAGTATAATGTAACCAATTTCTTCACTTTTTAAGAAAATTGTTCTCCTGGAGGTTGAAACACAAAACCAAGAAGTATATGAAGTTATTTTTGTCCCTAGTCAGGGGAAATTAATGAAATAGCACCTCCCATTCTGTTGACATTGGCCAAGGTTGCCAAAGTCCTTGGTAATATTGGGGTTCCCATTATGGGGAATACTGTAATCACAGGAGGGACTCGGAATATTATACTGGTGGGAATGTCCATGTAAGAGCCAACAGGAGTATTTAAGCTCAGGCTTAACTTGAAGCAAATAATCAGTTGGAGTCAATAGTTAGAGAGCTGTGATAAAATATCTGCTTACAATCTGGATCAAATGTTACAAGGGAAAATCTGTGCCCTGAAAGTCTGATGGAAATATCAGAAACCATCAGTAAACAGTGCCTGAAAAAACAATGACTCAATCTATATTCAGGGTTATGCATCCACATTCACAATGCAATATTTTCAGGGGTATGTATCCATATTTAAAATGCAAAAGCTGAAGTTTTTTATAATTGGCTTGATAACTTTTAATAATCACGGCTTTTTCAACACCCTTTTTCAGTTCCAGTGTGAAAATTTTGCTCAGCATCTTTGAGCAATTTATCTTGTGCTCTCAGCTCCTCACCACAAGAGCCATTGGTTATATCCAATATTGCATTGCCACCTCCACGGGATGACTTTGAGAGGGAAATGGCACAGGGAGGCCAAATATATACACAGGGAAATAAGGAACCTCAGTAAGAAGAAAACATATTGTTCTTGGCCCAGCAAGCCATTATTCAGCATCTATTTTCAATAACAATCCCTGCAAATACAGCTTTTTCTTTGCACAGATATATTGGTTTGCTGCAGTTCTCCCTGGAGTTTGGCTTTCTGCAGCACATGGAAACTCCTGGCTTTGCACTGCATCATAAACTCCATCCCAAATAATTGGTACATTAAACAATAATAGTTCTACATATTAATAAAATGTGCTCGAAAAGTTAAATATGTGAAGGGCAATTTTTTTTTTAACTGCTGGTGGTTTTGGAAGCTGTGATTGACATTCAATCTCATTGCTGCTAAAAAATGGATTTAACTGTGTAAGTGTGTAATTATATGTCTTGATATAATTAATTTGAAGACATTGTTCTCTTCTCACAGAAAGCAGAGCGATTATTTGAGGTTTCATTTGGCCTCCAAAGACCCACTTTCCTCAGAATATTTCCAGTATATTTTTTTTTCATTTTAATCTCTGTTTATAGAAAACACACCTAATGAAGAGCCAGTTAAACAGCCATCAGATGAGGACTAATTCCAATCCAGTTTCCACTGGTGTAACAGGGAATAAACCTCATCCATCAGGGTGGAGTGGCTCCTGAGGGATGGGCTGTGTGTGTGAGGACGAGGATGGGTGAGGAAGGGCTGGATCAGCCCAGCCTCTTCCCCCATCCCAGCACTCCCAGTGTCACGGGCTGGCAGGGATCCCGGGCAGGAGAAGGATGGGGTGGTGCAGAAATCCCCCCTCTCCCCCTCGGCGTGTTCAGTTTTCCTCCCCTCTTCGGATCCTGTTCACGAGGAGAGCAGTGATGCCCAAACGGGGATCTGAGCCTCTTCTCGCTCCACAAGCCCCCAAAACCAACTCCTGGGGCTTAATGAGGTGTAGAGAACCCAAAAAGCATGGCAGGATCCCAGTGACGAGAGGAAGCCACACTCAAAATTAAAAGAAAAAGAAAAGCAAGAAGGACATCACAGCATCGTGGGGCTCCTTCTCTTCAGAGAGAGACCCCATAAACATTTCCCTTCCTGTCCTCCTGATACCAACTGTGGCAAACTGCCAGCAGAGCATGAAACCCAAACCCTGATCCATGAGCAGACCTTCCCTCCATATCCCATCTTGGATGGCCCCTCTCCCCTCATCCCATCCCATCCCTCCCACCCTCTGTATGGCGTCCAAGGCTCCCTCATGGAAACAACCCCGTGGCTTGTTTTCCACTTCAGGTTAACACCGGATTTCAGGCTGTTATTTTCCTTTTCCTGCCATGTTGCCCCTCACATTACAATTATTGGGAGTTTTCTTTTGAAGAGTTACCTGAGGTGAAGCCCAACTGGGGCCGAGGCTGCCGGGGAAGGTGCCAGGGCTCGGTGCCAGCGCCGCCGGGGCTCACGCACAGCCAGCCAGCACAGGGCCAGCATTTAGGATCCAGCCTGTAAGGGGACACCCAGGATAAAGCCTCAGCTCCTGGGAGAGGGCTGGGAGCAGGAACAGAGCCACGTCAATGCAGAGAGAGCGAGCTCGGCGTGTTTAATGGCCAAAGAGCTGCGGATCAAATGTCAGAATGCAACAAAGGCTCCTCTCGCCAACCCTGTAAGAGTTTCCAGGCTCTGGCTGCTTTGGGGAATCCAGTACTGACACTGCAGAGCCTATCCTTTCATGATTAAAGGGAATTATCTTGCTTATCTGCCTTATTCTGCCAAGGCATTGCATTGGGTTCTGCCACCCAAAATTGCCCAAAGTGTGACTCGGGTGCCCAGGACTGATCTCAGCTTGCACTGCTGCCTGCAGGACTTTGCTGGCATGGGTGAGAACTGCCAGGAGGGGCTGGAAGCTCTGCTGTGCCATGTCCTGCCCATGTGTTTAGCAATAGCTGGATGACAAGAGCAGCAGGACACTGAGGATCTCTGGTGTTGGTGTCATTCCATCAGTTCAGGTGAATTTTCCCTCTGGTTTCTACCTGATTTTCCCTTTTCCAGCTTAGCCCTGGCTGTGCTGACAGTGCTTAAAGTGTCAGGTCCAGAGACAGGGCACTTCCCAGCAGATCCAAGTGACTTTAAATGCTGCTGGAGAAACCACCTTCTCATCTACCAACGTAATTAAGGGGTTTTATTTAATAACACAGAAACACAAGGGAGGGACAGGACTCAAATACCAACACAATTCACCTTCTGGAGCTCAAGGGACGATCTAAGAAGGCACATACAGTGGTATCACTAACCTGCCTTGGCAGGTCAGAGCACAGCCACCAGCTAAACATCCACAGCCATTTATTGGCATGAGATGTTTTAAATAGAACCATTTTATCAGGAGCTGGATGGGGTAAGGAGATGGTGTGGGGAAAAAAAAATTTCAAAAATAGAAATTGAAACAGAGCTGAAAAGGGGAAAGAGAAATAAAACATCGAAACAAGTTTGATTTTCTCTCTCACGACTTCTTTTCTTTCCCTTCAAACAAGCTCTAGGGAACATTTTGTTGTGGTCTGTGGGGTTGTTCCCTCAGAGATGACTAAAAACCAATCCCACCAAGCCTTTAGGGCTTTTGATATGATCATGTTTTTCCATCCAATTTTATCAGCCCAAATGATGACTAAACTGGGGACCAGCACCAGGAGACCAACTCTCTCCCAGAAGGCATTTTCCTGAGCAGGGGTTGGCAAAGGCTCCCTCAACAACTCCGAGTTTCCACTCCTAAGTGTGCAGCAAACACAGGCACGTGTGCACCTACACACACAAAAGGAAGAGACTAAACCCTTTATTTGCCATTTCTGTACAATCAGATGTTTTAGAGATTAAGAGAAAAGGAGAAGGGGGGAGAGAAGGAGGGAAAATCACATGGGAGGGAAGAAAAAAACAAAGCCACGTTTTCTATCTCTTCCTCCTTTTTTTTTTTTTTTTTGTTGGGTTTGGGGTTTTTTTTTTCCCTGTTTCCAGCCCCATGTTGTGACTTTGACAAATGCTGGTGCGTGGAGGAGATTTATGCCGGGTCTGGGGGCATTAGCACATTATCACGAGCAAAACAGAGCCCTTGGCCCACATCTTTGGGGACCCATTGAGAACTTTTCTGGAAGTGATATATGGGCCAAAGCCCATCTCAGAGAGGGCTGGGGGGCTGTGCTGGTGCAGGGAGGCTGGGGCAGTGCCCAGAGAGAGCAGGGTGAAGACACTGAGCACTGGATGAGGGATGGTCGGTGAAAACCCATCCTGGAAGGGAGAGAGGAACCCTCTGCTCTCGGGGGAGCTGAGTGCTGAGTGATTTAATGGCTACCTTTAGGAAGTGCCTTTTGCTTTATTGCTCTTTTTTTTCTTTTTTTTTTTTCTTTTCCTTTGTTTTTTTTTTTGATTTAAGGAAACGAAATACAATGTAGGCTCTTCCCTCGTTTTCACCTCGCTGTCCCCAGCTCAGCTCCCTGCAAGGCTGCACAGCTCGAACTTGTGCTCTTTGCAGAGACTCCCGACCTGCTGACGGATCTTCTTCTTGATCAGCACATTCTGAATGGATTAGCCGTGGAAAAAACAAACAAATAAACCCCCTAAATTAAATGTGGAGGTGTTTGCTGCGGACTCAAAAGGATTTCTGGGTTCAGCCCGGAGAGTTTCCACTGCTCCAAACTGCAGCCTGAATTCATTCCCAGCGCTGCTCCAGAACAGGGCTTGAGCTCCCAGGATTAAACTGTGCAGATTTTCCACAGAGGTGTCAGAAACTGCGTGGAAAACTGGTGGGATTTTCAGAGCTACTCGAGGCATCAGCCCAATGTTCTTTATCCCACTTTACTGCCCAAAACTCCTTTAAAATCCTTCCCCTTCCCCTGCACAAGGGACTGTGCAAAGCTCAGCGTGAGCTGAGTTGCTGCTGATGTTCATTGTGCTTCTAGAAACAAAGGTGGGTTTTTTAATGTTTCCCCAGAATTGAAATTCTCCTAAATTTTGGGAATTAATATCAGCATTTCAGCCATAAGGTCTTACTCTCCAAGTTGCTCTGAGATTCAAAGAAATCACAGAATTTGGAAGTTTGCATTTTACTTTGGTTCATCTCTGACTGAAATCTCAAGGGTTTATTTCATTTTCCAGATTTCTATTGTCCGAAATTCCAAGGAGGAATTATGTTTTCAGAACTATTTGGCTTCAAACAACCAATGTAGAGACAATTTACAATTCCAGGGGAATTTTAGACCATTTTACAGGCGTTTTTGTCTCTTTTCTAGGGCTATATTAGCTTTAGAAGCCACAATAGTCTCAGAGAGGTTACTGAGAGTCTTGAAGGTACAGTAATGCTGATGAGATGAAAATTTTGTACAGGGCTGAAAAACTGTAGAAATTCTATATGTGATTCTAAAAATAGGGTTGATTAAATTTGTCTCATTGCAATCTCCATTTTTTGCCTAAATATTGGTAATATATGTGTCCTTGTCGAAGAATTAAGTCATTTATTTCTTATCTTCAG
>JAWWLV010000046.1:1683898-1709620 GCA_035041135.1 Platyrinchus mystaceus | reverse complement strand
GCCACAGCTTCTCTGGGCAACCTGTGCCAGGGCCTCCCCACCCTCCCAGGGAGGAATTCCTTCCCAATATCCCATCTGACCCTGCCCTCCTTTTCTGCAAACTCCTGGGCAGCACAGTTGAGAGCCTGGGCAGTGCAGACACCTGGGGACTCTCCAACCCTCTCCAAGGTTTGGAAAGGTTAGGGGAAAGCTTCATGATGGAGCAGAGAGGGAAGAGCTGGGAGGAAAACCTGAGCCGAGAGATACAAGCACATCCCTCCTTGTTACCAATAATTTGCCCTTTCAGCCCAATTCCCTGCAGGTTTTCAGAGAGTTTTAACAGAAAAGCATTTCTGTGTCACCCACCAGGCTGTCCGAGGGGCAGGGCCAGCGTGGGGTGTCCCTGCCTGGCTGTGGGGGCACTCCCTGGGCACGGTGTGGGGCCAGGGCTGCCCTTGGCAGGCGTTTCTGCCCTTCCCTTCCACAAGAACTCGCCCTGTCAGCACAATCCAGAGCTGAGGTGCCTCACTCGCCACCCCTGGGCCACATTTGTCACCTCTCCTCTAACGTCCCCAGCCAGTGGAGCGCCGCCAAGTTCCCACACTCGGGTCATGCCCAGCAAACATCAGCAGGGTTTGTTTTTCCCTGTCACCCTGTCACACCTCGGGCTGTTCCCAGAGCTGCTCCTCTCTCTCTCCCAGGCATTTTGTGTTGGAGTGTGCGAGCCCACACGAGGCCTGGGGAGCGGGACAGAGGGAAGGGGTGGCACCCTGAGGGACCCTGCCCAGCCTGGGGAGCCGAGGGAGGGTGGTGGAGCAGGCACAAGGGTCGGGAATGCAGCGGGATAAAGAGGTCTGTGTTCCCACCCCACGGCTGGCAGGGCTTCGCCGCGCGGCAGCGAGCGAGTTATTTCGGCCTCGGCTTTCCAAGGCGCCCACAAGCTTGGATGCCTCGTCTTTCTGCATGGTCAGTTGGGCTCCCCTGCCTTCTGAGGGACCTGGTTCTCAGAAGTAATTATGGCCTGAAGGTGGAACTCACTCCTCCAAAAAGCAGATGCTCGTTACCCGCAGGCAGACACCAAAACTGAGCGACAGCTCCTCTGCCCAGGTCCAGGGCTCGGGAAAAGATAATTGCTCCTTCTCTCCTGCACATCTGCACCAGGCCAAATATAATGAAGCCCTATATTTTAATGGGCAGTAATGTTTAATATTTGACATTAGGTAAATATACTTTCCCTGCCGCTAGAATAATTTCATACAGGTTTAGGGTGGAGCCTTGAAAAGCTGCTGGGTAATGGAGTTCAAGCCTGACCGTGCTCAAGGCTCAGACTGTTTGGAAAAGTCCCACCCTTAATCTCTGACCATTAGAAACTCTTACCAGCCAGTAAATCTCCTCTGCTGCGTTTCCAATAATGGTTATACCAAAAAAAAAAAAAAGAAAACCCAACACCTGAGGTCAGATCTGAGGAGTTCCTGAGGACAAGGGGTGATGTCACACCAGCCCCGAGGGCTCCACGGCTCGGGGGGGAGCCACAGGGAAAATTTCTATTTATGCAAAAGCCTTGGCAATGCAGAGCAATGGAAAAGGACATAAAGAGCGAGCCTATGGAGCTGAAATGTAAATAGCAGTTCTTATGAAATATGGCTCCAAGCTTGGCCATGCCCGACAAAAGTTCTTGAAAAGTATCTGGATATATTGTAATGGCTTTTTTCTTTTTTTTTGCTTTTTTTTTTGCTTTTTTTAAGTACTTTACCAGCCTATCTGTGGCAGCTCAGTGCAAGTCAGAAGCAGTGTTGCATTTAAAATGATAGATATTTTAGAATGGAGCCATAAATCTTTCCAGGCTCACAATCTACTTCCTCCTGAAAAACGTGGTAATGGCAAATGGAAATTTGCAGTGAAAGGGACTGGTGGTGTTTGGTCCCGATGCACAAACGTGGAATTCTCTCTTTAAGGAGTGATTCTCCTCACTGGCCCTGAGTCAGCTGGGAAAGACCCTGGAAAAGTGCTTTTGGAGGGGGTGTGCTGACCCAGCTGATCTCAACAAGGAAAAACACCTTTAAAACGCTGCTTAGTGCATGGGAATACTTCAAATTCATTACATTAAATAAAGAACTTATTAAATAGGGTAAACTTTAAAAAAAAAAAAATAGAAGCTGTGTGGGATTTTCAAGCATCAAATCCACCTCCCTGAAGTGGTGCCCAGGCTGCAGCAATTTAAAGGTCTGGGTTTGGTGGGATCAGATTGAATCCCAAGAAACTCCACTGTCAATCCAGGTGCAGCCACAAGCACAGAGATCCTGATGCTCCCCCTCTCCTGGGGCTGTTCGAGGGTCCCTGTGCTTCCTTGTGCCTCTGGTTGGAGGGAAGTGGAAAAAATGCAGGTTTAACAAGGCAGTGAAACCATCCCCTGAGCTTCACTTCCCCTCCCATGGCTCAGAAATAACATCTGGAGCGTTCTGGAACAGGGAATGAGGCACTGAAGGTGGGTTCTCCTCCCAAACAGTGACCTTACTGCAAGGTACACCAGTGTTTGCTGAGAGCTTCCTTCCACTATTTTTCTGTACCAGATAATAATAATATAATAAATTATCCTGAAATAGAATAACAGAGGCTCCTTAAATCACAGCATTGAGAACCTGAATTGTTTTTCAAAAGAAAATTAAATAGCCCATTATATGATTTATTCTCTCTTGCTACACATGCAAGGCAGAGCTTATTTTTCCATTCAAATTTAGCTGCTCTCTCCGAGCACAAGGAAAAAAAAATGCTTGCAAACACCACATTTTTTAGGACTGGTTGAGTTGGAATAAACTTCAAGCATCACCTTTTAATATTTAATACGTATCCCAACGCTGTGCTGTCTCATTAGAGGTTTATTTTCAGCAACCAGAGGTGCTTCAGCTTCCCCTGCGAGGAGCTGACTCAGCCCCACGGGTCGATGGATGTGTTGGGTGGGTGGTGGGGAACATTTTCTGCCCAGTGCCTCACACCAGGACAGCCCTAAGCTGAAAAGCAGGCAGTGAAATAAGCTCTGCTTTTGGTGGGGCTGATTAAGCAAGGCAAAATCAATTAGTGTCTGAGACCTCACAGGTTTCTGCAGGCAAATTGTTCCAATTACCAGCACCTGAGAGCAAATTAGGAGCAATTAAAAGGAGCAGCTGGGATTTCACTAAGTTACTCCTGTCCCTGTCATATACATTCCATTTTAGGCTCATTAAAAAGGTATTTTGCCAGTTAATTTTTTTTTTAATGGTGGCATTTCTGTTTCAAAATAGCTAAAACATACACTTGGAAACATTTCCCAAAGTGGACACAGGTGAGGGTATGTGCAAAGGTGTGTTTATCCTGAGTGTGGTTCAGGTAGAAGCTGGAGGGGCTGTTGCTGTTCCTTATTCCAGGGGCTGATTTGCACTCACAGAAGGCTCAGGAAAAAAAAACAGGGCTCTGTGCACAGCATTTGCTTTTCCTGTGTCTATCAGAAAGACAAACAAGAGGTGAAAATTACCTGTCCATCTTCTTGCCTGAAGCAAAGCAACACAGTGCTGTTTTAGTGGCCAGTCCTCCCACAAACCAGGTACAAACCATTCTCTCTGGATGTCTAGTGAAGGCTTCAATCAAGGATCTCAGGTCACACATAGAAATGTGAATTAATTGTGCTTCACTCAGCTCTGCCTCACAGACAGATAATATGGGAATTGCAATTTCAATTACTCAGCATCACACTGGAAATAGGAATCCCAGCCTATAATATTTCCTAAGCAGCTTCACCACCCTTAACTCATTCCAGCTGAAAGGCAGATTCCCTCTCTGCAACCTTGCACTGTCAAACCCAACTTCCCTCACTGACTGTCCCCAGAAATTCAGCATTCCTAAACTTTCTGGACATTCTCCATCATCTGCACCTCCAGTCTCAGGGCACTGGCTGGTCCCAGCATGTTTAAAGCTTTGGGTGCTGGTGGTTTTCTCAGAGCTGCTCCTTGGGAAAGGCCTCGTGCCAAGGAGGGAACGTTTCTGGTCAGTGGGAGGTGGATTTTGCCCATCAATTGACCCATCTCAGCTCTTCACCAGCCTGGGTAGTTTTGGCTGGAGTGTTGCCCACTCACTGCTCATCCCAAATCCCCCAGTGAAAGGGGAGACACATCAGGAGCAAAGCTGAGCACAAATGTCCAGAGTGAGGGTTTTTTTGGCAAGAGAGGCATTTGCAGTCACACCAAGTCACTGCACAAACCCATTGTGACAGGGACAAGGCAAAGATGAGCTGGTGGAAATCACAGGATCATGGAATCATTAATGCTGGAAAAGTTCATCAAGTCAAACAGCCAACGCAGCAGCACCACCATGTTCACCATTAAACCATGTCCTCAAGTGCCACATCCACACATTTCTTGAACACTTTTAGGGGTGGTGACTCCTCCACTTCCCTGGGCAGCCTGTTCCAACGCTTCACAACCCTTTCCATGAGAAAAATTCCATGAGATATGGCACTTGGCACTACAGTGGGTGACCAGAGAGGAGGTGGGAGCTCCTGTCTGGCAGTGGAGGAGACACACGTGTAAAGAAAAGTGGGAGGTGGGTGAGAGCCCCACACAGGAAAATGGGAAGGAGAACTCAGGCTGCAGTTCCAAGCAGGAATAAGGACAGGATTGGGAGATCCACACATTTCAGGATCCTGACTGCACTTGAACGTGGAAAAGGTTAAAAGTGTCCTCAGTTGAAACATGGGGTGTCAGTCTGGGAGGTCCCACCCAAAGGGGAAAAAAAAAGACAAATTAAAAAAGTCAGCCTCACACCCACCAGTCTGCAACCAAATGTGCTCCGTCATGCTGAGGGACCGGGGAGGAGAGGAGAGGAGAGGGAAGGGAAGGGAAGCAGCTCCCTCCAGCCCTAATAATTGTGATGATTCATCGCTGGGCACTGACAGAGCCTTTGGGGACGGGAGCACCGGCACCACAGCGCTGCTGCCGGGATAATAAACACCCCTGGTAAACACTCCTGCCCCGTGCCCTGCACACCCCCATCCCACAGCCAGCGTGAGTCACACATCCCACCCCACAGCAGGTCCCCAATGTTCAACCCTTCCTCCAGCACCACCCAGACCCTCCCTGGGGAAAGGGGCTGAGAGGCATTTGGGATTCCTGCATTGGGATGGAGATTCACACACACACACACACACACGTGTGCAACATGCATTCCCACACACGGACCTGTGGAAAAAAAGGGCTTTTTTTGGGGTCTGAGGGAGCAGGGGAGGCTCCGTGCCAAAGAAACGACACTAAGCGGCGCGTTCCATTTTAGGTGTTGACAGTGGATAATAAATCCAGGCCCTACCTAACATTTACAGGAACATTATAAAATAAGTGAAACGGCGTGAGCTGGTTCCCAGGGCAACCAGACAAACACAATAAACAGGCCTCAGAGGCAAGAGTAACTTACACCATCCTCCTGGGTCTCAAATATATCACTTTACATTAGCCTTCTGCTGGGGCTGCTCCTGAAAGCTCTTTGTTTTATTATTATTATTATTTGAAGGGGGAAAAAAAAAAAACCTACCAAAAAAAAAAACCTGGTATTTTTTTAGTGCAGATCGGCGTGAAATCGAAGAGTTCCTTTGGTTGCTTGTCTTTATAGGTCTTTTACTGCACATTAAAGCTTCTGTGAAAATAATAATGGCTATTAATAAATCTTTATAAAGAACTGCATCCCCTCTCCTGCAGAAGAATATTATTAATAAGGTGTCCAGAGCCCAGTGCCTTGGCTGGCCCAATAAAAACTAGTTTTGAGGGGTATTTTTCTTCAACACAGATACAAGATTAACTGTCAAATACATGGGGTGGCTGAGGCAGCTTTCTCCTGCCTCCAACTTCTTTTGTAGCCAGGCTATGGGTTTGGATCCTGCTGTCACTAATTTTAGGGGAATGTTCTGGACCCAACCAGCTCATTGCAGCTCAGGCTCATTAAGTCCCACCACGATCTGTCCAAAACAGTGACATTTAGTTCTCCTAAAAATCAGCCTAAAAATCCTTCACCTGCCTGTGGTGGGACTGTGCACGGATCACATCAACCCCTAAACATGGAATTTTCAGAATCAGACTGTCCAAGAACAGGGATAAGGAGCCTCAACTAAGATGGGAGAAGGAAGGTGAGATTTTCAGAGAGGCACAGAGGTTGTGGGAATGATGTGACAGATTGGGGAATATGACCTTAGAAGGTCCTTGGCTTTTAAGGCCACCCACACCTGATTTATGCCCTGAAGCATCATCAGTGATGAAGGAACAGATTATTGCAACTTTGCTCTGCCCATCCACTGCTGCAAACCCTGTTGTGCTTCAGGCTCTCTTATTTGGGCTTGTTGAGCCACCTTTTCGTGGTTTCCGTGGTTGTTTTGGCTTGTCCTGTTCCAGGATGGGCAAACACAGGGAGGCTCCACCTGGGAGAAGTGTCCTGGTCATTCTAACTGGGAGTAAACTGGGTGAGTCAAAAGCAGCACATGGAACATGTGAGTGTGGGAATCCTAAAAGAGGCAGCAGGAGTCATCCAGTTCATTTCCCTCCACTCCTCCTGAGCTGTCCTTGGGCACCAAGGCCCAGTGACCAGAGGGGACCTGCCTGGAAACAAGGGGGTGCCAGTTAACGGCCCTGAAATTCTAGCAGTGCTTCAGCAAAGACTGGAAGCCTCCTCCGTGTGCTAATCCAAGGTTTTCTGCACAGGAATGACATTTGGAGCTGCGGATCCCAGGCTGGCTCACAAGTGAAGGGCGGGGTAATCACATGTTCCCCATTTCTCTGCCATATTTAGTTCCAGCCTCTCCAAACTGTCACCGCTTACGGGCTGAGGTGGAGTGGCCCTGCCAAAAACGGGCTGCTGGCCCAAAACCAGGGGTGGATGAGGTGGCTGCTGGGTGGGAACACATCCCCCCTCCAGCCTGAGAGCAAAGGAGGCAGCCTGGTGTGTAAGGGCTGAGTAAAGGCAGCGCTGAGAGAGTGGAGGTGGCTTTTTTTCCCCTTTATTTTATGATCTAATCACCGCCCCATTGATGACTAATTAGAATGAGTGAGGTCCAGATGGCCAGAGTCTTTAATGAGGGCAATTAAGGATCCAAATGTTTTCCTACAGTTCCCTTTTTCCTAGAAAGACTAAGCAGCAATGGAGGTCCCACCTTCTGCTCCAGACAGGGCCCAGCAACACAGTCCTGGAGGACTTAAAAAATAAAGGGCAAATGTGATAAGGGAGAAACCAGTGCAGGTTTTCAGCAGGGAGGCTTCACTCCGTGCCTCAGTCTGCAAGATTTATGCCAGAGTCCATCCCTGAACACCTCAAAACTAAACTCCTTTATTGGTAGGGTTGTCCAGCCCTGCTTTCTCCATTTTATGGGATTTTCTGCTGCACACTCTGCTCTCCTGAGTCATGGTCATGAGGAGCACGGCAGTAACACTGTGAACCAGAATTTCCTATTTCTAACCTGAGCAGGGAGTAGCTCACGAGGTTTCCACCCTTGTTTTGCAGGTTTGCAACAGGGTGTCCAAGCAACTGCCTTGGAGTGTTTATTTGAGCTGAAGGAGCTTCCTGAGGATCTGTTGTCCCAAGGGCCCTTTCTGTCTGGCCACCTGAGGTTTGCAGGACATCCATCCCTGTGTCACAACACCACCTGAGGACCTGTGGAGTTTTCAGCCTGTTTCCTTTCACAAGACTCCCGTGAAAACACTTGCATTTTGCAGGATGGGAATCCAGGGGGAGAGGGATTGTTTGTACAGCACAGAAGGCAGAAAATGAAACAGAGGGAACCTCAGATTTCCAAACTCAGGCTGGAATTTAGGTGCCAAATCAATCTTCTTGTTACTGCACTTCATGGGCATGAGGGAAGAAAACAGACTCCAATTCCACCATGGGTCAGATATCTTTACCTTTACTCTGGTTATGAAGTGCTCATGTACAAAGTCAACCACATAAAAGTGCTTTCAGTGGGGATGTTCAGGTGAGAAACCCCCAGACTCGCAGCCAGTTCTGCTCCCAAATGGCTTTTAGAGATGCAAAACTTGTCTTGGTCCTGAACTGGTCTGGAGGCTCAAAATTAAAACATTGTTCTGTTTTATAAATGGAATAAAACAAACAAACAAACAAACAATTTTAAAAATCCTTCTGTTCACAAAACGTTTTACTTTTACAAACCATATTTTTGTTTTTAATAATCCAAAAATAAATAAACAGTTGAAAACAGTTCCATTTTAACATTTCCCACACCAGAGCAACTCCACCTGACCCTCAGCTTAGAACCCAGGGCAGCTGAGAGCCTGAGATGCTGCAGGGTTGGAGGCTCCTCAGGTGAGCTCTCCCCTGGGAAATGGCAGCAGAGGAATGCTGAGCATTCCAAAATGTCCAAGGGCTGCTTGGAAGGAACACAGTCTGAGTGCACTGGGCTGGATCAACCACAGGCATTGTGAGGTTTGTGGTGTGTCTGGGTGTAACAAAAGCAGCCCCAGTCTATAGGAGGTTTCCCGGCCGTGTGGGGCTAATATGGATTACATATGTTCCAGGGAATCCCCTGGGAGCTCCAGGAAAGCTGAGCTGGAGCTGTAGGGCCGTTTGTGGGAAATAATGTCACTGCTGACAGGATTCCCGACCAGGAGGTGATACAGATGTTTTACCCTTGTCAGAGACACAGCATGGAAAACTTACCCTGCCCACGTGTCCCAGTCCTGGCAAGGGCCATATAGTGGAAAAAAAGCCCAAAAAACAATGTTTCTTGTGATAAGAGATGTGGGTTGTTCGTTTCTTCCCTCAAAAATTACAGAAATAATAGATTTTAAGGAAGGATGGCATGGATGTTCACAACCTTCATGGTGAGGGTCCCCTCCTTATTGTGGAAATGAAAAAACCCAAGGAATTTCAGAGGTGGAATAGCAGAAATCAAGCAGGGATGTGGGGAAGGGGTGAAGGATTGGAAACTTGTTTGAAACGAACGTGGCACCCTGACTTAGATGCCACAGTCAGACCTTTGATTTGGATTTGGGAGTTCTTTTGTTACCTGAAATCAAAACTTTGCAAAAGGAAAGAGATTCTGGGCAACTTCAACCAAAGCCGTTTGGAGCTCTGGGTTGTGTGGCTTCCACGAGGCTCTTCCTTTGCCAGGAAGCAAAAAGACAGTGGTTTTTACACTTTGTTGCTAAAAGGCATCTTGTTTCCATTAAAATTGGCCAAAAGATGCCGATTTTCAGCAGCAGAGGATCCCCCTCAGTAATTTTTCACACCTCCAGTAGGTCAAAGCTTTTCTCCACTAAGCAAATCCTTCTTATCCAAAGGGAACCTACAGGCCAGAAGTTCCAAACCCTCTCAGCCCGTGCTCAGTCCAGGGTTATTTTAACCCGAATTTGACACTCAAATCCCTGGAGCAGCTCTGGGAATTGAACCCCTGGAGCCCTAAGGAACAGCTCAGCTATCCCAGTGGAAATCAGGGCCCTGGTTCCCTGAGAGCTCTCCTGGAGCAGGGTTTGGTCTGACAAACCTGCAGAGATCTGATTGCACGGCCCCTGCCATGGAACACATGATCCAGTCTCTCCCAGAGACTCCAACAAATGTCAGGGAGGTTTGTTGTTTTATAGAGGGAAAACTTGGGGCTCGGTTTTAAACAATAAAATCTGGTTTAGTGCGTTTCCCTGTTGCCAAATTAGTGCTGAGTGTGCTTTGCTTTGCTTCTCTGTTTTGCTTTTATGTGTCTAAGTTTCCTAAAAAATAAAAAAAAAAGAAGAGGGGGAGGAGCAGGGAGGGAACATGGAGTTTTTTCCAATAAAGTGATGAATCCCAATGATAAATAGGAACGAAGAGTCTGTTCTCTGGGGTGCCACAGAAAATCAAGATGTTCCTATAAATTTATAACAGGATAAGAGAAGGAAAAATAACTTTCTATCAACTTCCATCTCGTTCTGTAACATTTATTTGAAGAGGGATCAACGAATAAATAAATAGTTCATTAAACTACCCTGAAATGTGTTGTTTAGAAGTGATTTAAGGAACGTGCAGAGCAAAGTCTGAGGTAATAACTGATCCCATTAACCCTCCTCAGCACTCCTTCCTGGCCTCTTTCCCACTAAACAACCAGGACCCCTTCCATGATCCCCACCAAAACTTGGGCTGTTTGGAGCCTCAGGAACATCTGACACTGGGGAATGGCCCAGAGCTGGCCTTGGGTGCTGTGCTGGAGGATTTATGACTAAATGAACATTACAAATGGAAAGTGTCCTCGCACGAGCCTTTCGAGCTCCTCTGCATGGCCAGTAAAGTCAGCACATCCAACCAGGGCTGGAAAAAACGCCCTCATTCCCTCTCTACTTTCTGCTCCTACAACGTTATTTTGATCTTCCCTGGAGTTCCTCTGTCACAGAAATGATCCCCCTGCACGCTCTGGAAATGATCCACTGCACGTTCTGCAGCTTTTTTAGTCCTGTAAACAAGTTATTTTGGGGGGATCTTTGCATTTTCCTGCGTTTCCACTGGATTTGGGATTTTTTACACTTGCTGTCCTAAGTTGTCCCAAAGTGAGCAGCCCTGCAGGGACCGCCTGGGAACTGGGTTTCTCCTGGATGAAAAGCACTGTGTAAATGTAAGATCATCCCCATTTAATGCTCTCCCCTCTAACCCCATGCTCACAGGCTCTGGCAGGGGGTCCCCACCACTATTTTTGGTTCAGAAGTGGGGTGCTGACAACCTGTGCACATGCACTTCTTGTGTATCTGTGTGCCATGCCAGTGCTGGAGCATTTTTGGATGAATCCCAGGATTTACTCATTATCACTTTAACCACTATCCACAAAGAAAGGGGGCGAGGGGTGAAACATCCAAAGAAAATAGTTCCAATCTCATTACCAGTGTTTCCACAGGGCTGCCTCGTGTTTACAGGAAGGGGTTCCTGCTGCGAAAGAGAAAGAAAGGCATGATTTTTTTTTTTCCAAAAAGAGGAGGAATTGGCTTTCTACGAGAATATTCTTTGTGTATTCTCCAGAGGGAAACGCTGCCCTGTGGGGAAAGGGACTCCTGAGCAGACCAGGACAAAAGGAGGGTTTGGATGAACCAGCGTGCCCTGCATGAGGTCAGAACTCACTGGACCACACGTTCAGGAAGTGTTTGAACCAGAACACGGAAAACCTGACGTCAAAATACCTGCTAAAATTCCCCCTTGGAGAGTCTTGAGTCAGGTACGGTGCTGGCTCCTCTCCCCCTCTCCAATCCCCTCTCCCACCAGAGTCTGGACAACTTTCCCAATGTCCTGTGAGCTCCACCAGCTCCACCATCTCACCTCCCCACCGTGGGTCCTGAGCCAACATCCCGAGGCTGTTCCAAGCCTGGAGAACAGGGAGCAATCCCAGGTGATCCATCGGGTGCTGCCTGATGTGCTGCTGGCTCTGTGCTCCCCCTGAGCCTCGGGGCCATGGGGGGGGCTGTCCTGGTTTTAGCCCCCGTTACATCCCTGGAATTACCACCAGGAGCTGTGACCTGCCTCTCATCACTGCACCACACACTTCATAACTCCCCCACCAAACCCGGCCTGTCCCGGGAAGAAATGCTGGAAAAAGCATTTGCCACTCACTTCAGGAAGTCTTTAAAACTCCAAAAAGAAAGGGTCAAGAAATTAGGACTTTTCCTACCCCCTCAATTCCTGCCAGTTCTTGTTTATTTTTTTTTATTTATTTCCATTTTTGGGTGAATCTGAGGGCACTGAGTCTTACCTGTCTGGCAGTGAGATACTGAACTGGGTCTGACTCTTAGAAGCACAGCTCAAATCCTGCAGAAAAGTTTGATATGCTCACCTGAAACTGTCAAATGTCAGGGGGTTGTACCCAAAATTCAAAATATCTAAAACAGCAGCTATATCCATATTAAAAGCTGGATTGGGACAGTGGCAACATGACAGTAACTTAAAAGGAACAGTGTGGGCTTTACCTCTTGATTGGAAAATCAGTGAATAATCAGCAGTAATAACTTTACCTCTTCTGGAGCAGCTGAGAGGCAGCAGCAGCACAGGGCGGGCATGGCAACCTGGAAATAAACCCCCAAAAAAGGGGGACACAGGAGTAAAGCATCTTTTGGGGACTTTCAAAGAGCTTTCTCACACCACAGGAGAACAACAGCAGCAGGACTGCAAAACAACTACAGCCCAGATATAGTGAGGACTCCACGTCAGGGCACGTCCCAGTGCTAAATTCTCCCTTGCCCAACAGTCACTGGGAACATTAAATCTGCATTTTCCTCTTGGCAAAGTAATGGACGTGAGAAGTCGGCTTCTCTCCCTCTGTAAAATAAACTTGGGATTGTCAAACAATTGGGTTGCTCTGGATTTGCCCCCTCCTGGTTCTTCCTGGACAGGGAGAGGCCGAGGGCGCCTCGGATGATCCGGGAGGAGCAAGGCCAGCCCTGGGGACAGCAGGGCACAAAAGGCACTTCCCTGAGCGAGTGTCACCGTGAAAACACAGGGCTGCACCCACACAGGGGATCTTATTGTGTCCAAAAATCCGGTGGATTAGGGCTGGATGTTGGGATTTGAAGCACTGCTACACTGGGGCTGGCTGCTCTTTGAGTGCTGTGTCACAGCAGGAGGATGATCTCCCACAACCCTGTGTATCACCACAGGTTGTCTCTCATCTCCACAGTCCAAATTTTTGTGAGCATTTCTGTTTCACCCTGCACATGCTGAGTGGGCAATTCAGTAACTATTCCAATAAACTGGGCAAAGCTCAGCCTTCCCTCTGCAAACTAAGAGTTAAGTGGTGCTCAGCAGAGTGGCACTGGGGGTTGCAGCACACCTGAAAGGTTAAATCTGCCAGGGCCAGTAGTGACCTGCAGCAGCAGAGCAAGAACTCAGGTCCTCCCTGAGCCAAAACAAGAGCTGGAGATTGGCATCTCCCCCTTGGCTCTCCAAGGAGCCCTGGATTTTTGGAGGGCTCCCGAAACACAGCTCGACAATGACTTTCCAGCCAATAAAAAGGCAGAGACACGGATTCATAAAAACTCCCTGCGTCTCATAAAACACGACATGCAGTTGCTAAATTAGAAATTCAGATCTTCCACGTACTTGGCTGGATGGAGATGGAGACTCCCAATTGCTTGTTATAAACCACAATGTACTGGGCTGACTTGCTGGGGTTTTTTTTTTTCCCCCAAACCCCCTTCCCACTCTGACATCTTTGCTCTTTTTCATACCAGCCTCTCAACCACCAAGTCATAGGCAGGTTTTTGTTTCAGTCTCAGCTCTCCTGCCCATTCTCTTACTCATATAAAATGGTGCAATTATTTTATTGCAGTCTGGCTGCAGTTGTTTTATTCATCACCACTGCAGAGCTGCCGTGAAGGACACCCAGGAGAGGCAATACCATCTCAACAAAACAATCCTGATGAAAGAGAGCTGAGAACCCGGGGAGGAACAGCCAGCTTAGATACCCACAGTGTGTTTCTGAGATGGTACTCCTTCCAATAAACCATTATTTCCTCTGATAATGAGTATACAGCCTGGGAAAGGAAGAAGCCACACAGTAAATAGATGTGGGAGAAGTCAGAGAGGAAAAGCAGTTAAGTAATTAAGCTATGGCAGATTCATTAAGAGATTCACTTTTACCTGGGATGAAAGTACCACTGCCTTGAGAGGATGGGCACATCCAATAAGAAAATGGTTACTGCTGTTCCATATGAGGACAAACAACCCTTTCTCATGAATCTGAGCTATATTTTGTTTTACTTTCATTGAGATAAGACTGGGAAGCACGAACACATGTAATTGGGCTTTAGGTCTGTAATTATTCACCTAATCTGACTCTTGCTGTCTAAAATGATATGTGTGAGGGTAAATCCTGGTCTACCACCAGTCTCACTCAAGGGTTTCTTAATGCCAAGTTGAAGTGCTGATATGGGCTCTCCATATTTTTTTTTCCAATTTGTTTTTCAGTCAATATCCAAAAATCCTCTGAAGTTACATTAAAACCTGGGCCATTGACAAAAACCTGTTATTCTGCTGCCAGCCTTTCTCTGCAGCCCATCAGTTTCACTCCAGTTTTCTTGTGGAGAACATCAGAAGGGTCTGCATGTTCAGGGAAAAAAAAAAAAAATCGATCAAAACAACCAGCTGAGGCCCAAAACTGGCCTGTCTCACTATGACATAGTGCCATGAGGTTCCCAGACTGCTGCTAAGAAAACACAGCCCCGGTGCCCCTGCCCAGCTCTGCCTCATCTGCCAGGACATGTTGAAATTGGGCCTTCCTGGCGCTGCCTTTATTTACCACAGCGGCGTTGGGTCCATGTGAAGTGGCCCTTTCCATTTGGGTTGCCTCAGCCAAGGTCATCATTGCGTAAAGCACGAGCCCACAAATAGCAAGGTCTTGCTATTTCTGAGGAGAATTACTAGTTCTGTTTGCATCAAGGCCTGTGAGGAATCCCTGCTACACTTGGGACGTGGCAGAGCTGACTTAGTCAGACTTTCTTGGATTAAGGAGTAAGAGAATTAAAAAAAAAAAAAAAGGAGAGTCAGAACCATGAGTCACTGCTGAGGCAAAATGTGCTCTGAAGCTTCTCATGGAAATAAAGCTTCTTAAAAATCAGATGCTGGGCCTCTATAGGCACCTTTTCTATATATTGATATAGACATGAGAATGAATAGGTGTATATAAACACAGATTCAAGCACACTTGCACCTTCCACTGGCCCAGGTTGCTCCAAACCCTGTCCAGCCTGGCCTTGGACACTTCCAGGGATCCAGGGGCAGCCACAGCTTTTCTGGGCAACCTGTGCCAGGCTGTCCCCACCCTCATTAAGTCACATTAATCCTTTAAGTAATTATCATCTATGTGTTGCATCTACAACACATATAAATAAACATTGATGTTCTTTTTCCTAATGGAGCCACTTCAACAATTATTAATCCCAACTGAAGAGCTGGCTCTTAGTTATCTATTATGGTTGTTTTTCTGAAGGAAGGTACCAGGGGACAGGATCAAGAGCACGAAACCAATCCCAGGAACAAGAGTGTCCCACCTCCAGTGGGATTTGGTTTCTCCTGCTCTGTCTAATGAAGGTTTTACAAGAAGCTGCGAGCCCTGGCCTCTCTCCACCCCATGGGAGCCCTCTCCTGCCTGGTCAGCACATGTCAGAGAGACACCCCCATAAAACCCAGCTGCAAACCATACAGACAGTTTACAGGTCTCCCAGATCATATTCACGCCGAGGTCCTGCAGCAGAGAGATTCTGCCTGTCGGACCCTGTTGGTGGAATGTCATCAATCAGAGGATAATGGACAGGAAGGTGGGTGGCTGCTGATAGTTTTGGCTCATTTAAGAGGGTCTTGGAAGGCTGCCAGACTGTGTGGAGAATTTTTGAAATGTTTGAAACAATACCGGCTTTACAATATTGTAAAATCCTGGGGTGGCTCGAGTGGGTTTCAAACTGGCTCTGGGCCAGTAAAACCTCAGGCTTCCAGTCAGCTGGAACCTGGACTCACAAGTGGGTCTGGGGTGGCTGAGGTCACCCCTGGAACCCTCCCTGGGGTTTGTGCACCCCTATAAAGCACACGATGTCCATGGACTGGAGCTTGTGCACAACCTCAAAGCCTCCACCTTGGCCCTCCACGGCTTTGCTGCTGCAGTTATTGCCCCTTTGCAGGTGATGGAGATGCCCTTCCCTTCAAACACAGATGTCCTGTTGTGTTACACTGAAATAAAACATCCCTTGATGCTCAGGTAGGGCTCAGTGTTCCACCATATCTCAGGCTGGAGTCCAAAATCTGTCTTGTCACAAAGGGAAATGATGTGACATGAAGGACAGACAGATCTCTGCAAGGAAATAGAGTATAATCACAGAATCGTGGAATAGTTTGGGGTGCAAGGGACCTTCAAAGGTCATTTAGTCCAACCCCCTGCACAAGCTTCAGTAATGTGCAAAATGGAGCCTTAACCTGAAGCAGGTTCAGTGGGAACGGTGGGATACAGTGGAAAGTTGGACCTGATGATCTTGGAGGTCTTTTCCAACCTTAATGATTCTGTGATTCCCTACGAATGAGGGCTGCAGTCATCTTAGGTAAACCATTATTCCTGCCTTTGGGTTCATGCTTTGTTTGCTTCCCTTTTGTTTTCTAGTGCCTTCTACCCCTCAGTTTTGGACACCTGACCTTGCTCAGGAGGCACAGGAGGCAGTCACACTTCCATTAAAATTGGGGAAACTTTGCTGTGCTCTCTTGAAAGCTCTAACATTGAGGCCTTTCAGCTTTTTAAGAGTAAAAGTTTCCCATGCTGGTAAAAGTGATATTATTGAATATTATTAATTTGTTTTGGTTTGATCTTATTTTAGCAAAATATCATCCTGATTTTTTATTGTTGTTTTATTCCAGAAAGTCATTCCATTTCCAAGGGAGACACAGCTCAGACACCTTTATTTATAGAAAAGTAAAACCTAAACCTGGAGCTATCACTCCCTCCCTTCTATGTTTCCACAAACATGATTTCTCCCAACAGAAAATCCAGTAGGAATAACTTGTCATAATATCATTCCTCAAAGGGAGTCTGATAACCCCAAACACTCAAAGCCACGTTTGCAAACAAAACCCACTAAATGGAAACAGAACACTCAAAGAATGAAGAATTAACCAGTTTCATTGCTTGTCCTTCCTGTGCTTTAAAAAAAACACAAACAAACATGGTATGTTTTGTTGTTCTGTGAATCCAGAGCAAAATAATCAATGATGGGACCCCAAACTGTCACTCCAGCCTCACCTGTGTGACTCTAGAGAAGGGGAATTCTACCTCTGGAGAGGCATTTTCATTTTTCTCCAAGACAGAACATCTGCTGATGGATCTCAGCTCTCTGTGAGCAGGGACAGGACCATGGGAAGCTGTGTCAGGGCAGGGTCAGTCCCTCAGCCTGTGTCTCTGGGGACTAACTCGGTGTAGCTCCACTCCTGGGCGCAGCCAAATGCTTTAAACAGCAGACATTAACCTTAAACCTGCATTTCCAGTCAGCTCTAAACCTTCCCAGGCAGTTCTCCCAACACACCTACAGAGGATCTGAGCCCTCAAAGCCTCCTGCTCACTTCATCAGCCGCAAGGCTCCGAAGTTATAAAGTCTTTTTGTTAATAAAAATTATACTGTGATTATGTAGTAGCTTAAAAAGCAGTAACGTTAGAAGCCCTTTCAAAATTCCCATAATACTAAAATAAAATATATGCTATTTTGAATTCCCAGAAATCTAATCTGTTCTTGGAAGTAAACTCCTGGTATATAATCACACACTGCTCCTGAGTGAACACACTCCCACTTCTGATTCACGTTTATGTTGTGAGTGGCTTTTAATGACAGAATGGGGGAATATATTGTGGTTTCACACATACACAGATTTTACAGTCACTTATTCCTAACTAGGAGATAGAGAGACATGGCAGGGAAGGATTCTTTCCTTCTTCCAAGGTGCTCACTCCGAGCACAGGAGGTGGTTCCCTGGATTGTAACGTAATATCTTGGAACCGGTTTTATATCGAGAAGGAGGATGATAAAACAACTAATCCCAGGGGCTGGGTGTTGGGAAATTGTTTTAGGAGAGTTCATTTCAGCCCTAATACCTGTGATTTGGGGCAACTGAGCACTTGGTTTGTTGCCTCACCGCAATAATTCATCAAATTACTGCTCTTTCCCTGCTCAGGGGGCCTGACTGGTGTTCCCTCATCTCGGTGTGTGTGGGAGTGTTTAATCAACAACTTTATTGGAGCAAATCAGCCTGTGGCACACCTGAGATGTGTGTGTGTCTTTATTCTGTCATTCTCTGTGCTGCTGTATGAAAGGCAGTGATTTTATTGTGTAATCTGCTTCCTCTCAAGCCATAAGGGCTGGACTTCTGCACAGGGTTTTTGCTCAGGTAACACCTTGTTGTGGCAAGTGCCACTTTCGGAGTCTCACCAGCTCCTTTCAGGCAGGGGATGAGAAACATGGAAGGAATGGGATGGATTTGGGGTCAACCACAAGCTATTGGCAGTCCAGAGCAGATAATCAATATGTAGACAAGAAACCTGCACTTCCCAAACCTCACCCTGCCTGATTCCCAATCCCCTCGGGAAGTCTTTTCGTTGGCTCTCCGGGATCTGGGCAAGGATGGTTTGTGAAGGATTTGTCCAGACTTGGACACCCCTTCTTGTGTATTTTAATTGTCCAACTTGACACAGAGCTGGTCGACCTTCCTGCTCCTCATCAGAAGCAGAGACAATAATTAAGTTCATGGACTTCTGAAAGTCCATGCCTGGAGTTAAGTGTACATTTAAGTGCTTTATTTGTGACAGCTCATCGACTAAACTTTCGCCTCACTACGTGCCACATTTTACCCAGCCAGATTTAAAAAGATTGGTCTAAATATACTTTTTGAGTCAATTAAGCCTCTTCTTTCCATGCCCTCCCTGACATTACTACATTACAGGAATTTGCCTTAAAAAAGGCAATGAAATACGTATTTTTGAAGTAAACACCACCTAATTTGGCGCCGCTTTTGATTGGCATTTCACATTTTCTTTTTTATTTTCTCTCTTTTTTTCTTTTTTTTTTTTTTTTTTTTATAACCAGGATATTAGTAGCTCCTTTACAAGCTGCAAAAATAAACAAGAAAAAAAGGTAAATGCAAGGCTTTGTTTAGGAAATTTTTGCCTTTTTTTTTTTTTTCTTCAGGTTTCCATCCGAATGTCTGGGGTGAATCAAGGCTGATCCTGGTGCAAAGCTCTTCTCCAAGAGATAGCCAAGCTGCTGGAACAAATGGTTCGTGTTAGCTGGAGAAAGACACTGAATCTAAACCATGCGCTTCTGGGTCTTGTGGTTTCAAATTGAACCACAAACACTCAGGCAAGCTGTCAGTCTCGATTCACAATTTCAACCAACCTTGCAGAAGAAAAGGGGGGGCTTTGCCCACCAATCATGTTTTTAACCCTTCTGTGATTAGTGGGGTGGTTTGATGCTCTGCATGGAGGGGAATTCTGTTTCTTAGTGGGAGCGAGGAGAGTGATGACTTGGGAAAGAAATAAAGACAAACGTTTGATGCAACGGGGGTGAAAATACAGATGTTCGGAATCCGGGCTTGGAGGGATCTCAAGGAATCACCCAGCCCAAAGCCCTTCCAGGAGGCAGGATCAGAGCAAAGCCAGCCCTCCTGGCAGGTGTCTCACCCACTCCACGGGAGCCCCTGCAGAGCAGCTTGAACAGCTTCTCACAGAGCAGCTAATTCATAAACTGCTGCACTTGTGGCACTCCCAGGGAGCAGCTGGGAAAGTGCTGTTGTAGCAGAAAGTCACCTGTGAGAGGGAGCCCGGGACATTCCCCAGCCCAGGAATGTGCTGCTGCCACCTGGGCTAAAGGAATGCCCACTGTGGGCTTGGGCTGTGCTCACTGCTCCACCCTGGGACACTGATGTACGAGGGGCCTGATGTAAAGGTCCTGTTTGCTCCCAGTTTTGTAGGTTTGGATCACACACCAGCGAGCTCAGAGGGTGCCACAACCTTAATCCTTCCGTTGCCACTGCTTTGCCCAAATAGTTGGAGCACCAGGTCTGCACATCCACAAACTTTTGAGGCAGCCAAGCCAAGAAATCCAAGAGAAACAACTCAGGGAAGATGCCTGTGTGTTTTGGAGGACAGGAGGTGAGCTATTTGCAGGTCCTTCTGTTTTTTTTCCAGCATGGAGGTGACTTACGTGCGAGGCAGGAACTGCTTGTCCAGGAACTGAGGCTGCTGGGAAAACACATGGGGATAAACTGCATTTTGATTCCAGGAACCACGCTGGGTAAAACCCTGCTGCAGAGAGCTCAGACACACCTGGTTGCAAGCCCAAAATGGAAATGTGCAAGGCTTGAATATTTTGTGAGGACATGTTCTATACCAGCATTGTTTGGGGGGCTAAAAGGAAAAAAAAACCCTCACTGTAAGGCCTTGGTAAATCTATATCTCCCACCTCAGCACTCCTGAAACACCATAGGAATGTTTGTCTCCTGAAGAGCTGGATCATATTTGGGACTTTTGGAGGATTGAGGGCTAAAGAAGGGAAAAGGGGGTAAGGGTTGGAATCTGGGACTTTGAATCTCATTAGTGGTTTACATGTTAAAATGAGTTGCTGTCTCCTTCCTCCTCACTCCTTATTTCCCTGGTACACACGGAGATTGGGGTGATTGGGATCACAGAATTGGGATCTTCTCAGGGACCCTACTAAAGTTGTAATGAATCATTTTGTACACAGAGTCCTGTCATGCTTTCCTCTCCAGTTAGAATGAGAACACAATCTCTTATTTGGAACGACTTCCCAATGAGAATTCCGTCCGGTGGAACAGGCCTGACTTCAGCAGATGAGGATTTACCCACATATTGAATGGAGGAAATAATGTCAGTGTAAACTGATAGTTTTAAGTTATAAAGAAGGGTTGGGTGCAGATATGAGACTGGCTCCTGTGCTGTAAGAAACTTAAGGATTTGAGCTTATTGAGGGTGAGCAGATTTGGGTTCATTGGGCAGATAAGTATGTTTGGAAGAAACTAAAAATTGCTGGTTTGCCAAGCAACCTGCTGAGTGGACAATGTTGCCCTTGTTGAGGAGGTTTCTCCCATTACCACTTTTTCACTGGGAGGCACCACTGATGACAATCACAAAGGGATTAGTCTTTAGGACACTGGTTTCTTCCAGCACAGCTGTGCCAGGGTCACGAGGCAGCGTGTGCAGGGACAGGCCTGTGGCAGATCCCACTCAGCTCCCCCCAAAGGGAATCCTGGAGGAGGGGGAAAAAAATGGGACCAAATTCCAGCACCTCTGATACCACCTCAAGGATTGTCACCAACAGTGCTGAAAGATCCTCTGCATCTCAGCACCAGTCAGGAGGGAAACGGGAGCTGGGTCTGTGTGGGACGACAGGAGAACATTGTTCAGCTTCTCACAGCACATCCTTGATTCCAAGGGGTGTCTGGCCAGGGATTCCATCCATTTGGATTTGCTCATGTTCCTCCCTTCATTTCCACGGCCTGCACTTCTAATTTGGAGAACTTTGGTGAATCCAAACCCAACTCTGTGCAGCCCAATATAGTGCTGGACTAACACTGCTGCAGCCCAGAGTTACCCCAGACTGACACAGCTCCAAGTGGGGGCCAAAACTCCTCAAAAACAGCCCTTTCCAACATTGCATGGAGGTTACCTGATCCTCTACTTAATATGCACATGAACTGGGATGCCACAAACTTCCCTGGGGTTTCCTGAGGGCTGAAGTAAAACTTAATTATGCCAATTGGTTAGACAGACTGTTAAAACTTTTGTTTCACATACACTTTTTATTCCCTTTTCTCCATCTTTTCCCATTTGCCAAAACCTCCTGAAGAGAAAATAGAGATTATTTTACTTTTTACCTTAAAGGGCTCCTTGTGTGCATTCGCCTTATTAAATAACTGCCAGAATATCTAATATTCCATGGACAGCACTGATGAAAATGAAGCATAACATTGGTCAAATGAGCAAGTTCCATGTAGAGCATTGTCCTTAATTTGGTCTCCAGCCAATGAAAATCCTGTACCATGCATCTGTTGGCTCTAGATGAGTCTTTGCATTTAAAAGGGTCTTAGAAAAGACAGGATTTCTCCTTTTTTTTTTTTTGGTCACTATCATTTTGAGCATAAATCACAACCCTTTCATTTATGCCTCACTGAGCTTTTTGTCAGCCAAACTTCAGTTGCCTCTGACTCTTTCTTCACTCCTTGATGCTGTTTTTTCTCCCAGCACAAAGGAACTGGCACATGTTGAGCACAATAAAGTTCAGCAACATATTATCCCTGATCCAAACAGCCTCTGATCTTCACCAGCTCAGAAATCAGAGGGCAATGCAGTTATCCCACCTACAATAAGTCTGGAAGGTCCTAAGGAGGAAATCTGGAGCTCCAGCATCTCCAAAGCATCCAGTCAGACACCCCCAAAACCTGCATCTGGCTGAGCACACTCTGCAGGCTGATGCATCATTAAGTTCTCCTTTCATGATTTAAAGGGGAAAAGGCCTTTTGCTGGGTTTCCACAGAAGGTTAATTTTCCCTTTTCTGGCAGATCTGCAAGGCCCTTAATGGTGGCTGGAAGGAAACAGCACTACCTTTCTACACAGGCTTTGCTGGAGTCGGAGCACTAATGTGAGGACCACCAGATTCTTATGTTTTACCTCTGAGAAATTAAACACCAGCCATTAATAAGTTACCTACTGAAGGCAGCTCAGTTCCTTTCCTGTAGGTCTGCCAGTTGTTAGCCAGGAGGTTCCATTCCCTGCCTTCAGACAGGGATTTCTTCCTCCACGGTAAAACATCGCCTACCTGAGGCACCAGGATCTTGTTCAGCGCTTCGGTCCAGAAACAGCAAACAGAATCTAGCTGTGGCAAGAGGGGGGAAAACTGGAATGCCAGGGGCAGGATGGGAATCCAAACCACGATCCGCTGGAAATAAGGCTGGCTCCTGGAGAAGCCAAGAATTTCCACCCTGTTTGTTTGAAAAGAATTCACTTGTCTGTGCACAGGGACAGGCTCAGATACAGAGTCCTCTGAGCAGCCTCCCTGCAAACCGTTATAAACTTCACACCACACGTGGATCTTGAGTTTAAAATAGCTTTTCCCAGAGTCCATTGCTGTTAGAACAGAACTGGATTGATTTCAGGCTTTAAGAAGTAATTCCTGGTAATTGGGGTTGTAATTCTGGTCGGAGATGAGGATACCAAAGAGCTCGGAATAGCAGTGATGTTACACGAGATGAGAAGACCTCTCCAAACCATTTTCAGCAGCCCTTCAGAAATGTTTTAATTTAAATTGTCTTTGCCTCGTTGTGCAGCCAGGAGCCCTGTATCTCAAACAAGGGAACCAGCCCTTCCTTTTTCCAGTTCTTTTCCTCCTCAGGTTCTAGACGAGTCCCCAGCAACTCCCACAACTCATATCACACTCACAGCCACCCAGCAGAGAGATTTAAAGCAGGTCTGCAGTTCTGCAGAGCAGTGATGGAATAAATTGCCCATTCAGAGGAAAATGACCCATTAAAAGAAAATTGGGAATAATCCATCTGTATGGATTTGTCAGAATAGAGGATTAACACCCTCATCAGCACATGGAGTGGGGCTGGAGAGTCACCCCCCAACTAACAAACCAGAGCAACTCTGGGTGTTCAATAAAGTCATCAGGATTGAGGATCTGAATCAAACATCTCAGGGTGAGATTAATCCAGAATATACTTCAGATTAATTAGTTTTACTTAGCCAAGACAATAGAAATCATAACTATGTTTAATAAATCATTTCCTATTTGTGAGCTGTATTCCAGTAAAAATAATTGTTATAACATTTCCATCAGAGGAAATCTTAGGCTAAAGCAAATGAGCAGAGATGGGAAAATGGGGTTTAATAAATTTTGATCTTGCATGAAATTTATGCATTAAAAATTCTACTTAGAGATCCAAACTGTTTCTGAAAGATTGGAAATATGAATGTGATACATTTTGCTGCACTCTCAGTAATTTCTCATGGAAACAAGTCAGGGTTTGTTTAATTTAAAAATAATATATTTTTGCTATTCTTGATTGCTGGAAAGAAAGTTGGCTGTGGGACTGGTGGAGAACCAAAAGTTTACCAAAATTTGGGTAGGCAGAGAAAAATGTTCAGAGCCAGGTGTAAAAAATGTCACTTTTCATATCAAATGAAAGCCCAGCTTTCCTTCTCTGTGATAAAATTGCACAGCAATTGTTACAAAGAGCTGATGAAGAGCCCTGCCCAAAATTCAAGGTATTGACCCCTCTGAGCCTTCAGGGAGCAAAGAGAAATCAGAATCCATTGAATTTTAACCTCCCAGACAGTCCCTTTCCTATCGGATTTCCCCCAAACCAGGCAGCACAAGCACAATACAAACCCCTATTTCCAGCTCTACTTAGAATGAATTATTTTCTTTCTTTGCACAGCCTCCTGTCTCTTGGCAAATGGTGTATTTTGATTATAAATTATTTTGGACTGACATCTTCTCTATACACACACACACATACAAATCTCTCTATACATACTTATTTTTTCTGTGCACTGCCAGCAGTCCTTCAGTTTGGATTAAGCTGGTAAATGCAACCCTATTCTACTAAAAATTAATAGAAATAATTGTCAAAGCGAACCAAAGTCTTCTCCAGGTTCAACGTGGAGATGATAAAAATAGTAAATAACAGAGTCACAGCTTTGCAGATCAGCTTCCCATGGGATGTGCTGGGAGAAGCTGTGGCTGCCCCAGCCCTGGGAGTGTCCAAGGCCAGGTTGGACGGGGCTTGGAGCAACCTGGGACAGTGGAAGGTGTCCCTGCCCATGGCAGGGGGTGGCACTGGATGAGCTTTAATGTCCCTTCCAACCCAACCCATCCTGGGATTCTGGGATCTCTGAATTTACAACAGTGGTACCTCTGGTCTCTCATTTGTTAACCCCTTAAATCTGGGTGAGAAATGAAGATCCAAACCCAGAATAAGTCTAGGCAAGTTTTAGGAGTCAAAAATGAAACTGAGTGCACAGTGCAAAAAAAAAAAATTACATTTATATACTCTACCTAGAGATTATTTTTTTCCACTATGGAACTATTTAAGTTTACTTTTTTTTATTTTTTAACTGCAGCTCTGGGAAGCATTTTGGGCCGTTTTGTACACCTGCTAGCTCCATTTCATTTGTTTAAACACATTTTATAACTGCAGTTTATATATTTTTCCAAGAAAATAAAAATGCTAAAAATATAATGTGGTGTTTGGGAGAATGTAGGTGGGGGACTGGAAGGAACAAGAGGGCCCCATCTTGGCACGTGTTCCACTTCATGCCAACTGCAGCACATTCATCATTAACCTCCTGGATGGGGATTTACCTCTGTGCTCTCATTCTCACTCACACACACGTTTCCCCTCTGCACCAAAGAGCAAAATGGAATATGGGGCACAATGGCCCCATTGGCCATGGGTGCTGCTTTATTGCTAATTACAGGCTTTGCCAAGGTGTTACTGCCTCAGCCTTGAAGCAATTTTCTGCTCCATTGGTAGGATATGCCTCAGCCCCTTTGGTGCAGTCATTGTTTTGGAGCAAAGCCAGCAAGGAAGGGTTTTCTGTACATTCAAGGTTGCTGCATTCACCCTATGGAAAATCTTTACAGGGGGACCCAAGTGGAGAGCAGAGATCTTGAGATTAGTTTGTAAAAAGGGCCTGTGATATTCTTAAATGTCCTTTAAATGTTTTCATTTTTACCAGCCTGACTGGCAGGGTGTTGATCAGCTCCTGTGTCTGAGGCAGCTACAATAGAGCATATTGTATACATATATATATATAGTGTGTATATGTTGTATATGTAATGCAGTTGTTATTCCTCACAAGCAAATGAGAAAAAAATATGTTTAGTCCTGAACCTTCTCCCCTTCTTGAGAAACAAAGAGCTTAGAAAGGGACTTTTCAAAACTGCTGGCCCCTCCCAGCAGCTGATGGGATGTGTTTATCCAAAGCCTTTTGTCCGATCCTGGAAATACAGAAGAGCAAGGGAGCTTTGGATCCTTCATCAAGTCCCCTGTTGTCACGAGGAGCATTTCATTTCGACAATGCAGTGCTCATCATCGAACCATGGAATGACTTGAGCTGTGAGAAACCTTAAAAATCATCCCATTCCACCCCCTGCCACAGGCAGGGACACTTTCCACTAGCCCAGGTTGCTCCAAGCCCTGTCCAGCCTGGCCTTGGACACTTCCAGGGCTGGGGC
>JAWWLV010000046.1:1622165-1683121 GCA_035041135.1 Platyrinchus mystaceus | reverse complement strand
TTCCAGGGATCCAGGGGCAGCCACAGCTTCTCTGGGCAACCTGTGCCAGGGCCTCCCCACTCTCCCAGCCAGGAATTTCTCCCCAGTATCTCATCTAAACCTACTGGTTTGGTTCCAGATTTATTATCTCCCTTTTACATCACAGAATTAACTAATTTAAAGTCCTGAAAAGAACTCTGTAAGACTTAGGAGAGAGAGAGACACCAGTCCTCAACCTCTGCCTGCTGGTCTGAGCAGCACCCACACCAGACTGGCCATAAATAATGAACCTGTTCCTGTTCTAAGCTCTAGAAAAGAGTTGGTTGGAGTTCCTTGAAGATTCATGGACCATTGTGGACCTACTTATCTTTGAATATGAAAAAGCTTCCTGCCCACTGCGTCTCTGACTTAAACAATTACATCATCTCACCACAGAACATGTTCCCTGGCACAAGGAGACCTTTTCCCTTCTGAGGGAGTTGGTGTTCTTCGACTCAGGCTCCTGACTGAGGCAGCCAGGGTGATTCAGACCTGCCAAGTGACACATTAGCATAATGCATAAAGAGAGGGAGTCTCCATTCCCAACTAACACTGATTTAGCTTGGCATTAAGTACTCCCTCCCTTAGGCTCCCTTCCCCCAGTAAAAGAAATCCATGACCTTTGGTTTTCTTTTCAGTTTTCCCCCTCTGGAACACACGTGCTCTTCCCAAACTGACCCTCTTCCCTCTGAATGCTGGGAGAGGTCTCTCCCACCTGAGTCCCACCAGAGTCTTCTCCTCCTGATGCCACTTAGGTGAGAGATAACGAAACGAAGAGGAACCCAAACCAAACAAGGGCATGTTTTGCCTTCCCCACTTGCAGAGGAAAAAGAATAGCCCCAAGGCAAGGAGCCTCCCTTAGGGCCAAGAGGGCTGACAAATTCTTGTGGTTTTCTCCAAAAGTCAAACCAAAATCCAAGCTCCAGCCAAGCTGAGTCCTGGCAACCCTGCATTGCCTGGAAATGAGAGCAATCGTATCCTAATAGCTATTTGGATAATTGTCCCTGGGAGTGATCTGCCAACCAGTGCTGGAAACAAGTCTTTATTACAAATATAGCATGAAGCCTAATCTGGAATACATTAAAATGTTATTTCTGTAGCTGCCTTTTCCCAAAGTTTAAATAATGGCTAAACCATTTATCAGCTTTGGAGGAGAAAGGTTGTGTATACTGTACTCTTACAGCAGAGATGAAAAAAAAAAAAAGAAGTCTTCAATAAAAATATTCTCCACTAAAACTCTGTAATTTCTGGTCCCTTGTACATTGCTAAAAATTATTACAAACCCATTTCAGATTTGCTGAAAGGGGCATGGAAGGAATATAATACAGTATAATAACCAAACTGTCTTTTGAGGCACCTGCTACAGAACTCTACTGCCATCACTGGAAGCTGCAAGTGGTCAGAGCAGCCAGAGCTGCCCAAGCTTTGCAGACTGTGAGTGAATAACACCCAATTCTTAACGACACCCAGGTGAACCACCCACTCTGCACAACCATTCACAGGTAATCCAGCACTCACTGGGCTGATGGAGGGTGTAAAGGGGATCACTGGGGCTGTGTTGGCTGCTTGGCTTCAGGAGACCAAATACAAGGGGATTTTCTACCTGTACCCAGCTCTAGACGTTGTTTTATTCTCAGGTTTCCCTCAATACCTGAGTACGTTTTCCATCTTGGAGAACGTGGTTGGACTAGATGATCTTTGTTGTCTCTTCCAAACCAAACCATTCTCTGATTCTATAAATCTTATGTGATAGCAACTAAGGCACAGAGAACATCCCCAGCACCATAATTTGGGGAAAATATCAAAATACTTTTTTTGTGCTTAAATCTGAATGGTATCTTGGGCATCAGAGCCCTTGTAACACCATCCCAGTTCTGCACTTTATTTAACTGGTGAGTCCTCCTGTGCCTCAAGAAGAGTACTCTGTGTTTGATGGATGTGCTGGCACTGCTGTGTTTCAGTCCCTCAGTTTCTCTGCCTTCTCTTTTTTTTTCTTCTTGTTATATCTATTAAAGTGATTTATGGCTTTTTCATTGTTCTCCCTGGAGCTTGGCCAACTCTGGAGATCAAAATCCAAGAAACTTCTCCTCAACAAAACATGAGGGTGATCAGAATGAAACAGGACCTGTGGAAAAGATTTGAATTGTGGGAAAGGAAATAACCCCATCTCCATGGAAACGCATTCAGGTTTTCCAGTTGCTCCTGAATAAATGAAGGTTGTGTTCTCTAATTCCTAGACTTCCATTCCAAGCACACCTTGCCTGGAAGTACCTGGGAATGCTGTTAAAAGCATCAAGGTTTCTCTGAGCAGCATTGCAGTTCCACAGAAATGCTTTTGCTTTTTCTTGTTGGATTTTTTTTTTTTAATTTTTTTTTTCAGGAAATCACCCTCCAAGTTCTTCAGAAAACGTCTGTGAAACACACACAGCCCACAAGGTGCTTATGAGAATTAGCTGCAGTGCCCAAGTTTCTGCTCCTGAGTTTCAAGCCCTCCTAAGTCCCTCAGAAGCACTGGAGCAGTCAGTAATACCCAACGAGCCCCACGTGTGTGGGACGTGAGTAAAGAAATCCTTAAAGCTCTCGAGCTTGAATTTACATACTGTGACTCCCCCAGCCGAGTGTTTGTGGACTCCCCATCCCTGGAAGTGTCCAAGGCCAGGTTGGACAGGGATTGGAGCAGCCTGGTGCATAGGGTGCTTTACTGTAATGTTCAATTCATTCAGCATAAACCAAGAGGTCACATTTAAATATTCTCAGCCTCCCACACAGGAGTCCCCTTCGCCCAACTCCATCACCTTCCCCACTCCTCAGTTAGCACCTCTTTCCCAAAGCCATCAACCTTCCCAAGACTCGTTTACTAGGGGGAAAGAAAAATCCGAGTTTCAGAACCTTTGAGAGGAGGGAGCTCTTTATGATTTCCTTCCAGAGGTGAATTGGTACCTGCAAATCCACTGCCATACAGGGCAATTCCTGCCATGCCTGGAGTGGAAGCCCACATGTCCCTTTTCCCTTTCGGGTGCAGCTCTCACCCGACCCTATCTCTGGTCAGGGAGCAGGAGGTTTTGTGCCCTGTCCCTTCTCTCTCTGCCCTCCCCTCACGGAGAACAAGCTTCTAAACAGGGGGAAGATCTTTCACAAAACCAAGAGTCCCTTTTGCGGCAGCCTGGAAGGGTTTGTGTCCCTTTTCCACTCCCCAACACCTTTGGGGAACTTACTTTTCCCAAGTCTGTTTAATTTATGGTTTCTAGAACTACCTGCTGCAGCCAGGGCTGGTGGAGGTGGACTCTGTGAGGGTTTTTTCCTAAGTGGCTTTGCCTGCATGCCCAGGCTTTCATCCCGTGCTCTCCATACTGGGATTTGGCATTCACCTCACTGCAAAAAGCAGGTTTATAAATGCAATTTTCATTCCTGACCTGCAACAACCTTTTTTCCTCTCCATCTTTTCCTGAGCAGAGAAAGGCTGTGACCCACATGTGGCCATGTCCAAATTCCACAGAGATTTTTTGGTGTGACATTTAACTGGGATAAAGATAAGACCCTCTGAATTAATTTTCACTCAGCTTGTAAACAGATCTGAGAACATTTACCCTTAGGAGTTGCTTGTAGCACCAGCAAACCCCCAGCTTCAAACTTCTTTTCTATTTATGACAAGGGGAGCTTTTTTTTTAGTGTGAGATTAGGAACTTCTTTTTATTCTGTGTCCTTACCCATTAGGCATTCCCAAATTTATGAAAAGAAATAACATAATCCCTCAATTCAGGGGAAATAATGGTTCTATTCTGCCTCAGGAATCCCTCCTAAGCTTCAGTTTTAGCTTTCTATGTCCTGGTATCAATCTATAAGTCATGAGATAAAGGGATGCTCCACTTTCCTGAGGAGGTTGTGAGTTCCCTACACCACAGCAGGGATCCCAGAGCAGGATTTCCAGACAAACTATGGATAATAATCTAAACTGCCAACCCTCTCAGATATGATAGGATGCCATGGTTAAAAATCCTGCTGGGGGCCACATTCTGACCCATGGGCAGGACTTTTTGAAATCACGGTCTTGTGCAGGACAGGAAGATTTCCAGGGATGCTTGGCACGTGTTTTCCCTGTGGATTAGTGGACACTGAGGATGTTTAGCACTGTCAGTGAGGTGTTTGCCAAGGTGCTGAACATCAGACACCTCATCTTGAAATCCCAGCTCATTCCTGCTGACATTCCTCTGCCATGGCCTATCAAATGATTTGGGTTTGCACTGCCATGAATGGGGCAGCGACACTTCCACTTTTCCAGGGCTTTTTTGGCAGTTCCTGCCAAAGCTTTCCAATGGATTCAACAGAGCTGGATTGTCCCTGGCTGCACGAGTGAACAGGTAAGAAGGTGTTTGGTCTTCTTGCCCTGTTCCACCAGACTCCGAGGGCCCGATGGCTGCGTGGATCAATAACCCCTGTGTTTTCAGGCCTTGCTTATTAAAGGTGGTGCATGGAAAAAAAATAAGAAACTTTCCCTATTTATATCTGGAAGTTAATGAAGTGAAATTATCACAGCCGACAGGCGCTGGTGCTGTAATTCAGAGCCACGGCTTGGCTGAGAGGGATCTGCAGCCTGTTTTTATTCCAAATAATAAAAAAAAAAAAGAAAAAAAAAAGAGTGAAACCTAATCCTCTAATCAGTTCCAATTTACATATTCACGGCTCTTATTTCCAGCCTGCTGGAAGAGGGGGAATAAAAAAAAAAAAAAAAAAGATAGTGTTGGAGTCACGAAGCGATTATTTGATTAAGTAATTATTAATCCCAGAGTGCTCTGATTAATTCCCAGCAAGTTAAACAAACGGGTTGGAGCTGGGCTGGTCACCTTCACACCACTGCAACACACAGCCTACAACCCGAGGAGATGTGTTTTTACCTGCACTGAGGAGTTTTGTTCACTGAAGGTCTCCCATTGGCTCCCAGGGGGTTAATGCTCTGCTAAATGAAGTGTTACAAATTGGAGTTTTATCTCTGGTTAACTGCAATTCCAAATGCTGATCTTTGTTTTCGGGGCTGGAAACTCCGTCCTGGATCTGTGAGCAATTCATTTTGTACGTGTTTAAATAGATTAGAAAAGAAAAACCCTGAGTGTATTTTTCAACAACCTCTTACCAACTGCTCTGAATCTGTTGTGTAGATGATGTTGTATCTGAGAGTGCCTCAGAGTAGGGTCTGTCCACTGATTTCAAGAGAGCTGAGATAAACACTTCAAAATATTATTTGTCTTCTGACAAAGAGAAAACACTGAGAGGAAACAAACCTGGACTTTCTGGTTTTCATTTTTATTGGCATCTAAGTATTTTATTCTAGCAGGCTGAACCCTCTTGCAGTTGGTTGCACACTCAAATACACAAACCCCCTCCTCAAATTCACTTCAGCTTAAAAGCTGCTCTTCAAACCAGGCCTTTCTCAGTCTCTGCCTCCTTCACTTACACCTTATCCAGAAAAAAAAAATCCAGGAAAATAGAAACATGATGTATAACATAAGCCCAGGGTAAATCAGTCTGAAGCATGAGGCATCAGAGGGAAGGTGAGAAGCACTACAAGGCAATACCTCACAAAAACCACCCTGTGAACCTCCTGTTGCCACGACTGAAGTCAATTCATGGCACAGGGGTAGGTTGTACTAAAAAATAGAGTTAATAAATATCTTGAGTGTTCCAAAACTTCTGATAAAAGCACCAAGTTGCTGACCAGGCACCTTCAATGTGGGGGCTGTGTCAGATCAGTAGATTATGGAAGTGTATTGGTAATTCATTGTCCATTCTTTTACTGCTTAACTGTGTCTTCTCCTCTGATCTCAGGACCAGATCCATAACCACCACATACAAGTGATGAATACTTGGAATAAAGAGTTTTCAAGCAATGTGGAAACTGAGCCTGGATTTGGGAGGACTTGTTAATGAAATACAATATTCATAATGAACAATTCTTCCTGCAGACACTCCTTATTACCCAAGTCTTTCCATCAGCCTGGTCCAGCAATAATCCCTGATTCCAAATCTCAAATCTCCTGATTAAAATGAGTTTTTAAATCCCTTTAAAATTTTTAAATCAGAAAAAAAAATGTAAATTATCGTCACTGAAGATGGTTTGGTTTTGCTTTGGTTGTTGTTATTGCTTCTAGATTTCAGTGAAGAATATTCACCACCATGCAGCCTGAGCACTGCTGCAGTGGGACTAAAGGCAATTCTCATGGCCCAAACTTCTTTAGTGGGTTCAAAAATACTGACCAAAAAGCCCATCTGCTTTGATACAGGGCCAAAATAATGAATTCAGATTTATTAATCGAAAAATTGCCCAAACTACTTCAGGAATGACAATAAACACACAAAATCAACCTTCTTCCTGGAAAATGCTGGTACTGATTTCTCTTTTCCCTTCCAGATTTTTGAGCAGCCCTCTGTGACTGCTGCCTCCTGCTTGAGACCTCACCAGAACAGCGGGAACCTCACTCTGCTGAAGGAAATCCTGGGATTCAGGGAAGTTGCAGGGGGTGTAGTTTGGGTCAGACTGCAGAGCTACAAAATCTGTCTGCAGCACCATGGAGTGAGTGTGAGGAGGGCTGTGAGAATGTAACCAACAACCTCACTCGCCTTCAAACCTTTCCAAGTTTAAAGGAAATTACTGGTCTATGCACAGATCTCCAAAAAAGCAAATAAGAGCTTCAAATGTGGTTTGATTGTTTTGTTCTGAGACCACAAAATCTTTCTGCTCCCTTGACTTGCTGTCACACTCGGGAGGCACCATCAAATCTCACCAGCCCCTGGGCTGACATTTCATGCTGAAAATGGAAGGGAAATCAGGGGACAGTTCAAATGCTCCTGCCAGGAGCTCTGGAATACCGGCTGCTGCTCCAAGCCGAGCCTGGCCCAGCTCCAGGGCTGAGGCATCATGTCATCCCAGTCATACATGTCCCCACACTGGCTGGGACCACCCACCGTTTTCTGTAGATCTCCAAATGCAAAACTTCTTCTCTTTAGTGTTTGAAAAAGTGTTTTCCAAGTTCTGATCTGGCAATGGCTCCCTTGACTTATTCAGCACGAGCTTCTCTGGGTTTGATGGGAGAAGGTGGCCAAGTAACACTGATATTGGCTTGTGAATATTTTCCCTAAGGAGAAGACCAAGTGTGTTTTGTTAACCACTGGGTCAGAGAATGGAGTGTTCAGAAACATCTGAAAGCCCTGTGAGTTCTTATGTAAAGTCTGGAGCTGAGATAAGGAAAAGGCAGGTAGAAGAGCCACTACCCACTGAAGTGATAGAAGGGTTGAAAACTTCAGGAAAACATGGGCATATGGTCCCCTGAGGTCTCATGGAAGAACACTCTGGAATCCGAGACGTGCAAAGAAGGACCTGGATGACACCAACCCAATCAGCTCGACCACAGGCACGTCCCCAACACAGCATGTACCACCTCGTGATGAGATCATGGCAGCTGGAGACCTGCAGAAATCAGATGAGAGAAGGTTTATATTTGTCTGGTGCTCCATGACGAGCAGAACTTGGAGGGTTCTTTCAGCCCAGTCCCAAACCTTTTTAGTTTAAAATCACCTCATGCCTGAAGGACCAAAAAAGAACAACTAATAATCTGAGAGGGCAGAATAGCAAATCTGTCAGCCTGAGTCAGACCACTGGACCATCAAGGCCAGTATCCTGTCTCTGAAATGCTGTCAGTATCTGACACTTCAGGCTTAGTTGGGATAATAAAACATTTTCCTCAACCTTATGTAACATCTCAGCCTGGCAAAGAGGAGATTCAAACATTGATTGCTTTCCACTCCCCTCTGTCCTGTGAATGTGAATCTGACTCTTTTCCAAAATGAACAACTCTGATGAGCTGGAATTGGTTTCTGGGCAGGATGGGAAAAGCTCCTCTCTCGTTACTCATTCCTGGACAGATCCACTAAACCTTTGCCTCCTAAAAAGGGGGACTTGAATTAGGAGACATAAAACTCCATCCGCAAAATTCTGGGTGCCCAAGGTCACCTTTTCATGGAAGGTGGAAATGCATGTCGTAAGACTTCATGTCTAGTCACTTTATTTTTCCCCATCATGTCTACTTCCTTTATTTTTTTATTTGTTTAAGCTCTCCATTAGTTTATTAGCTTGACAGCAGCCCAGTTAATTAGCCCGTCCTCCCTCCCCCGGCACCGGCGGCCGGTGAGGCTCCCCGAATGCACACAAAATTTAGTGCTGCTGCTGCTGCTGCTGCTGCTGGGGCACTTCTCAAAACAAATAAAAGATTTGCAAAGCAGCCACCAAGCATCCAACATAATTAAACTGCATTTGTTACCCTTTCGGCCCTCGCACACAATCGGGGCCTTGTGCGGAGCCAGCACTCCCCAAATCAGGCTGTTTTTCTTCTGGAGGGAAGAGTGCCAGGAGTCTCACCAGCCCAGGTAACATAAGATCCCAAGGAGCAGCAAATGGACAGTCCCAGCCAGAGTGAATGGACTGTGGGGAGATCTCTATGAATGTGAATATCTATAGATATATGCAAACACGCACATACAGGGCAGTATAGTTCTGCAGGGGAAAAAAAAGCAGTGGAAAGGCTCCTAGAAATTACTGCTCCATGCACAGGTATGTAAATGACTCTGGAGTCTTGCTGTCCACCACCTCAATCAATTACAAGGTTATTCAAGATAAAACAAACACCATTTCAATTAACTGCACATACAGCAGTGGTTAGAGGCACACGCAGGGAAGAGGAAGTGGGAGGAATTTTTGGAAAATGGAACTTTTTTTCTGCTTCTTCTGGAGATATGCACAAATAGAGGTTGCCTTGAGGTGCTGCGAGTGGAGCCATGAATGGTCTTAAAAACTCCAGCCTAAAGCCATCATGGCCTAAACTAAAGACAAAATGAGGGGGGTGAAATAGGAAAAAAAAAAAAAATGAGTGAGCATTTAAACATCTGTTTAGTTTGTATTGGCACAAATCAACTATTTGTGAGAGGAAGTGGGAGCAGAAATCAGGGCAGATGCTCAAGGATCCCCAATTCTGTTGGAGATGGGACCTAACAAGTCCCTCATCTGCCCTACACAGCAGGTCCGTGTGAGCACAGCTTCCTGCCCCACGTGGGAATGTTGAAGCCTTGCAGGGCGAGGACACAGCTGGATGACAGAATTCTGACAACCACCTGCAAATTCAGTGGTGGTTTGAGAAGACAGAGGAGGAATGAAGACACAGGAACTGGACAAACAACATCAGGGTCATTTTCCACCTGTGCCACATACTTTTGCCTCACTCTGAGCGAACCATTTCACCTCCTTCCCTCACTTCTCACACTTCTGTGCTACAGGCAACTCTTCAACCTTCAGCTGTCTGATGCATTTACAATATGAGCTTTACAGTCCACTCAACAGAGGCTTCGTTCTCCCTTGGGTCTGTGTGTGCCACCCCCAGACTGTAAATCAGGTCCTCTGATCACAATCCATCACGTTCTCCATGACCAGAGGCATCCGGCCCACGAGGACACGGCTGGGTGAAAACAGGGCACACAATGTCTGCCATATTAGTGATTAAATAAAATTCTCTGCCTTCCTGGGAACTGGCTGAAACTATATTTCTATTGTTACTTGTCAATTGAAATGATGGACTAAGAGTTTCTGGTCAAAAGGTCTTGCAGGCTGTTCCCCCACATTCAATACAATATTAAACATGAGTTTTACATGATTTTTCTACTTCTTTGGCTGATGCAGTGAAACTTATGATCAACTGGCCTTTTGAACAAAATCATTCTTTATTAATCAAATATTTCTAGATGAAATACACCCAGGCCAGGAGATAGGAACAAAATTTATAGCCACAACACCATAAATCACTGCCCAGTCTCTTGCTCACGGTCATAAGCAATAAATTTATTTCAGTTGCACAGTTTTCATCGGTGACTTCAGCCACAAGAGCCGACTGTGAGTCTGCCCCCAGCCCCTGCAACAAGGAAAAGCAGGTGTATTTGTTGACTCCCATTTGGAGGGCATTGGAATTCTGTTACACTTCCATGACTGCTTTCACATCACTTGAATTTTTATTTGTGACAGAGCAGAAACCCCAACATCCTCACTTATTGTCGTCCCACCTAATGGGCAGTAACTTCTTGGGAGCAAACTCCACACTTAATCCATGCCAACCTTCTCTTTCTGACTGCAAAGAGTGAAGAATATCTTGAATTTGGGGAGGAATTGAATCAAACCCAGAGCTGATAATTAGCACTCCTTCAGCACAGATTCAAACCTCAAACCCCTGGCAGTTAAAGAGGTACTTGCATAGGAAGATGAGGTCCAAATTGCCTTGATTTCAATGCTTAATTAAATTCAGAAAAATCAACTCTTCCTGAACCCTTTTTCCTTTACAGAATGCTTTTTCCTCTTCTCCATCAGACTCTGAGCCAAGAGCCACCCTAAACATCCAGAGATCCCTGCTCAGCACAGACACAGTGTTGGGGGTTTTGTGTATTTCCCAGGACTATTAACAGAGTAATATAATGAGAAATGAACTGAGGTTAAAGAATTCAGTACCTCGTGTATTTTCACTGAAAACACTGACTGCATCAGGGGACCTGCCAAGAGGAGAGTTTAATATCGTATGAAGAGGAAGAATTTTCATAATGACACTTGGCAGTGGCTGCATCCCCCCCATGAATGGAGCTGCTGGGGCTTTCTCTCCTCTGCTCTCCTATTCTCTCTCTCCCCTCAGCCCAATGGCAGGACCAGGGATTTTCATTTGGAAGTGGTGAGAACAATGGGAATTAAGATTTGGGGCAACCCTTCAAGGGGTGGGGGACTCCCACTGCCTGTGTTCAGGAACCTCAGTTTGGAAGGTACTTTGGGAAAGAAGCTTTTCAGGCTACGCTGCTTCTGTCAAAAGGCAGAAAGTGGGTCCAGAATACTCAACATTGCCTAAAAATTTTAATCTCTGTTAATCTTCCTGGTTTCCAGATCTGGCCAGGGGGCCAAAACAATTACTTCCTTCGTAAATTGATTTGAGATTTTTTTATGCAAACAGCAGATGCAGGAAGAATCAATCACCTAAGCCATTAAGACCATTTCAGCTCCAAACAGACCAGCTGCAAGGATACAGCAAATCCCACATTTTGCCTTCTATCCTTTTATATCTGGTGACTCTTCCTGAATTGCCCAATTCTGATTGTATTCACACAAGCACTGTAGTGGTTGGAGTTATATATTCTCTTACAGCACTGCTTGTTCCCTTATTTCTCTCTCCCATCTATTTGAAAACTTCATGACATAAAAAAAAAAGAAAAAATAAAATAGAAATGAATGATTGAACAGGGATAATAATGTTTTCTATAACATAGGTCAAACGCTCTTGATATATTATGTTTTATTATGCAGTAGACACTAGTCCTCAATGAAAAGCTCACAGTGTGGCAGAAACTGGCCCCACTCCCCAGTGATGGACTGATTTCACATGGTTTTATCATTTTTACCTAAACTTTGGAGACAAAGTTTTGTGTGACTCACATCAAACTTAAACCTGACAGACACAGTTTTAGGTGGAACAAATACAACAAAACTCTCGCATGAGAAAGGTCCAACACCAGGAAAACAATTCCTTGTGGAGAGATGGAAGAGCAGTGGTCCAATTCTGCTCTTTCCAGGTGACACTTGTGAATTAAAACAATCCCATGGAGATTTTGGGGGCTCAATATCCACCCTCAGGGAGTCACTCCAACCCTGCAGCAATAAAACTGAGCACACAGAGCTCATTTTCACTGAGACTCTGGGTATAAAGTCAGCAGAAAAATACCCTGGAATGAGGATTACAGAATGTAACTCTCCTTCAGAGGTGACGCAGGGCCCTCATTTGCAAGTGATAAATGTCACTGCTCTTCCATCTGCAGCCTTTTAAAACCATTTTGAGGGAGGTGTAATGAGGCTGCACAGCCTTGGAGGAACAGGGCAGGGGACAGCGGAGCCATCTGAGCTTTATTGAGTGTGTCATGGGAGACTTGTCCTTTTTTATCCCACCCCCCCTTTTTTTTTTTAACAAAATGAGGTGCCCCAGGGGAAAGTCAGCAGCTAGAAGCGGCCCCACCTGAGTGTGTCTTGGGAGGAAGCCTACTGCCTCATATTTTTTAAAAGGGAAAAAAAAAATTATAATAATAGAGCCGAGCCAAAAATATCAAGCAGCTCCTAGCTGTGAAAAAGCCAGGGAAAGCTGAGTCGCAGCCGGCCAGTGTTGTTCTTCCAAACAAGCTGACCACCCTCCCTTCATAACATTTTATTTATTAAAGCAAAACTGGCCCATTGGAGTAAAATTATGCCATATTCATATGCATATACATATGTATATATAATTATGTATGCGCGCACACACACGCGGTTATTCATCGCTGCGTTTCTACGCAGAAGGTCCCTCTAGATTTTTCTGTGTGAGGACTACTGAATTCGCTAAAGGGGGAGAAATTTAACCGGTGTGGACGGGCCGGGGCTATAATTCGGTTATAATTCATTTACAGCTGTTATAATTCAGATATAATTCGTTGTAACTCAGCGTAGGCCCCGGGGCGCCTCAGGCCGCACCAGGCCTCGCCGTTGCCGTGGCAACAAGGAGCCTCCTTCCCATTGGTCCACAATGTATAGAAACACAGCCATAAATTACTGCGTTTACATTAACATCACTACACTGTTACACGAAGGATCAGATCAGAAGCAGCACCTTCTGATTTTCCTCTATTTATTTTTTTTCCTGTGTGATCATTCCCATTTTAAAGTCCCCCCTATTTACCTGCAGCACAGTCTAGACAGCTAATGAAAGAATAAGAGCCCATCAGGTTTTTACAAGAATTTAGACAAAACGAGCATCAGAAATAAATATATGAGTAAGAACTGGAAGGTCGGTGGCTGGGTACTGAGTGTGCCACAGGCAAGAGTGTCCTGGGATGATGAGGTTATTACTGCCATTCCTAAAATCCCCAAAGGAATCACCCCGTTGTTCTAAGGAACACGTAGGAACAGCAGGTCACATTTGTAAAATGTGCTTAAAGATGTAGTTGAATCCCAAAGGGATTTTTCCAGACAGTTCATAAAACCAGGTTGTGAGTCACTCCTGGAAGCTAATGGGAGTAAGGCCTGGAACTTATCTAGGTGCTTTTAATAAATCCCGCTCTTTCCATATCGACATGATTAAATGCATAATATGCTTTTTTTAAATGTGACCCAGTGTTTATCCAGTGCCAAGAGCAGCAAGCTGAGCACTAAAATGCTCCATACTTCTGGAAAATAGTGCCTGCTCTGGAGAATCCAAAATATTAACAAGCAGGTAGTATGCAGTTAGACTGAGACAGAGAAACAAAGCTTCTTCCTCTAAAAAAACTCACAGCAGGTCTTTAGTCTTTTAATTTTTAAAGATGCTTTTATTTGGACTTTAAATTTCAGAAGTTGCATCTGAACCACCAAGACCAGATTTTCATTCCCTTCTGGTCACTGTAGGTAACTCCCTGTCAAGCATCCTGACCAAAACAATCAGGCATTGCTGGATTCCTGTCACATGAAAAAGCAACAGAGGAATCCTCTGGAAAACCCAGTTCTCACATCACCCCTTCTCACAGCACAGAGATACACGGAACAATCGTCCCTGGTGCCGCTGCCTGTTCCTTTCCCTGCTGGTTGCTCCTCAGTGCCCTGGTTGCCCATCACTTTTTCCAGCTGGTGGAGGGTGTTGTCGCGTGGTCCTTCCTCCCGTCTTACTCCCGGCTGTTGTTTCTGGAGCTCCCCGTACTACTGCTTGGCACAGCTCCCCCCGTGACTCCGAGCTGGTGGCAGGCAGGACTGAGCCCTGCCCAGCACTTTCCCAGGAAGGCCTGGCTTCCTCTCCGAGGAAAACCAGCTCAGCCCCTGGAGCGTGTCTGCCAGTCTATCGGGGAGAAAATAAAAAGTGATTCAGCTTATTTTTGTCTCACCACCAACGGCCCCGGTAGAGCGGAGCCGGTGTGGTTGGATTTGAAACGCGTTCCTTGCTTTACAGCAGTGATTTTATTTGAATGTTGATTGTTTATTTATCATTCCCTTCTATGTATGTGGCTGGATAAAAAGCCCTTTTGTTTTGAAGCATCCTGTGAACTGCAGGAGGAACAGGGGAAGCTCAGGAAGTCCTGGTGGACTGAATGAAACACAGTCAATGATAATAAAATTATAGAAGGTTGGAACCAGAAGGAAACGAAGTAGATGTTGTAGCTGGACTTCCCACACTAAACCTGGACTTGGACGTTTGCTGGCGTGTTCTTAAATGTTTTTAACACCTCCAGGGAGCTTCCATAACATTGTGAGATGGATCTTCTTAATGTTCCACCTCTGTGACAGCAAGAAGCTCTTGACTAACTTGGCAAAACTGAGCATGGAAGAAATTTAAATTGCTCTGAAGTGCCTTCCTCTAATTGAAATAGGTTAGAACTAAACATGTGTTGATAGGACAGGAAGATATTTGGAATTTTGAGTGAGTTGGGTTTTTTTTTCTGAGGTGTTTTCTGGTTTAATTTGAGAACTTTAAATTGAGGACTTTAATGGTGGAATGGGTGTATTGGTTTTACACGACATTCCTGGAGCATAACTGAGGATCAGGAATCGGGTACATGGTGAAAACAGTCGGGCAATAGCATGTGATGGAATCCTGGGTGACAACATCATTCCTTACACTTTTCAGAAGGGGATACAGAGGGAGAATTCGGGCCCAAAATAAAGTCTTCTTTACCTGAGCTGAACGTTTTTCACTCTCAGATGAAAGTTATTGTATCAAATTGAGACACCATGGATAAGCCATGAGTGGCTGGGAGAGGAAATCCCAGTTTGTCTGACTCACCATTTTTGTGCAAATATTAACTTTGGCTGATACACATTTCTCCTGATATCTCTTTTCCAGATCTGAGTCTCAGAGTACACTGTCTTGGCTATATTGAACTGTAGCCTTTGGTTACTTGAATAACTTTCATTTGTAACAGTTTTATCTATTCATTGTATCTGAAAGGTAAAGAAAATGCGATTTTCCCCGTGACTCTGCTTCGGGTGACGCAGTATTAAATTCTGCACCAGTGGAAAACTTAGATTTAATGGTGGCAAAAAGCACAATGCTCAGGATTTAGTTTTCTTTGCTAAAACTGGTGGAAAACCCTACAAGATGGCAGTCCCAACTTCCCAGGATCTACCTGCACTTTTATCCCCACACTCTCACTGTTTGTTTTGTCAGTAGGACTCCTTGGAAGGAGAAACATTGGTGGACACTGGAGTTAACCTTTAATTTTGAAAAATGTTCATATTCTCTCTCAAAACACTCTCCAAGGTTGCTCCCACCAACCAGATTGTTGTTTCTATTCAGAACTGTCACAGGTGATGAGGAGAGGGGAATTTAATTAAATTAATTAAATTAAATTGATTAAGATGTCCATGTATTGCTTGTGCTTCGTTCCTCATCATACAAACCAGGGGGTCAACATATGCAATAGAGGAAAACAGGAATGCAGAGCTGGAATCCAGAACCCCATGGGAGATCCCTAATTTTGAGCACTAGGGGGAAAAAAACAGGTCTGAATTTGGTGAGCCATGGCTGTTAAACATGGATAATGCATTTGGGCTTCTTGAGAAGTCTGGAATTGAAACCAGTCACTTTTTAGTTTATTCTTTTTCAAGTCTCTGTTTCATCCTGTGGGTGTTAAAGTGCTGATGCAAGATGATAAAGGGAACTGTCTTCCCAGGCCTCCCAGCCCTGGGGACACTGTTCTGATGGCATTCCAGATGCTGCTGTTCCAGACAGAACAGCAAAATGAACTTTTCCGGCTGGGATGCCAAGCAGGATTTTCGGGAGGGTGACTGTAACTAACCCCAGTTTGGAACCAGGGCCGACACCCACACCTTCCAAACTGTGCCCTGGGGTCTCTGTTGGCCACAGGTGCTCAGGAGCTGAGGTGTGACCTCCTACAGGACAGATCTTCTCCAGGACATCCACACTCCTCTGCCCTGTGCTCCCACCTTCCCACACTCACAGCTGTGTCGTGGGGACGCTCAAAATAGCCCGTATTTTTTTTTCCCCTATTCTGTAATTCCTTTACAAAATGGGTAAAATAAACTGTTGAGCAGATAAGGAACTGCTGCTCTGAGCCAGGATGGAAAGGAACTGGGAAAGGCTCCATGAGCAGCATTAAGTGAGCAAGGCAGAATTTCCAGAGCATCATCTGGTAGCTCTGCCTTGTTTTGCTGGTTTGCTTAACATTGCCATGTTTTGTTTTATTTAATTTTGGGTCCTTATTTCATCTTATTTTTTGACTTCTAGACTGTTGCAACTTCCCCAAGTTCCCAAGTCCCTTTATCTTATCTGGGTTTCCTAATTTCCACTATTAGGTGATGTCTGACACCTTCTTTGCTCAGATCTGGCTGTCTGGACACACAGTGAGTCACTGGCTCTCCCCTCACATCTTCCCACCTCCCCTCACCCCCACGTGGAGGGGGGGACTGTTATCCTCAGGTTATCACAGTCCATTGGAATGAAGGGTACACCACACATATGAGTGGTTCAAATTTCAATCTCACTGCTGAAAGGTGTTCTCTTAATTCTTCTGGAGGGAATGAAGCGTGAGGATGGAGCTTTAGACAAGGGGAATGGGGCAGGAGATGCTTTCAGGTTGCTGGAAGAGTGGATCTGTAGCAAAAATGTGCTCTAGAATGCAAGTCACTGCCTCCAGAACAAGGGAATGACTCCAGATATTAAGCAAAGATCTGTGACAGGAGGGAGGACAGCAGTGCTGTGATTTCATCCATATTTATCTGCTCTGATAAGATTCCTGATGATTTTTTTCTCAGCCCTGAGGCCCTGGCCACTCAACTTCCTCTTCACTTTCTGGTCTGCAGCATCACAGAAAAGCCAAGAGATCTGCACTGAGCCACTGCTCGGGCGGAGGTGCCGGATTAAAGCCCAGGATTAAAGCCTGGGATTGCTCAACAGTAGCTTTGACACACCAAGAGCTGGTCCCATCCACAGCCTGGGACTTGTAACTGCATTCCAACGGGTATCCCTAATTCCCCCTGAGTGCAGAGAACAATCCTGGGAAGTCAGCCTGCTTCCTCTGCATTGTGCCTGCTGCTGTTTACCGACTCCACTGACTCATTTGCAAGTGTGATGCTTGGCTAAATAAAATCGTTTCCAAGAACCCCCTCATCATTAATCTTTGATTAATGCTTGGTGTTCAGTGTAAGATGTGATTGTCCATGGTTGGAATTGCAATTGGAATGGGGCAGGTGGCTCAGACTGGACTGGAATGGCCTGTGGTGCAGAGCAGAGCTGGGTTGTCCCCGTTCCCTCCCTGCCAAGTGATCCAAGTCGCTCAGCAGTGGCAGAATTTGGCAGGTTTCCCTGCCCCAAGGAGTTTGCAATTTGAAGAAGTGCTGCTTCCTTCATCCTGCTCTTAGAGCTGTTCCCACGTCAGTCAGTGGGATGAATTCCCATCTTCCTTTTGTTGACATGTAAATGAAGTTTGTCGGGACTTTGCCCAACCTGCACGAGGGAAGTTTCATTTCATGGAGCCTGCCAGGTCACAGGGATGTGCTCAGGGCTCCGTTCTCCCACCCTTCACCCTTGGAATGTGCTGCAAGGACAGTTTGGAGGGCTGAGTTGGGGAGAAAAGAGGAGTTTGAGGGAGTCTGACAAAGGCCAGCACTAAAATCATAAGGCACAAACAGCTGCTGTGAGTCCTTGCTGGTGGACTTATGTTAGATTTGAAGAAGCACTTGGTATGGGAGTAACAACTCCCAGGCTCCTCAGTGAGTCTTGAAGAGGGAACAATTAAAATATGACTTGTTTATTATGGGAAGGACAATTAGGAATAAATTGATGGATGAGTTGCTGCTGTATTTGGAAGCCCCAGGGACTGTTCTGAAGTGCCTCTTAACACTTCCCACTTAGCTGTTAGATCAGAAGTAAAAATTGTTAATGCACTAAAATGTACTTGGCCTCAGTGTACTTTCCAAGTAATTTCATTTTATTTGTTAAGCAAAAAGAAATTAGTACTGTCAATATTCATAATTTCAGCCTTTGAAAACATTTTTACTGTGGTATCAAGGGTGATAAAAACATCTTCCGGAGCAAGAGAAAGAGCAAGAGGGTGATGGAAGTCTTTAGTTCCCATAAATTTAATTCCCATAAAGTCTGGACACCCTGGGTGGATGCCTGGGCTCAAAAATGACCTCCTGGCTCCTCCTTTTAGTCTTGGGTTTTTAATTGGAGCCAGGAGAAGGATCCCAGCATCTGCCAGGTGAATGAGAGCTGTACCCTGGCACCAGGCCTGCAGACCCATTACTGGTTTGTAGATTAAACTAAGGACAGGGAAAGGGGTGGAGAGGGACAGAGAGAGGGAAAGAGAAAGGGAATAGCAAAACACTTTGCTCCAATTCAGGTGCAGAAGTTAATCTGGGTGTCCTGACAGCCTGTCTGCCACGTACAGGGCGGAGGAGGAGCAAACTGCTTTTACCCCTGTGTTATATTCCCTAGTGATCCCCATGCCAGCCTCCAGGAACAACTGCAGGCTGCTGCCAAAGTCTGTGCCTGCTCAGCCATCATTCCCATGGGGAAGCCCAGGGAATGGCTTGGCTGCCCCGGGATCAGTCAGTGCTTCCAGCTCGGGAGCAGCTCTGTCCTCAGGGAGTGTGGGCTGGTGGTTACAGGGATGGGTGGGGGCAGGATTTTTGGGTTCTCTTTGTGGTGTTGTGGCTGAACTGCTGCAGCTTCGGCCCCAACACTCGGTCTGTGGCTCTGTTTCCTCAGCCTTAAACCAGGGAGGGTCCTGCTAAGAGTGTAAGGAGCTTCAGAACTGAGGGATTTCGGGGTCTGGTTATAAAGCTGTAACAAACCCCACATTTTACTGTCTGGTCCATCCTAGTTTTGAATGAACCACTTCTTTTTGTGGAGTTTTAAGTCTAGTGGACTTCACAGTGAGGGCCAAATTTCACAGAGTCGTGGAATCATGGAATTATTTGGGTTAGGAGGAACCTAAAGCTCATTATCATGCCATGGGCAGGGACATCTTCCACTATCCCAAGTTGCTCCAAGCCCCATCCAACCCAGCCTTGGACACTTCCAGGGATGGAGCAGCCACCACCTTTTATATTCTCATACATCCACATTTTCTGTTATATAGAGGGAATAATTTCTGTTACTAAACCCCTTAATTCTCAGGTTCCCCTGGACACAGTGAGGAAGGCATTTGGTCACTGTAGTGGCAAAAGACATTGTTCTGCTCTCTGTTGAAGACAAAACCCTGAAATTGAGTATTTCTTTACATTTTCAAACAACAACAACAAAAATCCAAACAAAAAACGACCAAACAAAAAACTCCAAACAAACAAACAAAACCCCAGCAAACAAACTTAACAGGGCTTGGAAATCCCTCCACACAAATTCATTTATATCAGCTTTGTTGCTGCCATTTCATTGTTCTTTTTTTTTTCTTTTTTTTTTTTTTTGTCCCTGTCAGAATGATTTCCATCACTATTTTATGATGATTTTTTCTGGAAAGGAAATTCCATTTTCAGACAGGTTTTGTGCTAATCAATTGAAACGAACCGGGCAGACAAGATAAGCAGAGAGAGCAGGGTAGGAGTTAGAGGATATGCTTGGCCTGGGAAAGATTAGTTCACCTGTATGACACAAATTATCTTTTGGCTGAGCCAGAAACCTTCTCCTGTGAATTGAGTTGGTTTCTAATTGATTACATGCCAGGGTGACTCAGATGGCTGAAAGGCAGTGCTGGTACCTTTTTATACTCTCTGTTATTGAAGAGATCCCCGTTCCAAACTCACCAGTTTTAGGCTGCCCTGTTTCCCATTATGGTGGCAATCCCTTACCTGGAGTTCTGTCTGACCTGGAGATCTGAGTTCAGACCACTGAAGGATTTATGTGCTTAGTAACCATTAGGAAATACTAAAGTAGGGTCCAGTTCCACCTCCTGCAGTGGCCAAGACCCTCTAAGACCCAAGGAGGGGATGGTGCATGTTGTCCTTCTTTTGGTCCCATCATTATTTCACTTTCAGATGATCTTTTCCTAAAATGCAGCAAATTTCACTTTGATGCCCAATATATCCAGTAATTTTCTGACTGGCCATATCGAGTGTCTTATGAGAATTATGCCAACATAAAACCCATCTGAAGTTCCCTAAAATATCTATATTCTGATATTCCTGAAGTTTATTGGAGAAGGACTCTCTCAGGGCTGCCTTGTATTTATTTTGCCATTGTTTATGCTGAGTAAACTCCTTGGAGACAAGGAGCAAATTCCTCAGAGAACTTGTGGTCGGATCAATCTGTGGAGCTGTTTCCATGTTTTCTGATGCAATCGACTGTAACAATGTTGTATCCCAGTAAACATGGAAATGGAGCAAGGAAAACATTTCTCAATCCACTTCCTAAAAATACTGCTCTGGGTGGGGAGGGGCTCGAGTTTTATTCCAGGAGCTCCTTCAAGCCCTCCTGGGTTTCCACAATGTCTCGGATTTTGCTTGGTCTTATATTTCATGTGCTTATAGATTGGGAAACAGAGTGTTCCATGGGCCAAATGCCCACGAGCCTGACATGCAAGAACCATTACGGAGTCAAATGTGCATATTCCTGGGTGGAAAGGTGCCAGGCAGGGCTGGAAGCAAACTTGGCAAAGTGGGCAGATCCTCAAGGGTGATGCTGGGAGGGGCTGCCTTCAATTCCCTTTTCTGACTTGGTGTTTGAATATTCTGGTGCTCTGTTCTGTAGGGGGATAAAGGGGGATGTCTTTAATGTGTTAGTTTGGTATTCTGGGATTTGGGGGGGTTTTGCTTTGTTTTAATTATCTTCCTCTCTCTCCTTGCCTGAGGACTTCTCAGATGGAACCTGATAAAAATGCAACTTCTTACTGAGTTCCTGGAGAGGAGGGAGGGAATGACAGGGTACCAAAATCACTGGATGAGGAGCAGCAGTTAGAGGGGGTGGTAGAACTCATTCCTGTGCCTGTGTCCATCTTCTCACACGACACCAGATTTAAAGATTTACCCTGTTTAGGACCCTATTTTCCAAAAAGCTATTGCAGCTTTACCCGGGGTCACTCTGGGAAGTGACGTTAAATGTGAGTGGTTTTGTAGACACGGAGATTGTTTCATGATGGAGAAAGTCCCCCTGCTCCTTTCCTCTCCACAGATCTCCAGGGCAGGCTAAAAATAGCCCTGAGCCTCTGAAAATGTGCCTTAATCTTTGGACAGGGAAGGAGATGAGGTCACAGGACTGGGAGGGCACTTGTTTGCTGTCGGGGGGGATGGTGGGCTTGACACCTCAGATAGAACCAAGTGCTGCCATGGGTGAGGAAAGGTGGGGAAACAGCCCAGAATACCCTTTTTCCAGTGTTTCTTGTCTCCATCTTCGGAGCAGATAAAATGCTGTGGGTTAAAAACCCTTTTGATACTCAGAGGACAGGATGTGATGGGATGACTGTTCTGTTTTCAGTCCAGTAAATGGCACAAAGCACATAAAGAAAAAGACAATATATTGAAGCACAAAAGCCAATGTGGACACGTCCAGGGCACTGTCTCTGTGTGCACTGAGGAACTGGGGGGTTCTTCCACGTGGTGAGCCTGCTTTGGCTCAAGTTCATTCTCTTTGGTTTTGGAAAATGTGTTTTCTTCGCTGGCATTTGACAGATGGATCTCAGACCTTGGCCCTGCCTCGTTCCTGGAGAAATGCTGGAAGTACAGCCAGGGGAGGAAAAATGGCTAAAGGAAAGTTAAATCTTCAGAAGTCCTAGATGATGGAAGCAGCCTGGATCCAGGCTATAGGTGCTCATAAGAGTTAATGAAAAAGGTATTAAATATCCTTCTCCCACCCCGACAGAGATTGCCTGGGATAAGTATTCCCTGAATTCTCATTTCCTGCTCCTGCATATTGGGCCCGAGCTCCCACAGTCAGTCAGGCATGAAACACTTGGCCACAGATTTGCAGCCCAATAGGAGCAGTTCCACTGCAGGTCTATTATTTGCATAATTGGGTGCTAAGGAAAACAAAGCTTACAAATTGCTGATAATTGCAGCATGTCAATTATGTGGGGATAGGTCAGAGGTGGAATAAAAAGGTGAAGTCTCCAGGTGTGCTGAGGTCAAAAGCAAGTTGTTAGTGAGGGAAAACTTGTTAGGGGTAATAGCTATCAGAGGAACTGCTGGTAAAGCCATGTTGTTAAACAACATGTTGCTGCAATGTTCCAGGAGAGAGGGACCACTGCCAACGGGAGTTATTGGGTGGTTCTTCATGTGTTACTTGAGGGGGGCTGAAAAAGGGCTCTAAAAGGAGCTGTGAGCACTCTTGTTGTAGAGCAAGGGGTACAAGACAACTGCACAGGGGGACTGTACCACAAAAGCTGTTATAGAGTAGAATGGAGGTCCCCAAATCATTTTTTGTGCCTGAAAAAAAAGTGAGAGTTGTTGCCCAGAAAAATCCACGTGGCGCTCCAGATGGCTGGGAAGAGACATCTCTGTTGGTTGAGCTAAGACTTGAGAACCTGAGGGTCAGAGGGGATTGAACTTGCCCTGGTGCTTTGGAGTGATCCAAAGCCCACTCTGCACTGAGCTGGCTTCTCCCTGCTGAAGTTGACAAGTTCCCTGATATTTAAGAAAATGAAAAAAAAATGTGGAGAGCCTGAGGAATTGCAGCTCTTTTTAAATGGCCTTTATTTTAACCCCCATACTGTATTGCCTCGAAATCCTCTCAGGGATCCTCTTTCTCCTCAGTTTCTTCTCTGTCTTGTACCGAACAGCAGCCAAGGCAGGAGAGGAACTGCCTGACAAAGGTTTCTTTGACACAAGGGGATGATTTTTGCTAGAAAGCACTTCCTTCTCTGCTGAAGGCTTTGAAGTGGCGTCTTTGTTCTTTCAGGCTTGTTATTTTTTTTTCTCTTTAAAACTGATAGACAAAATACTTGAAAGTCATCTTTTAATACAGGCAGGATAACAGGAGCAGCAACAGAAACCCTTCATTTGAAAAGGTGTCATCGTGCTCAAGTGATGGATTTGAAATATCATTTCTAATCCTTGTTAAGAAAACTGTGCCTTAAATAATTGAAAACTGCTGGTTGCATTTTAAAACATGTATAATTTACTCTTCAAGTTGGCTTCTCCCTTCAGAGTGTATCTCAGGGTGCCCTGTCTCTGCTGACTCTGATCTTTGTACCTCTTTCATGTGGCTTGGCTTTACTATCTGCAAAAGGGATTAATGGAAATGAACTCCCTGTAAAGTGCAGTGAATCAGCATCCAAAGGTGCCATTGGAAGGCAAGGGTTTATAAGTGAAGTCTGGTTTTTTAATATATGAGCAGTCTGGTAGATTTTGGGGTTTCTGAAACCTGAAATCCTGAGTTATTTCTGTCTTTGCTCCAGGTCCCCAGTGTTGTTAATCCCTGGTGTGGAGCCCTGGTCCTCCACTGCTGAGCAAATGGAAATGTCCCTGTTGACTTCACTGGTAGCAGGGTCAGATCTGGTTCACACACTGTGGGATCGGGTCCTGAGACGAGTCCTTGAGGCTGCAGGTGGGGAGAAAGACACGTGATAATCCTGCCAGCAATGGAGTTACTGTTGTGAATAATTCCAGCCCAGTCAGACCACAGAGATCAGCAAACCACCAGAGACACTTCCTGTGGTTTGACACTGTAATCCTGCAGTGAAACATGGCTCTGTTAACTCTTGATTCACTGCCTTTCCTAGAGAAGGTTTTCAAGCCCATGGTCTCCAGGTTGTTATTATCTACCAAAGAGGGCTTCCTTGGCATGGGCTGGGCAGTGAAAGCTTCTTGGCACGGAGGGATGGATGATTTCAGCACTGCAGTTCCTCACTTAGTGAGCAGATGGAAAGGTTTTTGATACACTCACCGGTACCTGTGCTCAAAGCACAGCAAAGCTCTGAGCTGGGGGAGGTCATGGGGCTTTTTATTCCTCACCCCACAAATCAGTAGCTCTTCTGCACCTACATGTGCAGGAATGATTGGCTGGGCGTTTCCCCTCTTTGCTCTAACGAGGCAGATGAGGGAAACCTGGAGAGAAGCTCAGAGCTGAGCGGCAGCAAGACGGGTTTAGGTCTGGGAATGCAAGAAAAATAAGAGCCAGAAAATGGCACAAATGTGGTACCACAGGATCACAGGATGGGTTGGGTTGGGAGGGACCTTAAAGCCCATCCAGTCCCACCCCCTGCCACAGGCAGGGACACCTTCCTCTATCCCAGGTTGCTCCAAGCCCCGTCCAGCCTGGCCTTGGACACTTCCAGGGATGGGAGTTCACATCCATCCAGGGGTGCTGATTTCTGTATCATCAGGATTTCCTATCATTGCAAACCCCCTCAGTTTGCAGGGCTGTTGCTGCCACAAATCTGCTCATCCAGCCTCTTCCCCACCGGGATTTCTTTCCCTTTGGCAGACACATCCCAGAAGCAGGCTGGGCTCTGGGTGCTGTTTTCCCCAGGATCCCTGGCAGCATCACCCCAGTGTCTGACACTTGCACTCACCAGCACATGAAACAGCTCAGGGCCAAACCCCTGCCAAGGCCCAGCAGCCTCACTGGGATGGGATGAGCTGCACTGGCCATCCCAGTGACCTGGAGTGGCCTCAAGGTTCATTCTCCAGGATCCAGCCCTGGAGATCCAGCTGTGATCCAGTGATCCAGCCATGCTGCCCAAGCTCAGGAGTGTTAAACCTGAGCTGACAGACCCTGTGAAGTGACCTGGGAGGTAAAATCAGGGAAATTGTCACAATAACCCCATAAACTGCCCTTAAAAATCCCTTCAAATTCAGACAGGCTAATTCTGCCTCTCCAGCCGTCCATGTGCTCTGACACCTTATCCCATTTCCCTGAGCTTAACAATGGAGCTGGGGGAAGATGTTATAAACTGAGAGTTTTCAACAAAATGTTTGCCAGAATTTCCAAAATATTTTATAAAAATAATAATAAAGGAATATCTGTAGTGGTGGCTGTTATTGAGGGGAAGTCCATCTCATTCCTGCTGAGCTGAAGTTTCCTTAACTTTCATAATTGGGAGAGTTGAGAGGTCAGTCTTTATGATCTGTAAAAAATCACAGTTATTGGGATTTGCAGGAGAAAAAGATGATTCCCTGCCCCCTGTTCCTCCTGCTGCTCCTCTCCCTCCTTCAGGACTGCAGGAGCAGAGGAAATAAACCCCAATAAATCCTCCTAAACAGTGTTTTTTTTCAAATCCCCATTCTTAGCCTAAGCAATGCTCAGCTGGGAGCCCAATAAACCCTTTGAACCGGTAATTTGTGCCCATTCTTTTAAAGCCTTTCCCCCATTTTTAAATATTAGTATAAAAAGGGGATTTGAGGAATCAGGAATGGCCAAAGCAAACATTTGACACGCTGTTACATCAGACCTATAGAATATAAAGCTCAGGCACATGAACCCAGGCTGCTGCTGCTCTCTGGATCAGTGCTCACGTCTGCAGGGAGGACAGAAGTGCTTGGAAAACTCTTTTTCCCTGTCTGTGTGTGCCTGTTGTTAAACAGGAGGAGGGTTGCACCAGGTTGGTATGGCAACAAAAACTGTAAAAAGAAAATCCTCCTATTTGCAGGGCATGGAGAATATTGGCTAATTTCTATCATCTCCCAGCACAAAAACAGTAACACTGACACGCTGCTCCTTTGCTGTGCCACAGGTATTTGTATTTGGGTGTTGTCGTGGAGACTGGACTGGGCTGAGGTGTCCTTTGGGTTCTGGCTCTGAAAGGTTCCAGTGATCCCACATTTCAGGCCCACATCTTCGAGGTGTGGGTTTAACTTTATGGCCCGGAGCGTATAAAGCTAAATCCCCGTGTGTTCCCAGGACTCAGCTCCTGGATCTTGGGAGCAGAGAGAGGGATGTAAAAATTGTCATAGTAATAAACAAGTGGTTTGGTGAGCAGAGGGTTTAGTGAAAGCTGCTTTTCGACATCTCTCTTTTCCTCCCTTTTTTCTTCTTTCTTAGGGGCTGGGGAGGCTCCTTTTAGCCCCTCCCTATCCAACTCCCTGTTTCATGAGATCTGTTAGGAACTTACCTTCAGGATCTTTACTCCTTTGACAGGTTTGTTTGGAACTATCAGCAATTAAAAACTTTTGGGATAGAAAGGAGTGGGAGAAGAAATCCATACAACACCAGCTCACAAGCCTTTTTTCCTTAGACATCCAACCAAAACACTTCCCATGGCCAAGGTGAAAAGCCAGGTCTGATGCTCTGGACTTGCAAATCCAACACTGCAGCTTTATGTTTCTGCTGGAAAGAAAAACAAACTGCAAACAATGGGAGAAACCACAGAGCTGTGGCTGGAGCTGCTGGAGGGGATGGAGTGATTTCCCAGGCACCAGTTAGAGGAAGGACAGCCCCAGTGCTGGGACTGGGCTGGGTGGGAGAGGGGAGCAGAGGGGACTTGGTTTGGTGTCTTCTCCCTGTCATCTCTCCTGACCTGCCTGTGTGTGTTCAGTCTCAGCAGCACAGTCTGACAGGGAAATGCAGGAATTTCTGCTCTTACTTGAGCTCCCTTTGCAGTTTCCAGGCTCCCTGGACTCCCCTCTTACCTGGAGCAGTGCTCTGAATCCAGCCCAGCAGTGGAGAGGGAAGATGGGGGAAGATCTAAATGAGTTTGTTTCTCAACACAGTGTTTAGAAAAACCCACCCAGGTAGCCAAGAGCAGAAAACACTGTTTTATAGTGGAACATCTTTGGTTTTCTGGCTCTTCAGAACAAAGGAGGAGCTTCTAAATAAAACCTTTTAATAACTGATACCAGAAAGCATAAAGATGCTCTAAGAAAAGTAAAAATACCAATAAAAGTACAAAAAGGTAAAGAAAACAATAACTGATATCAACTGATACCAGTTTAATACCTGATATGAAAAAGTTCTGCCTGAGTGCTGCACATGAATCACGAGGTTCTCCTCAGCAGAAAATCTGGGAATTAAAAAGAAAAAAATAAAACCCAGAGTCCTGCACGTGCACATAAACTGCTGTCCTTCCCCCCACTTTAAAAAAAATTACATCCCAGGTACTTCCCAGTGTCCCTGTCCCCAGCAGGCACAGGGGCCCCGTGGCACCTCGACTCACAAGTGTGTCGCTGTTTTTCCTTCGCTCGTGGCATAAATCATGAAAGGGGAAAAAAAAAATCTGTTAGCACAGAGCTCAGGTTTGTTTATTTTTTTGCCAGCTGCAACATGCTACCCTCTTAGGGGATCATGGAAAACCAGCCATGGTTTAGGCTGGAGTGACATGTCAAACCCAAACCGTGGGTCTGGCCCCTCTCAATGAATTACAACCTTGTCAGGAACCTATTATACATATAGACATGCATATATGGATTTTTTTTAAATTAAGGTAGGGGTTTTTTATCAAATCAAATACCTGCACAGTAAATTATGTTGCTGGTGCCAGCCTGGCTCTGCCTCCCTCTCCCCTGCTCTCCCTCCCTCAGCACCACGACACAGGGGGTTTGTTTGAGGAGGGAGTGCTGGGAGGGTCCTGAGCTGCTGAGGAAATGCTGTTTGACCTTCCCACATGTTTTGTTTGGGAATATTTACCACAACGTGTCCCCAGCACTGTTGCCTTGATGATAAAAATATTCAGAGTCAAGCGTGGAGGCCTGGGGTGGTGGGTGAAGGCAGGAAGGTGAATCAGGAATAGGGTGCAGCCATCAGAGCTGTTTGCTCATCTGTTTTCTGAACCAAGTTTGTTTTGTTTATTAATAGGGCTTGAAATGCCAAGGGGAAAGTTTAGGGTGAACTAAAAATGCCATGTGTTCCTCTGGTATGGAGCCTCCTTTTGTGCTTGCTAAAATTAGTTGGGTGCTGGCTTTTCCCTTTTTATCCCCCTCCACCCCCTGAGGAATAGATGCTATTGTTGTTTTAGGGGAGGCCAGGAAGATCAGCAAATTAAACTAGTGAGAGTTCACTGGAGGTCTGTTTAATCATGACCCAGCAGTCTCTTCAGTCAGGGGCATAAACTGCTGCAAAATAGTCCTCACAATAATTTTTTAAATAATTAGAAAAATAAATAAAAATTAAGAAGCTTTGCTTTTCCATGGAGGAAAAGAGGAATAATTGTTATGAACAAACCGTATCTTTTATGCACAACTCTGCAAACAGCCAGAAGACGCTTCTGCTGTCATTGTGACCTTACAGGGGAAGAATTCCACACAGGACAGCACGAGGCAAATTAAGTGGATACCAATGGATGCACAGCATCCCTGTGCCAAAGAGTTTGACCATGTAGTGTATCCTGATGAGGGGAAAAATCTATACCTGGTTAACAATCCATCCAGCCAACCAGTGGCATCAAATCCTTCCTTTTTGTGCTTCCCAGGAGCTTTATGGTTTGTAGGATTGAATTCAGAGCACACTAGGGGGGGTTGGGGTTTTCCTCAAGGAGACCTTCACAAACTGTGACCATTCCCATCCAGAGGACAGAATGAAAACCTCCCCCTGATCCCCTGTCCTGCCTGTCTGGGCACTGAGCTCCGTGCTCTGAAGGGGAACAGCTCCGAGACAAAATGTTAATCACGTGTGTAGTCCTTTAATTGCATTATAGCCCTTATTAAATAAGCTACAGGAGAACATAAAGGTGGCCTGCTTCTAGTTTTGATGCAGATATTATGTAAATTTATGTACCTGATTAAGCCAACCTTGTGAAACCCCCCCCAGGTTTTGGAGCAGTTTCCAGGCTGTCCCCCTTGCTCAGCATGGAATTCTTTGTCGTTTGGTTCTGGTTTTGCATTAAACCCCCAGTGTGTGTCTGTGTGTGCTCCCCTTTCCCTGCAAGCCAGAGGCTGAATCTGGCACTGGGTTTTCTGGCTGGGTGAGGAGAAGTTTGTCTCTGAGGTGAAAAATTTGCCTTTTAAATTTCTATGTAGCTCGTACCCAGATTATAATTCATGGCCAGGGCTGAATACCAAATGACCCTATTCCTCATTTCCACAAATATTCTGAAAGGCAAAGAGGGAGGCAGGGGGAAAATCCTGGCTTAAATCCAGTGCTGTTAGAACCCAGAATCAATGGCATTTATAGAAAGGTTGGATTTGGCCTCTTCCATCTTTCATTTAGAGCTCTCAGATTAACAGAATATAAATATTGCCTGATGCCCCAGAGCTGCCCCAGCAAATCAATGAAAGATGCATCTTTCCTTCTGGAACAAGGCAAATATTGTGAAAGGAAGTCTCCATGAGAAAGACTGGAAAAGCTGTTAGGAACTGTCCTCGATATTGTGTGCCACAAGGTACTTGTGAGGACTAAAACTTGGAGGATAAACTCCAAACATGAATGAGAAAGTCCTTTTTGACAACACCAGAACAGTCCACAGTGGTTTTTACATGATGCATCATTAGTAAAAGATTTTGTCAAACTTAGTCCTTCTGGTTCCATGCAGACAGACCATGTATTACCCCAGGAATATCCCCAGGAATTTTCCAGAACAAAGACAAAGGAGGAATTACAAACCATATTGTAAGAAAAAGAACCTCACTGGAAAATGCACCGAGGATTTTTCAAGGCTCCTGCAGCTGAACAAGATTGATTTGACATCTCCTGTGAATTCTGGGTTATTCCCACTCTGCTCACTGTGGTGGACAGTGGGATGGAAACAGCTCCAAGTTTTTAATTGGGAAATAATCATCTTTAGATGTGAGCCCAGCAATGCTCTGTGTCTGTGCCAGGACAGTGTTCCTGGTGATCCCTGGTGAAATGCCAGGCACTGTGATGTGTCCCTGCAAACCCCATCCCACCATCCCTGCTCTTCCCTGCCACCCTCAGTCTTTGAGTGTCTGTTGCCAATTGTTTGCTCACACATGAAATCCCAAGGGAGTGAGACAGCAAAACAGTGGCCAAGGGCATATTTAGCTTCCATTTTGGAATCACTGCTCTCTGGGATTGAAATTGTGAGATAAAACACGTGGATTTCAGCTGTATCCCGAGGGATGCAGAGTTCTGGTCCTGTGGAGCACGAGTCATGTGTAACACGTGGTGGTTATTTCTCCCTTAGCCCTGGCAGTGCTGGAGCTGCTGTTCCTGTGTCATTCTCCTGACACATCATTAATAAACAGGGAATTTCATACCTGATTTCCACACTGTCATGCTGAAAACCACCTGGGTCTCGGTTTTCATCGACATTTGAAATGAATAAACCGAGAAGATGGGGACTGAAAAGTGGTGGGTGAGTTTGAGGTGGGATCAGTCTAACTGAGTAATGGATCAATCAGCTCGGAATGAGCATCCATGCTGGGAGGAGGAAAAAATGACTGGAAATTCTGAGGCTCCAAATGCCCAGTTGTTGTGAAGATTTCACTGGAGTAGCTTTCCGGTTAGAAACGTTTTCCTTAGCGGGGACCTTACCCAAACCTTTGTGGCTTCAATAGGACGTGCATTGATCATTTATTAATGTCTAATCCCATGGAGATGGAGAGCAATTTATTCCCTTTTTCAGAGGCTTTTCACGGATTTGAAGACCTGATGCATGTTCTTCCTGGTTTTCCTCACTGTGGCTGAATAACTCCAGTTCCTTCCACTCTCCTGTGTATCATTTCACAAAACCCCTGACCTGGACTCACTAATCCAAATGAATTTCGGAATTGATCCCTTTCCAGGAGTTGTTACAGGAGGCTGCCTTTGCCAGCAGGTGTCACCATAAGAGAACGAGAATATCCAGCTTGGAACACCACGGCGTCTGCGGGGAACCCGGAGTCTGTCCCCGCAGCTTTCCCTCCTTTGCATCCCACTGAAGCTCCTTTATTCCATAGTGACTTATCGCTGGGTTAGAAATTAAATATGTCCTGAAAGCAAGAGACCCCCGAGCAAAAAAAAAAAACAAACCACCCCGGGTTTGGAAAAGGAGCTTGGCAAAGCTCTCAGGGGTTGGAGGGGGGTGGCAGCGGGGAACTGGGTGAGGATTTGGGATGGCAGAGGCTCTGGATCTGTGACCCATCAGCGTGGACATGTGGAGGGTCCGGCGGTGGGATCACAGACATCTCTGCTCCACAGCCTGAACCATTCCCGTTCACCTCCAGCTGTGTTTATCAGGCAGCAGCTCCTCAGGTATTCGCACAAAAGCTCAGGGAAACCCTCCGAGGTGTGTTATGACCTCTCCCTGGAATTTATTCTGTGGATAATGGTTGCATAAGGGAGGATCTCATCGTTCTCTTCCTCTCTTGTTCCCCCTCGCTCGCAGAGGGATTTATTTGAGTCCCACCTCTCCCTGCACAAACCAGCCAACAAGTGTCCAAGTGATTGTCGGGACACGAGGGGCTCCAACGCAAACTGGTTTTCTCCCGGAGCTGTGATTCCATGCAGGGGTTTTCAGGGTGGTTCTGGCTGAGTTGGTGATTTCTGTGCAGTCCTGGGTGGCTGCAGGACAACCTGCCCAGAGGGGCTGCAACGTGTCGGTGCAAAGGTTGGGACAGCGTTCTGGGATTTTCCTTTTCTTGACTGAACCAGCAAACGCTGCATAAATATTGGAAATCAAACCCACTGCAAACTGAAGGATTAGTATTTAGCTCTTTATCTAAATACACCCCGTTCCCCCCATCCCCTCCCCAAAATAAAATAGCGTTGTTTGAAATTTCCAGGGAAGCTTAAGGCCTGAAGCATTGGGTGAGATGTAAATTTCTTAAAATATTTATCCATCCATAAGTGGCTACATATTTGACATTATTATAGGGTTTCTCAGTGTTCCATTTTATTAAAAAATATTTATTTGGTTTCTAAGATTACTGCTTCTCTGACCACAGAAAATTCAATTACCGAAAACTGCAGCTATCAAATTGGTTGAAAATAAATAGCCTTTTATCCAAACCTGGCATGGGCTGGTTTACTTTTAATACGTAGCCATAAAAAAAGAAGCTCTTTCCACGGAGAGCCGGTTGGTTACAGAGCAAGAAGCCAAGGAATACTTTGCATCATCAGGTTTTATTTAAAATAAGGGAGGGGGTAGAAAATAAGTCGTTATGAGACTAATTAGCTGCTCGTTTTTCTCTTTGGTTTTAATAAGTGACAGAAGATCTCTCGAGGCGTTTCTTTTGTTAGGATAAGTGAGTCTTGTTTCACGAGTGTGGATAGATCTGCAGGTAACAATCCAAAAATCTTGAAGCACCGATGTCTCCTACCTGAGAGGTTTAACACAGGCGTTGAGTTTGTAAATGGCAAAGAGTAGAAACTCGTGCTGGAAGAGCGGCTAGAGCAGGTTTATTAATTGTTTTTCATCTTCAACAGCGTAGATTCCATCACGTCTCAAGACAACGTATTGCAGAGGGTTATTAATGGAGGAGGTACTTGAGTGTGGCTAAAATTTAACATCCTTTGTGACACAGAGGAGATGTCACACACCGACACGGTGACATGCAGACAGACCCCTGTATTACACCAAGCATCTTCCAGAACAAAGAAAAAGAAGGAATTATTAATCCTGTTGTAAGAGAGGTAAATGCACTGAAGATTTTTCAAGGCTCTTGCATTTGAACAGTGTGACATCTCCTGTGAATTCTGGGTTATTCCCACTCTGTTCACCGTGGTGGACAGCGGGATGGAACCAGCTCTGAGTGAGTTTTTAATTGGGCAATAATCATCTCTAGGTGTGACCCCAGGAATGCTCCGTGCCCGTGTTCCCTCCGAGCACTGTCTGCTCAACCCTTCAGCACAACCACCTCTGTTCCAACAGTGCTTTTGCAAAGGGCAGATAAAGCAGAAGGGAAGAGGTTTGGAAGGAATGACTGTCACTTCGAGCCCTGTCCGAGCGCTCTGGGCTAAGGCTTCCCCTCCTTTAATTCCTGAAACAACCCCGTTGCTTCTCCGGGCTCTCCGCTCTGCTGTAAAGTCCCTTCCACACCGTGCCCGAAGACACCGCGTCTGTCAGCCAGGGTCCCAAGGGCATCAAAGGCTGGAATGTGAAACACGCGGGTTCTGTCGCTCGCCGGGGGCTGCTCGTTAACAGGTCCTGTTGGCGGAGGCTGCGGGAGCCGCTGCCGGATCAAGGGGGATGCTGAGAGACGGGCCCGGGGGGGGCACGGTGTGATGGGACCCCCATCCCGGGACACACCGCAGCTGTCGGTGCCAGCCCGGGATGAAAAGCCACGAGATCAAAGGGCGGACGAAAGCGATGGGAGATAACTCGATGGGCACATGGTCCTGCCAAAAATGCCCGGTTGAAAGAATCTTCCTGCCCCTGGGGTGGATGTCTGTGGCTTCCAGGGAACCGTCAAGAGGGGGGGGCTGAAAAGTTGAGGAGATTATTCTGAGAGAAGCAGAAATGTGTCAGTAATAAAAATATCTCATGTTTTATTGCTTTGGAAAGACAGAGGGAATTTACCCCAAAAGATCTGTGGGAAAACTCACCAGCTCCTAGGATGGGTAAAAATATTCCTGTGTCTCCCACTGGGCACACGGAGAGGATCACAACGTGCTACAGCCATTTCCTAGGAAACTGGAGGCACTTTTCAGTTCCTATTTACTGAGTTTTCACCCTTTGGAAACGCACAGGAGGAGGATTACCTGGAAGTCGTGGCTAGAGCACATGGGTCAAGACAGCAAGTGAGACCTCTCCCGAATTTACCCCCTCGAGGTGGCAGTTTCACCCCCTCATCCCCAGTCCTTCCTGCTGCCCAACAGGGATCTCACAAAGGGTTACCTTGGGAAGTTCAGTCAAATGAAATAACGCTTGGAAAGGGCTTTAAGAAGATTTTGTGAGGAAAGGGCTCCCTCAGGTTTGAAGAATAGCTGGCTGGTGTTCCTGGCTGTGGTTTCACAGGTCTGTACACACGTCCCATTGTACACAAAAGCCGCTTATTTGTTTAAGGCAGTTGGTGAGTGGATTATGTGACACGGAGTCATCCAGAGACAGTGCTGCAGCCAGAGTGGCAGGGCAGGAAAGAGCCTGAACCTGTATTTTAATCTCTTTTCTGATGTGATTTCCCAATTGCATCAGGAGGCGAAGTCTCCCTGAGCTCCAAGTCTGATGATGCTGAAGATAATCCAGCCCAGCCCCAGCCAGCTTTCCAGGAGCCCTTTCCCAGCTTCCCTGGAGGAGAACCAACTCCCACTGCTCCCTGCAGAGTCTGGGAGCTGCAGTGCTGCTGAAATGTAGCTTATGGATGAAATGCAGGTTGGGTCTCTGTAATGGATCCTGCACTCCGAGCCAACAGAGCAGGAGCTCAGCCATCAGCTGTCAGCCCATAAAATCTGTGTTACCTTTCTTTCTTTTCCTTTTTTTTTTTCCCCCATTGTTCTTAAAGTGATGGTGTGAGGGAAGCTCGTGGATTGGGAATTACAGGAGCAGCTCCGCAGATTTCTTTAGCTAATGAAAGCAGGAGCATGTTGCAGTTTTATGTTGAGCAAGAAGTGATGTCCCCACTGTCCTACCCTTAGGCTGATTCCCAGCATAAACTACTTCACTTTCTTGGCTTGTGCCTCCTGAACAGCAGTAAAATAACATCACTTGCAACAAAAGCTCCCTGGAAGTGTGTTGATCCAAAGAAGCTTGTATATTTATATATATATTGAATGTCTGCTTCTAGATAACGTTGCTTTTCTCATTTTAAAAACTCTGCCTTGAATAAAGAGCTCCTTTGGAAGCTTTTTAAATGTGAGTTAGGACTTGATGTTGCCTTGGTAGCAGAGACTCTTCGTGTTCCAGCGTTCCCTGCGATGCACACAAACAACACATTGACTGTGGCCCCACTTTATATTCTCACTAAATCAAGGTAAAGTTTTTTAAAGCCCAATTCATATTAAAAAATTTTCCTGCGGGTGTGAAGTGATTTTGACAGGGGCACAGCTCACACCAGGAACCCTCCGGACTTGTGGCTTCGGAGAAAGAGGGGAAAAATATAGCTTGGGGTGGGGACAGGAGGTAGAAATAGTTGAGAGGACCCTTTGGTCTTTAATTCATGTCAGAAGAGCCCCAGCTGTCACCCACCACTTGTCCCAGATTTATGGATCATCTGTTTTGTTAATGCTTGTGGATCTCTTGCTGAACATAACCCTCCTGAGCTTTTTTTTTTTCCCTGATCAAAGGCTGTTAAAGTTATAAATGTCCCTGTGATATCTTGAGGTTTGCCTAAGAAGAAGGTGCATTGATGGAACAGTTGTTGGGGTAGTCATGAAGTAATATATTTTCCATGTATATCTTCACAAGTTTCAGAGGAGCACTTTAATTTTATAAATATATTGAACAATCTGTGCTCTAAAAGAACCAGGTGATGAATGAGGCCATTTGTTCACCTTCAGTATTACCTGAAATGCACAGAACAGTCACTTCAAAATATTTATGACATTTTTCTCTGCAATTCACTCACAAGTGAAGCTTTACAGTTATACCTGTATGTGTGCAGGTGTAGGACGTTCAGGGCTACGTGTCAATGAAGTACAGCAAGATCTGAAGTTCTCGTAGCTCATGATGTGCCAACGGGCTCCTCACCTCTCCTGTTCACACTGTTTTCCAGTCTGAGGAATGGGATGGAAGGAAAGGGTGCAGATGTTCTTGGATCAGCAGCTGCCAGGCACGTGTGTCCTCTGCCCTCAGTGGAATCACCCTGGTGGTTCAGATGTGTTTCCCTCCCTGCCCTGTTCGAGCAGCAGCTTCTCACCTGGGTCCAACACGGGCTGATTTTTGTCAGTTGGAGAAAACAGCTCCTTTCTGCCTGCTGGGATTGACTGGCCCCTCTTTTGCAAAGTGAAGGAGTCTCATTATTGCTCTGAAATTCCATGTGCAATATTGTATTTCTGCATTCTTGGGCCGGACAAAGCCCTGAGGTGTCTGGAGTTGAAGGTTTGCCAAAAGCATCTAAATTACAAATTCGGTGTCTGACATTTGCCTGGGCTGTGAAAGCATCATCCACCACAGGGAATGTCAGTGCAGGGATTTCAGTTTGGAATCCTGGAATGGTTCAGGTTGGGAGGGACCTTAAAGATCCTCTCATTACAGATGGGCAGGGACACCTTCCACTAGCCCAGGTTGCTCCAAGCCCCATCCAACCTGTCCCTGGACAATTCCAGGGATGGGGCAGCCACAGCTTCTCTGGGCAACCTGTGATTTTAGGACACTTCTGAATTGTTTAAACTTTTAACTGAGCCACTGCCCTTGGGAGATGGAAAAGTCTGGATGGTTCATTCAGCTTTTGGGTGTGAACTTTGCCAAGGACTGAGCGAGGCAGGAAGCTCAGTGTCTCTTTGGGGCCTAATTAGACACTTTCCCACAAGGAACATCCCTTGTCCTGTAGCCTCGGGAGATTTGCTGCAAGACTCAGAGAGTTTCTTGTTGCAACAGCTGAGGAGGAGATCGAACAAACAGAGAAGCTGGAATTTTGAGGTGGTTTCAGAGGGATCTTCACATGGATTGGCTCAGCAGCAGCACAGGAGAAGCTGCCTCAGTCGCCTCCCTGAAAGTATCCGGAACACACGGGGAACGAGCATCCAAAAACAAGTGCATCCACAGGGGTGATGCACAGAGGGAAGGCAGAGGGTGCCCAAACCACAAACTGTGCGCCTTGATCAGGCTCCAGACCTCAAACAGCCCTAATTTAAGGGTGATCCAGATACAGGTTTTTAGGTTTGCTCGTTATAGAAATGAGAGACCGACTCCAGCTCAGGCTCTGGTCGGAATACTGGGAAAGGCCTCAGCATTCCGAGATCCTTGGAGCAAAGGTGTTAATTTTCACCCATTTTTAGAAAGGCATGATTATTGCTGGCCTGACTATTTTATTTTAAATGTTTTAATTGCTTGAGAACAAACTGTTTTACACAATTCCCAAAGCAGCTGAGCAACACTTTGGAAGCCAAATATTCTGGCAGGATTGATTTCTTTTTTTTTGGTGTGAAAGCAGGAGAAGTTACATACAGAGCACTCCATGAAATGCTAAAATGATGGCCTGGTGTCCATCCCATCAGTCACTGGGAACCCATGTAGAATTTCATCTAAGATCTGTATTTGAGGTACAAGTTTGGAGGGTTTATTGCTGCCCTAAAGTGCATGCAGATTATTTTACTTTAATTCCAAGTCACGTTATCCCCAGCCAAGTCCAGTGTCATTTTACAGACATGAAAACGTAGAAACTCTGTTCTCAAGTTCCTTGTTATGGGATTGAGGCTGTTGTTTATTGGTGATGATTTTCCTTTCTTTTCCTGACAGCAGCCATGGGGATGAATGCACTGCCTGGGCTATTTTTATGATTTATGTTCCTCCTTCAGTGTTTGTCAGTTAGTCTGAAATCAGATAAAGGGCCCTGAACCACATGATTTAAGTGCATGGATAGATGAGAAAAGAGAAAATAGCTGTAGCATCTAAGCTAATAATTCACAATTAATAAGTAGGCTTTGCATGTTTGTGAGCTTGGCAATATTCTTGGGGCGGCTGAAAATTTTTATCCTCCCTTTATTTATTCCAAATAATAGGATTTTTTTTTCAACTTTTCCTTGAATTGGATTAGAAAAATCTGTGTTAAGATGAGCCTGCAGTTTTACTGCTGTCAGGATGACAAGATGGATCAAGTGAAGCACGTGTAAGGATGAGTAAGATTTGGATTCCATTTGATCCTCTGCAGTTTTCACAACGTTATCTTCAAAGCTTGGAGCAAACATTTTAATCTTTGGTGGGAAATCAAGAAACAGGGCTTGCCCAGAGCACAAATGGAGTTTCCAACCAACAGCAAGAAGGTTTTGAGTGCTAAATTAGTTATACAGCACTGGACACAGAAATCATCAGGTGTAAAAATGCTCAGGTCCCCTGAAAAGAAGGGAAAGAAAAACTAAAACTATATATCAATTTTTAGTATTAATGCAACTGCTTCTCCAGGAATCTTGCTTGAATTACTTCAAAAGAATGAACCCCAAGGTGTGAATTTAAGGTGGGCTATTGCTTTCCTTTTCAAAGAGGAACATGAAGAGAAGGGAAGCTAAGGAAATGTAGGAATTTCAAGATAAATATCAGAAATGAAGATCTCAGCCTCCTGAGTTTGTTTCTCTTACAGTGAAAACCGGGATGGTTTTGTGTCTGGTTCCAGAGTAGCTCACAATCAAATTTTCAGGATTTTTCATGGAAATTTTCCAGCCTGGAAGTACAGAGGGAGTTATGTACAGACAGAAGAGGATGGAAAAGGGGTGGTAAACTCCCTAATAAATCTGTCAGTAGGAAAGACCCTTGGAACCAGCAGGGTTTGTAGCTTTCTCCAACTCCCACATCTCATCTTTTAGCAGTATAAATAGCTGGGTTTAAAACCAGATTTCTCCACTGAAAATGTTAAATTTGCTGGCATAAGATGGCAGCTTTTGACATTAGAATATGGGGCCATTCCATGAGATTTACAGTCTCCAAGTCCATATTCCCTTGAAGATTAAACCTTCATTAAGTTCCCCCTTTTTTTCCCTTTATTTCCTGCCTTTTGCTCACATCACACTCTAACTTTCATAAGCACTCTTGGGTTTAGTGCTTTAATAAAAACAGCTTTGGTGGAGGTTTAAAGGCACTTCAGATTCTCTAAAAACCTTTTGGAAATTCACCCCTAAATCAGTAATTCAACCTTCCTTCCCTATCCCCTCGTCTCCCACCATACATCTTCATTAAGATGCATCCAAAAGAAGGTAGTCTGCAATTTAAACAATTACATCAAGGGCTTGATTTTCTTTTTCTCTCTCTCTCTATTTTTTTTTTTCCACCATTGTTATGACTAGACAGAGGATCATACTGAGTACATTAGCCAGGCAGTGACTCAGGACACCTACTGCTTGGAATGCCATTGCACTCTGAAAGGAAAGGGATAAAACCATCTCTCCTCCAGCCCTGAACCCCACTCTGCAGCAATATTTCTGCCACAGGAATACTTTGCTGGCAGCTCCAGCCAGGCAGCGTTGGGGAGCTGCGGTAGTTTGTTGTCAAAATGAAAAATGGTTCAGTGCAAAAGGTCTCATTGCTGGGATGTGAACAATCAAGGAACACTAAGTCAAGCATTTGACAAGGAACTTTGGTCTTGCTGTTAAATACCACTTAATATTGTCCTGCCTGATAATCCCTGCTGTTTAACAACCCTGCAATCGTGGCCCAGGGATGGCATTGAGCCTCTTCTGAAGGGAAAATCTGGGCCATATGTCATGTGTCTGCCGGCAAAGGAAAAGGCACGGCTTTTGATGGCCGAGGAAAATTGAGATGTTGCAAAAATAAGACAATGGCAAACACGTTACAGTCTCGACTCTGCTTTGGAGTTTGGGTCCAGAACATTGGGGAGTGGTTGCAGTTCCAGCTGAGGGTGGTTGTAGGTGAAAAGCTGAGCAGCTCCCGGTCCTGTCCTGTTGGAAGTCTGTGTGTGCTGTGGGAAAGTCATCCCAGCCTTTATTGGGGGTGCAACTGGAAAGCTTTGCTCTTATCACCTTCACCTCTGCAGCTTCACCTGAAAAGTTCTTCCCCATGGTACAGTTTGTCTTTTCCAGTTAAGATTTGCTGCCTTCGGGCCGTGACCCCTCCTGTATCTGTGCTCTAACTGGGCCTGCTCAGATAACCCTCTGAGATCTTGGGGTCATTTTTCTCCTTGCCTTTCAATGCCTGATGTGGAGCCATCCCACCTCCTATGAGTCCCTTGTCTATTTTGATTTGCCTTTTTGGCGGTTGGGTTGGTTTTGTAAATAATAACCTCTGTTTTTGTGAGTTTGGTGCTATTCTGAATGTACACCTCTGCATTATGAACTGGGGACTGATGCTCTGAAGAGATTCTTCCCAGAGATGATAGAAGGTGTTGAAGCAAAAGATGAACAGATGATTGACCTGGAATTCCATAGGATATTTCTTCATTTTAGCTTGGCTACAAATCCAACCTGGAGCCAGGAATAATGATATTCACATTAAAAAGAAAAGTGAAATAGGCAAACAAAGCATTGGTTTTGATCACTGGTTTCCAGCCAGGAATTGCATAGGCTCACAGTTTAAAGTGAACAACTGTTGCCCAGAGAAGCTGTGGCTGCCCCTGGATCCCTGGGAGTGTCCAAGGCCAGGTTGGACAGGGCTTGGAGCAACCTGGGCTAGTGGAAGGTGTCCCTGCCCATGGCAGGGGGTGGGACTGGATCAGCTTTAAGGTCCCTCCCAACCCAAACCACTCCATGATTCCATGAACTTGCAGTGGTAAATAATGCTTATTATTTTCAGGGGGTGAATTATTGGAAGGACAAGAAACCCAGGCAGTTAAGGAAGAGCTTGAAGGCGGCTTTGGAGAAAAGAGTAGAGACCTGAAACGACTCAGCCTCCCCTCAGTGATGCTTCTGGGACAGTTCCTCCTGCCCAAGGGAGGAGCCAAAAGCTGAGCCTGGCACTTTTCCTGCCTCCTTGCTGCTCCTCCAGCCGTGCTGTCAGGGCAGGCCCGGATTGGGAGCCCTGTGTTTACACACAGACCCAAGTGAGCTAAATACCCACCTACAGAGGCAAAGAAATTCTGGGAGAGATGGTGGGTGGCAAATATTTTCCTGTGCTTGATGTGTCAGCAGGGTTCTGGCAGGTGCCCTTAGGAAAACACATCCCACATTTCTGAGCACTCAACACCCCCCCACGGGGTGACAGTGTTTCCTCAGCCTGTCCTTTGGGCTGTGCTCAACACCCAAGGTGTTCAAAGGGAAGCACAACAACTGCTGGGGGTGTGGGAGGTACAGGGGTTTGTGTGGATGACATTTGGATCTGGGAAAACCAGGAGAGGTTCCTAGAAGCCCTGGAGAAGGCAGGAGTCGGGCTAAAGCTAAACCAACAGTGAAAGGAAACCCTGGGAAATGGAAATAACAGACCTGGGAGAGAAATGTGGTGTGGGGCACAACAGGCTTGGAGCTGTGCTGGCCACAGGAGGGGGAAGAAGGAGCCAAAGTTTCCTGAAGGGGAGGAAAATCAGAGCCCACCCTGACTGTCCTGGAGTGGGGGCTTCTGCCTGACCCTGGAATTTGTCATGCTAGAGCATCAGAGAGCTCTGCTCTGGGAACAGAGTAAGCAGGGAATCACTGCTCATTTTGCCCTAAAAATAAGTAAATCATGGAATGAATTTTAAAGACTGAGGGAACAGACAGAATTTGCAGTAATCTCTCTTGAGAATCGTCTTTTCCTCATTCAGTCCTCTAAATAGGTGAAAGGGTGTCACGTTCAGAGTGAAGAAAAGGCCAATCTTTATTGAGCAGCTACTCCTATGCAATGTCTACTCTATTTTTCTGCAGAAAGGGAGGGGTTGGGTTTGGTTTGGTTTGGTGGGACAGATTACTCGCCCCCTGCACGCTCAGGAGGGTGAAAGGGAAGGGAAAATTGGTTCAAGGCTTTCGGGGCTTAAAGCTCCGTGTGTGCAGGAGGCACCGGGGGACACAGATGGAGGAGTTGCCTTCCCTTCCCCCCCTGAGTCTCACCAGTTTGGGTGTTTGGGAAGAGGACACTGGGAAAAGGTGGAAATGGGATGTATTTGGAGCCGGGCAGTGCTTGATGCACGTTTAGAAGGGTTTCCACAGCCTCACTCTGCGGGTGAAACTGTCCTTCCTGGGACCTGAGGGATGGTTTGGATGGGATGAGGTGTCACTACAGGCAAAAAAAGCTCCCTAAACTGCCAAAAGTGAAAGCTCCAAAATTACCTGTCCCACCTCAAAATGCTGCTCGTGGAAGAGCCCTGTGTTTAGAAGTCAGGCTGCTGTTGGGAAGGCACCGTGGTGTTCTAGGAAGGCATAAATAACCATCCCAGTTTTCCCATTTCTTCCCCAGAATGGATGTTACATTAGCAGATGGAGGGTTATTAATGGAGCATGGTTACAAGCCAGTTGAAATGTCCCACTCTGGATTAAAAAATGAGGTTTCCAGGATCACTCTGGATTTCAGCCCAAAGCTTTGCCTTTTGGGTTGTCAAGTCAAAGGTACTTAGAAGCTGTTCTAGTTGTTCCCCTCTTGTTTCTGTCATTAACTGTGGAAACTTCTGTTACTTCAGGATGTCAAACCAGTGGCCAGCCAGGGTGCAGTGGAACTTGGTCCTCAGTTCCTCTTCATCAGCCTCTAATCTAATACAGTTTGCTCTTGAGGAATGCTTTGCAAAATTCCTGTGGTAAAAGACTAGAAAACAGTAAATCAGAGTTCTGGGCTCCTAAACTTAATTCTTTCATCTCCAACTATTCTGTCTTCCAATTTTCCTCAAAACAACAACAAAAAAAAACAACCCAGAAGAATATCTCATAATAAAAAATAAAATTAATTTTAAAACCAATTTAAAATTGATTTCTGGACCTTTCCAAATTCTTCTTCATTGTCTGGGGAGTTCCTGTTCTTCTTTATCATCTGGCCAAGTGACTTCAGAAAAACCAGTCAGCTCATTTTTAGTAGCCAGTTTTTCTCCTGAAAGGGAAGTGATTGGATCTTTCTCAAAAATGATAGGAAAACCCCAGAGTTTGCTGGAATCAGATTCTCAGCAATGTGGTTGGAATGGAACAACTTTCTCCTGTCTCCTTTTGAAAGTTATGGGCTCTAATGGTCACTCCAAATTCTACTCCCTGGGCATCCATTTTCAACCAGATACTCGGGACTGGATCCGCCCTGGAATCCAACTGGGCTCTGGGAGACTGGGAGCAGATTGAGTCACCCAAATCACTCTGCACCTTGGGGTTTCACCATCAAATATAAACCTTATTATCCTGAGCTGCTTCCTGAACTGGCTCCTTTCCAGGGGTTTTTTTCCTTGCCAAAATACTTGGCTGTCTGTGGGGACGTTCTCCATATTTTAACTTCCTGAATTGCAGTTAATGGGACCCACCTGGTCTGGGTTGGAGATGAGTCAGCAGAAGAGTCCAGCATGTTTAGAAAGAGCCCTTGAAAGTCGTGTGTGAGAGAGGCTCAGACCCAGACTGGGAGCCGGGATTGACGTCACTGGGGCTGGGAACTGCATCTGCTGCAGTGCTGAGGCAGGAGCTGCACTGCAGTGTTTGTCCCTGGGCTTTTGTTGAAGTATTTGGCCAGAAATTTAATATTTCAAATATCACCTGCCTTTGAGGTTGCTGCAGCTTGAGAGGGCAGTTGAGTAAAGACCCCGAGGTCAAGGCAGGTCTTTGCTGATCACATCACATGCTGGTCTGAGCTGCAATGGAAATATGGGCTATAATTTCTTTCTCCTCTCATCATGCCAACTGAAAATGCTGCTGCTGACAGCAGTTCTTCAAGACTGGTTTTAACACCTCCTAGGTGGGTTTCAGAGCCTGTTCTAGGCTGAGGATAAGCCAAGTGGTACCCAAACCTTGCTGATGCTTCTTTCTGCAGTCAGAGCATTCAGCCTTCTCCATCTTTCTGTTTGTTGGATAACAAAGTTATTCCCTTGCACAGCTGTGGGACAGGCACATAATCAGCATTTTTGTTCCTTGAGCAGATTGGATTCACATACAAAGTTCTGATGGACATGATGGGTAAATGCAAAACAAGCCCAACTTGCCTTTCTTAGCTGATGTGATGGTTGGTTATTGAAACTTCTTTGTCTCTTCCCAGAGAAATGGATCTAACCCCTTCCAGGACAGATCAATCATTGGAAGGAGCAAGATCCAAAGTGCAATCTTTCATTCCTGCTCCTTCCTTTCTTGTCACTGGGAATTGAAATGCTCAAGCTGAGCCAAGACTAGATGAAACCCTCCAAATGTACATTTGTGGTTTGCAGAGAATTCCCTACATCCATGTGCCATGTTTGTGAGGGAGGAAAAAAAAATAAGTCAGCAGAAGATGTTTCCTTGGAGGCAGCGAGAGGTTCATCACCCCCAAATGAACTTCCCTTAGAGGGTGAATTAAAAACTGTATGAAATGATGGATAGGAAATTGTCAGCTCTTCTCCAGCCAATTCCAAAAGACTTTAGATAACCAAGTAACCTGTCTAATAATGATAGAATAACTAAGGTCAGAGAGTAGCCCTGGCTTTCCCCTCATGGTTAGAAATGCACTGAGCAAGATCCTAAAGCAAGATCCAAGGTTCACACAGGAGATGTGAACACCCCTGACTGTAGCATCAGGCTGGAGCACTGACTTCATTATTTTTTTCACTCTATCTCTCAAATTAGCAAAGAAACCCCCTTCAGTTTATAGCAATGATTGTCCACTGGTGTCCTTAAGGCAACCAGCCATGAATGAATTGGAGTTAATAAATAGGTGTGCACTGAGGCTGATCTGCAGGTTTGTCTTAACTGGAGAATTTGGGGGATTTTTTTATTAAGGTTTGTGCTGAAATGAAAGATACTTTTGTGACTTCAATTCCAAGCAAGGAACATTCTCATTCTCACCTGGGAATATCAGAAGAATGCAGCCCCAGCTCGGCTGTCGAAGGCAGCGCCACGTCCGTATTTCCAGACAAATCCTTGCTCCTAATTAAAATAAACAATGGATTCCTCGGAGCCACGAGGTCTTCAATAAACCTGAGTTTAAAAAAAAAAAAAAAGAAAAGAAAAAATATAGAGTGAGGGAAGATAATAGTTTAATTAATAGAAGCTGGCCCCCTTCCAAAGCACACCGTGGCAGTTGGATGTGTGAGGTGGGGAGGCTCGGGGTGCTTGGCGTGTGAGGAGCATCTCTCATGATGAGTCTTGCAGGGAAATGCCAGTCACGCTCCAGCAGAGCCCGTCAGGTGTCTGGGCTGTGCTGCAGCACCTTCGGGATGCCTGTCACAGCCTGTGTGTCCTCCCTCCCAAAGGGAGCAGCTTCAAATGAACCCCGCTGGATGCTCAGCTGAAGGGTGAAATTATCCCCCTGCTGCTGCCTGGCTGGGAGGGAGGGGGAGGGAAAACTCCAGGCCCAGGTGAGGGATTCAGAAGGATCCCAGTGAGCTGTCACAGGCCGGGGCACGTCGGGCACGGGAACAGGAAGGATCTGCCACTGCCAGGAGGCTTCAAAGCAAAAGGTGTCAGCCCCACTTCCACCTTGCTCAGGTGTCAACCCCGTGGCTTCCAATGCAAATATTTTCCCTTCAGACCACTTTCCAGATTTCCAGAGGCGAAGGAGGTGAGCCTCGTGCCAACGGCATCGGTGCTGCAGGTAGCCAAGGTTTTTCCTTGGAAGGAGTAGGTGTGGGTCAGCTCTGCTTCCCTCTCCCTGCTCCCTCCTCTTTCCTTTGCTCCATACAGACCTGTCTGTCATTTTTCTCCACCCTCCCTGTGGTGTAGCTGTTGGTGCAGAGCTTGTTTGTTAGAAAACCCTCCTTGTTCCTCCCTCCACTGTCCCTCTCAGGAGGTCGAGTCAGTCCAGGTTCATTTCAGCCAAAGCTGTGGTTCAGCTGGGAACTAAAACTGCATTGCTCTGCTTCTCATTTTTGGCCAATAACAGCCAGGTAATGCATTCACAGAACCCTAAATTTAATCGTGGAAGGGCCACAATGCAGAATTCCAGGCAGAGAGAGGCTGTCACTCCCATCTCCTGCTGCAGCACAGGTTGCAGTGTTCATGTCTGACACACAGGTGGGTCCAGTTAAGGCTGATGGGAGTTTGGATCACACTGGAAACCTGCAGACCTGTGTCTGCCCCTCACTGCCCTCAGCTGGGTTTAACTCAGCTGTCTGTGAGGTGTTCTGGTGGCCAAGGAACTGTGCAGAGCTCCTGAGCTGCCAAGCAGCTCCCCAAAAACTGCTTTTCTGGATGTCTCCCTGGAGAATCAGGGGACAGTGGCTGGTTTCTGCTCCGGGGTGGGAGGGGTTGTGTGGCTGCTGGAGTTAATCATCCTGCAGGGGCACAGCAAGGCACAGCAGAGCCAGGTGTGTCTGATTTCCCCAGGGCCTGATTATCTCATGATAACCACATCCTCTGAAGCTGATTTTCTGCTGGGTTTTCCCAGGTTTTTGTACAAAGGGATGATTTAGGTAGACTGAATTGACCATAAAATTTACCAAGAGAATCCCAAACACCCCTAACCCAGTCCCTGTCCCCTGGCTGTGGGAGGGTGGCACAGGGCAGCACTGCTCCATGCCAAACACTGCAGGAGCCACAGCTTTCCTTCAGGGCACAGCAACTGGCTGGTTGGGTTTGGATCCTGTCCTACAGGGGCATCGGAGCCTTCAGCGCTGTGGCTTGGGAATTCCTCCTGAATCCAGCCCCAAAAACTCCTGAGTGGCATTTCCTGCCCTGCCACGAGCTCGCACAGCGGGGCTGGACAAGGCACTGCTCTGCTTTGGGGGTTGTTTTTCAACAGCAAGAAGAGCAATGACTTAATCTCTGATGGATATGAGAAGAGTTCAGCCTTCCTTAGATCACTGATTTAATTCCAACAAAAACCTCTGTAGACACTTTGGATACTATTATTAGTAGTAACACAGTAGTAACCCACTAATAGTCAAGATAGGGATTCTTATGCAGCCAACCCTCCTTCTTAATTATTAGTTTTACTTCAAAGCAAGTAGAAAAAAAAAAAAAGGACAAAAAACCCACCCTGTTGACAGTCTCAGCACTGAGAGGAGAGCCCAGACTCCCATGTCTTGTAGGAAATGTGACATTCAGTTAATGTGTCTAAAAATAAAAGGGAAGCGGCGGAGAAAGTGCCTGTTACCTGCAGGTCCAGCCCCACCCCACTGCATTCTTTGCCCGATGAGATCTTTTTGTGACAGAGCCAAACACCAGGTTTCCAAAAGCCAAAGTGTCACTCAAAAGTGGTAATTTCACCCCCATCCTTGCTCACCACCATTGATGCTTCAGCTCTGACAATGGAGCCGTGAGGGGAGCTGGGTCCTTTACCTGGCAGGGAGTTTGGGTGGGTCTTTTCTTTTTCTCTAAAACATTTATTCCTAACTCAGAGCAAAGATGTGTTGGAAATCTCAAGCTTTTGTGGGATGGGAAAATTGTCAGGGATCTTTGGATTTTATCCAGAATTCCTTTTTCTTCCTTTTTGTTTGGTTTTTTTTATGGAATATTTTTTCTGAAGCATCACTCTTCTTGGTTTAGACTTATTTTGAGCTAAAACTGAAAGCAGATGGAGGAGATTAGGTTTTGTGCTTTTTTGAGGTAAATAGTGAAACCATCAAATTTTGCTCAGAATGAAATTTATGGAAATGGCTGCAAGAATCTTCTCATGCAAGGTGATGCTCTAGGAGTGCAACCTGGCCTGGAACACTTCCAGGGAATTGGGCAGGGCTCATCTACCTTAACACAAGAGCATTCAGGTGTTTTTCCAGTGGGACAATGACGGAATTTTGCAGGTTGGGTCTCCTGTCTGTAACTTCCAAGCTGCAAATCTTCGAGAGCAGGTTCAGTGTTTCACAGAATAAAGAGTCCTTTGGGTTGGTAACCAAGCCCTGGAGTTTGTGGAGCTGATACAGAGCTTGTTGAAGTGCTTCTCTCCGAGGGGTTGTTTTCTGGCCTGGAGCTGTGTCAGGGCAGGCTCAGGTTGGATCTCAGGGAAAGGTTCTTCCCCCAGAGGGTGGTTGGCACTGCCCAGGCTCCCCAGGGCAGTGGGCACAGCCCCAAGGCTGCCAGAGCTCCAGGAGGGTTTGGATGATGCTCTGGGGCACAGGGTGGGACTCTTGGGGCTGGGCCTGTGCAGGGCTGAGGGTTGGACTCGATGATCCTGGTGGGTCCCTTCCAACCCAGCATAATCCGTGTGACAACTCCCAGAGAGGAGGCCCTGAACCCTGGAAATCCAGATTCAGGACTTGGCCAAACCTGTGTGGTGACATACCATGGGTGGGAAGGAGTGGAGGGAGATGAAAGCCCTGAATCCCCAAGCTAACAAAAAAAAAAAAGAAAATTGCAAAAAAAAAAAAAAAGAGGGTTGTTTTTTGAAATGATTCCTTTTTGGGCATTCTGCTGTACCACCTCTCACTGCACACAAGCAAATAAACATGGAGTGTGTGTGTGGGGATCTCCTTGCACAGGATGCCAACAGATGGCAATATTTTGTCGTTCCACAGCCAGCCCTTCACTCCTGTGCTCTGCAGGGTTTGCATCTTCTTTACTGTGCCATTGGGAGGTGGGGAAGCTCGTGCTTGTCTGGTCCTAGAAATACCTCCCTACTGTGATATTTGATGCTTAATGGATATTGCAGTGGATGTTCCAGTGAATGTCACCTGGGGGACTCTCACAGGAGTGTCCCAAAAAGCACTTGTGTGTCTCTGTGCAAACCCAAGCAGTGCAGAAGGTGCTGGTGTCCCTTCAACCCCTGTGGCTCAGAAATGTGTCAGTGAGAGCAAACAGCCCCCCAGGGCCTGGGAGGGCTCCTCTCAGAGAGGTTTCTGGTTGAACATGCCAGTTCTGTCAGAAATGAACCTCCTCAGTCCCTGTTGGTCACTTTTCCCCCGTTGTTGAGAGCAAACATTTGGCAGGGGAGGGAAAGCAGATGGTGCTCAGCATATTGTCCTGTTTACTTGTTCTCAGTTCACTTTTTGAAGGAAATTGGTCTTTTCTTCCTTCTCTTTGGCCAGGAATCTTTGTGTCTTTACAAACCTGTCAATGAATGTGCCTCTTCCCCTCCCATTATGCCAAGAGTTGATGGGGTCTCAGCCACATGTTGCATCCTCTGACAACACACGGCAGCTTTGACCTCTGCAACCAAGGCAGGACTCCAGCAGCAAATCCACAGGCAATAAAAATGAGACCACCAGAAGACCAACCACCATTTATTTCTCTTCAAAAGTGTTTCTTTCTTTCTCTCCCCCAGCAGACTTCCCCTGTGTTGAAAGGGATCCCCTGGTCACAAGTCAGCGGGCGAGGCTGTCGAAAGCTTTGACAGTCAGTGGAGTGGAACATGACAACACCAGGGAGCAGCTCCCACCTCTGCAGCCCCTTCCCAGAGCAGCCTCACATCCCTCCTCACCCAGGCCCCCTCCAGCCATTCCAATCCCCTCCTTCCAGCAGTCCCCACCCCACCTGGGTCCCCACGTTGTCCTTCTCCACAGGTATTGCTAAAGCAAATAGCACACGGTATTTACTGGGTGCAACACTCTAAATCATATTAATATGGCCAATAAAGGATTTATGGCCAATAAAAATTCCACAGTGGCGTGGCTGCTCCGTGAGGAGGATGAATGAGGGACCCAGGCAGACTGTCAGAAGTCCTGGGAGGAAGAGGAGGGCAGGGGGAGGAAGAGGCTCCACGAGGCTCTCGGAGGGTCCACGTGCTGGGGATGGGCACGTTGGAGAATTGCTGATTGCAGTGTTTGACTTGTGAGCAAGAGCCAAAACTGCAGAAATCATCACAGAACCATGGGTAAACATGGACCTTGAAGATCATCCAGTTCCACCCCTCTGCCATGGGCAGGGACACCTTCCACTAGCCCGGGTTGCTCCAAGCTGGCCTTGGACACTTCCAGGGCTGGGGCAGCCACAGCTTCTCTGGGCAACCTGTTTTGTTGGTGGTTTGGCTACGGGGGCATAAAAAGTGCCATTATAAACCAAAGCACAGGCCTCTGTTCCCTGTTGGCTGCAAATTAATTACCCTGATGGAGGGAATAGAGACACCCCTAAATGGACTGGATTCCAATTATTCTTCATCCATTCACCTCCTAGTCATTATATCACAGTTAGGCCTTGGGGAATAATGGAAAGCCAGGGTAAAGACTAATTTGGGTGACATTCTTACCTTCCCAGGCCTAACAAGCTTTTTGCTTGTTGATAGGTGTCACTATTGAAGTTCTTGTGGCTGTTTGATCTCAGTGATTGTTGTAAACCCAGAATATCCGAAGAGCTTATTGGTTTGGAGATCTCAGAAAATTATGGATTGGTTTGACCTTTATTTATTTATTTATTTTGTTGGAGTCAAAGACAAATAATGAGAGAGTTCCAGAGAAAAAATAACCTCCCTTTATGCATTAGCTCACTGGAGTAGATATAGGAGGGAAATTAGGATCCCTAATTGCCAAGGCTGATTGGCATCTGGAGCCCTGTGAGTCAGAGGGTGTTTCTGAGACACTTTGGAGACAGGCAGGCTCCTGGTGCCACTGACAGGTATCTGTGCTGCCACTTCCCAGGGATGTGCACTGGCACTTGCTATTTTTAGCTGGAACATAGAGGAAGAGGAGAAGGGAAGAGACATGAACTCATGGAACAGTTTATGAATTGTCTCTGACATTCTGCTGCCCAGTCAAATCTGTTTCTTAGCCCACACGAGTTCTGCCAGCATCTTTCCACGCTGCCACCCAAAAGAACATTCCCCCTCTCTGGAGGTGACTGAGTTGGTGTTGGGGAATGCCATCCTACAACAATGACAGCAGCACTGGGAGGAGAGAGGCCCTTCTGGCTGCAAACACAAACAGATGAGGTTTTTTGTTTGCTTACTTCTGGGTTTTTTCCGTGCTAATTCGTAGGTGACTTTTCCACTTGACATCTCTGGAAAGAGGGCTGCTCCAGCAGAACCTGTGCCTGGAGCACCACCACCCTTTAGAACAACAAACCCATCGGGACGTGTCACGCCGAGAGCCCTGACAGGGCAGGGCACAGACACGGGCGGGCTGTGTCACCGGGGCTCTGCTGCCCCATCCGTGCCCCAGCCCACCCCCTGCTGCCCTTCATCCCAGCACAGACCCCTGGGAAGCTCAAATCCTCACCCTCTTCGGTCACACAGGCCTTTTCAAACCGGGGAAACGCGGGTAGATTGGAAAGTCCCCTTGGAATGGGGTTGTTTCGGAGCCTCCTGGGACACACAGAGCTCCTCCGATGGAGGAGTGTGTCCAGCTCCTCCTGTGGCACATCCCCATCCTCTGGCACATCCCCATCCTCTGGCACATCCCCATCCTGTGGCACATCCCCATCCTCTGGCACAAGGCTGAGTTTTCCATTCCCTCCCGAACGGGGCAGGATTTGTCGTGGCCACTCTCGACCACCTCGAGGATTTGTGGCTCTCTGACCCCTCCTCACGCCTGGCATATCATGAGTCAGGGATTCTCCGTGTTCCTGGTGGCTTTGCAGCCCTGGATTTGTCTTCCCTGTGTTTCTCTGGAAGTGGCAGCAGCCTGAGGCTGAAAGCACAGACACAAAGCTCTCCACGAACACCAACTCTTGCCCAAGCTGCTGTGTGTGTGTTTCAGTGTGTGCACACACACACAGATCAACATCTAATTATAGACTTGCCTTTTTTTTAATCTTTTCTGATGCAGGCAAAGGATCCTGTACTTCAAATCACATGTTCTTGCATTGTATGATGTGATGGAAATTAACACCTTAATATATATATGAAAAACAGCTCCAATTAGATTTTTTTTTTCTTTTACTGTGTTTCCTGCTCCTTATGACTAAGTGTGGGTAATTATCTTGGCTCACTTTTTCCACTCCACCCATGCTTAGAGAAAACCTGTTGCAAGTTTTCTGGACATTTTGCTTTTTTTCCTCCCTTGCTTTTTGTTGGCACTTTGGTTAATTAAAAGGTTTGCAAATTGCTGGATGTGATAATTATTTTTATTTCGGTTTAGCAACATTAAAATTAGAGATTTGTAATGCTTTAAAGAAGAAATGTAGGTGTCCAACATGACTGTTTTTCTTTTACTACATAAATTACAAATTTTCCAAAAGCTTATAAAGAATATCCTCATATATAAAAAAAAAAAAGGATCAGAGCAAATAATGACAGAAAACTCTGTTGTTCAGTTCTGAACAACCTCCCTTTATTGACACTTTCTTCCAGTTTGCTCCCAATTCCGTGGCATTCTGGACCCTGGAAGGTTTGTTATGATTGAAGCATAAGGCCACATCTACAAATCTACATCATTTTCCCAGAGCAGCAATCCTAGAGGGAAAAAAACCCCTCCCAGCTGAGATTTTCCATGTTCCCACTGTATGATGGACCCAAATTCTGCTTGGGCAGAACCATCCCCAAAACTGTGGCTGCACAAAGGAAATGAAGAGTTTTCATTCTGTACCATCAGGTCAGTGTTTTCCTAAGTCATCCCCCTCCCCTCTTCTTGAGGATATTTTAAGAGCAGAAAATATGGCATTTGTTATTTTACCTTGTTCTATAATGAACATTAACACAGTTCAAAAACATAAACCCCAAGCTTCATTTCTGCTGAATTTCTTTGGCTGTTCTTCCTTCCAAAAATCGTCTTCCAAAGCACTGTTGGGATCTTTGCCATTCCTGCTTCCCAAATATGACCATCACTAGGAGAAATAACAGTAGATTAGAGCTTGTGAACACAGCACTGGTGTCAAAGACATCACCTGGGCCAACTTGGGGCAAATTTTGGCCATCACAGAAAGTGTTTTGGAACAGGGGAAGTGTCATCCCCACACACCCCCTGAGGCACAAACCCCTGTCTCTGACTTGCTTCTTTTTTTTTGCTGCCTCACATCTTTTTCTTTTCTATTTATTTATTTATTTATTTGCTTGCTTACTTATTTATTTTTATTTCTTTTCATCCCTGAAAACAACCCACAGCTCCCAGGAGGAATCCTGGTCACAAAGCAAAAACTCCTTGAACTGATTTCAGTCCCGTTTTCTCGTCTGCAGACCCAGACTTTTGGAATTATACATTTTCCCACCTTTTTCAGATGGAATCAGGCAAAATGCAGCAGTAAATTGTCAGATAATGCCCTTCATTCATAGAACATTTCACACATAAAGAGCAAAAAATATAAACATTGACCTCCATGGATCAACTGAAATGGGTCTCCCAGGCATTTTCTCCTGACCTCTGAAACATCCATAACTTTCTTTCTTTTCTCTAATAAATGTGTTCCAACTTCTTCAAGGATTTACTGTTTTGGTCTGAAGAGAAGCTTATTCTCCTCTCAGTGGCTAAACAGCTCTAATTTTGGCTTCTAGAAGATTCAGAGATTTTAGATCTTTTTCAAAGGGTGACAGTGGGACAGGATGGGAATGGATTGTTCCACCAGTGCTGTTGAGGAGGCCCTGAATATTCCTATTTTATGATGTAACATGCTGTGTGCTTCACAGCTCCAGGCCAACCCAAATGATTTTAGTTATCCCCTTCTTCTTGATGGAAAGATGGTTTCCAGAGGCATTGTGAAGGGGGAGGCTGGGAAAGGGCTGGGAAGCCTCTCAAAATGCTACGGAGGAGCAGGAGGAGTGGCTGGAAGAGATGATGCAGCATCTCTGCTGGGGAACCTGAGAGCAGCAGGGGCAGGAAAGGCAGGGAAACTCCTGTAGTTACCCAAATTTGGGTAAGTTGGAAATGGAAAGGTGAGCAAAGAGGTGCCTGATGCCTAAGAAGTGTTCTGGATGGAGAATGAATCCTTGGAAGTGTTTGAGGTCGGGTTGGACAGGGCTTGGAGCAGCCTGGGATAGTGGAAGGAATGAGATGAGCTTTAAGGTCCTTCCAAGCCAAACCATTCCATGATTCAAGGATGCTGAAGCAGGTGTGGGGCTTAGCACAGGAGTCAGAGATGCTCCTTCCCTGGGCAGGGGGATGCAGGAGCTCTCTGTCCCCGGGGCCCAGGAGTGACAGGAGCTCTTGCAGTGTCTGGGTCTGCACACCCAGACTCATCAGGCACGTGGAGGACTCAAAATTTATCAGTTAATTATCACTCTCCTGGGAAGAACCAGGCAGGGCTGGCAGGAGAACTGCCTTCCACCAGGAGGAGGGGACTGGGAAAGCAGGAATACTCTGCTCAAAATGAGCTCGAGACAAACAGCGGGACATTCAACGAGGTTTCGTTTCGTGGTTCGTTTTGGTTCCAGACACTGTGAGAGAAGGAGCATCTTTGTACAATGATTTCTCACTTTCCCTGGTTCCAAATGTTCCTCAGAGCTTCCTGTCACAGACAGCACTATTTTGACATATGTGTGTGTGTCTCCCTGTCCCTGTGCCCTCGGCCCTGACCCCGGGGCACGATTGGGCAGCTCACCCAGGGGCAGAATGAAAGGCAGCATCAAAGCAAAATTATGCAGCTCCTCGCCATGAGGAATTAACAGATGACACTTCTGACAAGTGTAAATGAAGAATTTCCAGGAGAAATGATCGTAAAGTTTTCTGCAATTAATTATCAAGCACAAGCCATAACAAAATAAAGAGGGAAAAGGCCGTGTCCCAAACAGAACGTGGAATTCCATAGAAGGATTCTGGCATTTTTAATGTGCAAACAATGAATGATTGGAGTGGAAATCTGGCATTAACCTTCCTTCTTGTTGTAAGTGGTCACGCCTCTCCAAATCATTGCCCTCTCAGTGTCTTCCCATCGCGACCTTGAAATGCTGAGACCTCTGTTAATTAAAAATCAGAACATGCAAATCTGCTACAGGATTGGGCAGGAAGGGGGGGTGGACGGAGGACTCGGTGGAGCATGAGCTGGAATTTGGGGGGGGTGTTCTGCTCTCCACAGCTTTGCTCCCCGGGTGGAAGGGGAGCAGCGGGGATTCCTGAGCGCTTCCCAGGATCCCAGCCCGTTATCCGCAGGCTCCGCTGCCGGAGGGAGCCCCGTGGGTTTTCCTGAATTACCTTTGGCTCTCGGCGTTCCTGCTGCTCTCAGCAGGGACCTGTTGGGTCTTGCCTTCCGCCACAGCGATTCCCACAGCCCGGGCGAGCAGGAAGGTTCAGGTGCGGGTTACAGACTCCCAGTCATCCAGAAAATTGACGGTCGCAACAGGAGATGGGTTCGGCGGTGTCTCCTGGAGAAGATTTTCCTCCCCCCGCCGCCCGTGAGACGCAGGGAAACATCAGATCCTTTTGTTCTGCCGCTTCCCGTGCTTTGTCAGCGGAACGGGGCAGATCCAGGGGGGGATTCCAGCCCCGGAGTGCTGCCCGTGGCACGGGCTGTCTGCTCTGAGCTCGGGGAGCCCCAAAGAAGAGATTGAGAGGGAAAAGAAGAGTTTTAGGGATGAGAAGGAAGTGGGGAAAAAAGGGTAGATCCCAATTCTGGTATGATGGTGATCACAGATGAAACTCTCGATATTTTTATCCCTTGTTTTCCTTTTCTCATACTTACTACCAGCTCCTGACAACAAAATGTTCCTGGTGGCTGTTTGCTGGAGGAAAAAAAAAAAAAGCAAACAAACATAAAAGTGGGGAAAACCCAACCTGAGGCTGGAATTTGATTCCATGAAAGAGCAGTGATCACATTTGCTGTGCAGAACTGGTTTAGGTCCCACTTCATCCGAAGCCTAAAGGAAGAAATCACCATCACCTCCCATTATCATTCATGTCAGCAAAAAGCAGATTTTCTGATGCAGAAATGTCACCTTTGGGGTCCAACCCCTGCCCACTGGGCAGTTCCCAATCCTGTAAAGAATGTGTGGGATGGCTCGGTGTGGGTCGTGTGTTTTCCTCCCCCTCCACCCACCCCAAGTTCCTCTGCCACTCAAGGGAAAAATCCCGGTCACCGTGAGCTACACGAGTGAATCCCAGAGCTGGATCTCATTTGACTGCTTTCCTCAGCAACTGTCCTGGTGCCACAAGTCCTTCCCTGCACAAATTCTGGGAAGCAGGTTCGGCAAAGAACAGCTCAGGGCGCGGCTTACGCCACAACTGATTGTTCAAGCCTTAGTGCTTTGTTGAATCAGGATGTGAAAAGTCAGCTGAGGGAGAATAAAGCCCGGCTTTGGAACAAAGCTTTGTTGAGTGAGGTCCATTCACCGAGAGCAAACACCGTTTTCCTGAGAATGGACGTCGGTTATTCTAATTCGGATTTTTATTTTTTTTTTCCCCTAAGATGTCAAAATGATGAAGAACAACACGACAAATACTGTCTAATCCACGCTGGTGGGGGTTTTCTGGGCTTTGGATCCGGAATGGACGTTACAGATTCCAGTTTACTGAACATCTTATTTATCTGTTCATCTCTGTCAAGTGTGTAAAATATCTTCTCTCTGAACAGCTGCGTTTCCTGAAGTATCAGGGAATCCCAGAGTGGTTTGGGTTGGAAGGGACCTGAGACATCATCCAGATTTCACCCAGTGAACCACTCTGCTGTAAAAAACCCAAGGGCTGCAGGAGATTTTGTCCTCTGGCCTGTGACCTCCAAAGTTTGTCCACAGGAGAGTTATCCCATTTTATGAGGGCATTTGCAGCTAGTAAACAATAATGCTTCCCTCACTCTCCACCTGATCTGGACCCATAACTGACAGCACAGTCTGTTTTTATTATGGAAATCCCAGAGCAGCTGGGTTTGTTCACCCTTGAAAGGATTCAGCACCGTTGGTTCATTTTGCAGACTTCCATTTTTCTGTTCAATATATATATATATATATATATTATTTTTGTGGTCAAAATTCGAAGGAGCAACAAGGGAAAATCCACTCTCCAAAGAAAGCCAAAGATGAGCAAAAAGAAATAGGTGCAAAGCCTGCTGCTGGTTTGGCTTTTAGAATCCTCACCTTGGGGTTTTGCTGCTGCTGAAAAAGCAGAAGGGAAAAGGAAAACGTTTATAGCCGTGTAGGAAACCTCAGGAATTATTTGAAACGCATCACAATAATTACAGTGGGTCCATTTTTTGATTTGTAGGATGGCAACACGAAGCCTCACAAGTCTGGGGAACAAATGTGGGAGAGCCAGCAAGCAAAACACGATGGTTCTCTCCAAGCCCTGCTTGTTGTGACATGTTGCCTTTCTTGCAGCAAATCCTTCATTGCTATTTGCAGTCATTAAGCTAATTGTGGCAGGAGGGGAAGGGGATGGAGAGAGAACCTGAGTGCAGAGAGCTGAGGAAATTCCACAGACACTGTCCACCCCCAGATCTGACTTTCCCCTTCCATGTGGTTTTGGGATACATGTGGGATTTGAGTTGTACTTGGAAAGCTTAATGCTTGTACCAACATCTGGAAGGATCATAATGGTTGCTGTAAGAATTATTGCGGGAGTTGTGGGTGAAATTTAGTCTTTGCAGCTCCTGCAGCCCCACAGCAGCTTGCTTTGGTTATTGGAAATACTGGAATGTCCTGAATTGGGGTTAAACAGGAGGGAAAAAGCAAATCTAATCAGGAGAACAAGCAGGCAGGATGGACACTGAGCCCTCATGCCCAGACCAGGGCTGGGGACTGAGCTGGGTCATGAAAAACACTGAAATTTTAGCTCATGAATCAGTTTTATAATTGGGCCTCTCTTAAAGCTGAGACAAATCACGGAGGTGAAGCCTTTCAGCTACTTGCACTGCTTGGGAATGCTTTATACCTTGGGTGCCACCATGGGAATCCCCTGGTTTGCCTATTCCAGTGGAAATTCAGAGGAAAAGGCAGGAAAACTTGAGCACATAAACCTCTGGGTGCTTGGAAACGCTTCTCTTTGCCATTTCTGTGGTTTCAGTGGCTTGTCTGTGACACAGATCTGTGACAGGACAACTCACAGGGACGTGTCTGCTGTTTGTACATTGATTTTAAAGGCTTGGAAAGGAACTGCTGGAATTGTGAAGTCACTCATTACTTGGTCCATTCCTTGAATTGAGGGAGGGCTGAAGAGTTTCTCCCTGGCTCTGTTCTGACCTGGGACTGTTTCTGTCACGGGATAGAACTTAAGTGCTCACACTGATCCTGATGGAGTGGAGCTGGTCCTTGGATCAGAGACATGCCGTGATGAATTCCATGGGCACTTTTCCACCCTAAGCCTGGGAAGTGTGTTGTGGATGAGCCATGGATTGCTTGGTCTGCCCTGAAACACCAATATCAGGACTTCAGCTTCCAAAGGAATGGAGAGATTTTGTAAGGATGTGATTTGTAAGTGAAGAACAACAAAAATGTTGGTGTGTCTTTAAGGACCCAGTGTCAGCCGACCTTTGGTTTTCTCTTCACTTCCAGGGAGGTGGAACAGGATCTTTATGGTCCCTTCCAGCCCAGTCCACTCCATGATTCCATGATCTATATGTCCTCTGGTTCTCTGAACCCTGAGACCATCTTACCTGCACTGAAAAATTGAGAGAGTCCTTTGAATTCCTCGTGGGGGAACTGCAGCCTTCTGGCTGGAGCAAACCAAGCCCTGAATTAAAAGCACCCAAATTAAACCTGTTGACAAAGCTCTTTTCTGGCCAAGTGCCACTTCAAACAGGCTGCAGGCTGGGGAAGGTGGGTGTTGTTTATCAGAGACACATCTCTCCCAGTTTCACAATAACTGCCTTTCAGGAAGAGGGCTGGTTAAAATAATTCCTGCTGGATCCCGTGGTGCCTTCTTGCACCTTGGGCTCTTAAAACCTGCATTCTGGGAATCAAAAAATAACACACAAAGAAAAAATTAAAAAAAAAACAAACACCCCAAAAAACCTATTGACTTAGGTCAGACAGAGCCAGGAATGGAAAACTGTCCTGGAGGTGCTTCTGGTTCCAGCAATAATAAGACCTGTCATTTGTTACACGTTAATTGCACGTTATTATCTTTTGTAGGTGAAGTCAACCAAAGGTTTCTTGTAGAGTTGGAACCAAAACTGTAATCTCTGGTGTGGTTTGCAGTGCCAGGTTGGTTTGGGGTGGTTTTTTTTTTCCCGGTTGCCTTTTGGAATCTTGGGCTGATTCCTTGGAAAGGCGTTGGGTGTCCCATGGAAATGCCCTGCCATGGGAGTCTCTCCCGTGTAAAAATCTCAGAGCACAGCTTTGCAAACCTGGAGAAACTGAGCCTCACAGTTCCCCAGGGCACAGCTATATCATAATCCTCTTTTTCAAGACTACCAGAGTGAGCCAGTGATGAATCCAGGAAAGGAAACAGGATTTCCAAGTACTGGAGTTGTTCCCCCACCGCAGATAAACCCTGTGCTCTTACCAAGCCCTCTGTAATAGAATTATGGGTTTTATAAAACTTTGCTTTATTAAAGAAACATCAGTTTTCCTGTTCTCTCCCCATCTCTGTCTCCCTGTCAGTTTGTTCCTCACATCTCAAGCAATTCCCTTTTCCCAGGCTGAGGACGGGATGTAACTGTGATTTATCAACACTGGGAATCCCCAGGGCTGATCAAGTGCTCCCTGACACTGTTGATCCATCAAACCCTGAGACAAGCAAAGGCAGATACACAGAGACAGAGGGTTTGGCTGGGCTGGGACCTAATTCCTTCTTGATGGGCTTCCCAACGTTTATGCCTGAGCATTATTTGGCTGGAGATCTGTGTTGAGAGATGGAAGAGGATACCCAGGATTTCTTGCATTCAAAGCTAAGGAAAACTGAGCCCAGGGAAATGGGTAAAACACATTGTCCATTTTTTTCTTCCACTTTGGAAGATCCTGGCAAGCTCCAGGGGACTGTCTGAGTGCACCAGCCTTTCTGCAGGTTATTATATCATGTTATACCAGAGCAACACCCCAGAAATCATCCTCCAGCCACGGCTCTCTCATCCCATATTTTGTCTGTTTCCATCTTTTACTGACTTTTACTGCCCAATAATGGAGAGGCTGAGATTGCTGGCTGCAGACAGAGTTTGAAAAGCTGAGCAGTACTTTTTCCCCATTGCCCCATGAATGTAATAGAAACCTGAAATTGCAGGATTTGCCTTGTTATCACCATATTTTTTTTTCTCTGCAGACCAGTCTGGACATGATTTTCCAGTCAGAGCTTCCACATTTGTCTGTTGATTTAATTGCTCCCAGGAAAAAAAAAAACAAAACCCAAAAACAAAACAAAAAAAGGCAACCCCCCACCCCAACAAAAACCAATCCCAATCATTTTAAAGAGTCCCCAAGATGCTGAATTTGAGTGCTCTGGGAGAGATTTTCTCTAAGGAAGGGAAAGGTGTATGGAGAGTGACTGAACTCATCTTCAGGATTGTTTTTGATTTATTTGCATTTTTTTCTAGGGGAATGAAGGTCAGGATTTGCTGCTGCCTTTAACTGTGCAGGTGTCTGACCTGGGCTCAGGCTCCCAAGGGACGAGAGGCCCCCAGAGAGGCTGATTCCTCTTGGCTTCCCTTGTTATCACTTGTAGGGATACTTTTGCAAAAGCTTCTTTATCCACTTGAGAGGGAGCTGGGTGTAAAATTGAAACTGGATGAAGAAGTTTCAGGGAGGTAATTCCAGGAGAGACGAATTCTGGTCGGTGCAGGTCAGTTCTCTCTGAGCATCTTCGTTTTAAGTGACACTTTTGTGATCCTGTGCAGTTAAAATAAAAGCCAGTCATCACAAACACCATCCTTTGCCATTCCTTCTTACCTCACACGACTCCTTTGTATTTTAAAAAGCAATTTAATTAACCCACCTGTCCCCTTATCACCCATCCTGTTTGTCCTCACCTGTTTCCCTATCTGTAGTCAATCTGTTTTCGTGTGTGTCTACTTTTATAATCATTAATCCAATTCCTTTAATTCCAGCTCAAAAAGGAACACAGTTTAACATGTTTCCCCTCATGTGTTATGATCTGCACCTGGAGCAGTTTGGGGGTATTTTGGGGTTTGGGGTGGGGGGAGGTTGCTTTGTCTGCATTGGAGTTTCCCTCCAGGCAGTGACAGTGTCTGATTCAAACCTTCCCCCTCCTGAAGGACAGCAAAAAGCTTGGCAAGAAGGAACAAGTGAGGTGCTTTTTCTGCTCGTGGCAGGCTGGGAAACAGACCACCAACTAGAACAAAAGACATCAAACCAGCACCAGCAGCTCCAATTACACAGCACAGCCTGGGGTAGGACCCAGCACATCCACAGGGGTACAAGAGACTTACAAGGGTTTTGGTGTTTGGTTTTTTGTTTGGGTTTTTTTTTTTTTTAACTCTTCCAGACTGTTTTGAAACATGAAGCAATGGGTTAAATTTAGCACAGTCCTCGGGAAGCTCCTTCCCCATCCTCCAGACTGGGTGTGGGACCCACCAGCCGTGTGGATGTGCAGGTCCAGCTGCCTGGGCTGTCCCCCAGGAGAGGGGCCAGGCTGAGCAGGTGACATTCCTGCTCCCTGGCACTTGGACAGGGTCCAAACGAGCAGGAGGTGAACAGAGGGCTGGGACTGGGACAGGGGCTGGGGCAGAACCCTCCTTGTTCAGACGACGAGCAGGAGCAGAGAACAACCCAATTCTATGGCTCTTATTTGCCTTTCACAGTTTTTCACAGGCAGAATCAGTTGAACTCTCTCATCACAGGTTGCCCAGAGAAGCTGTGGCTGCCCCTGGATCCCTGGAAGTGTCCAAGGCCAGGTTGGACGGGGCTTGGAG
>JAWWLV010000046.1:1598885-1610163 GCA_035041135.1 Platyrinchus mystaceus | reverse complement strand
CCCTGCCATGGGCAGGGACACCTTCCACCAGCCCAGGTTGCTCCAAGCTGGCCTTGGACACTTCCAGGGATGGGGCAACCACAGCTTCTCTGGGCAACAAGTCTTGACAGAGTTGACTCCCACTGACCATAGATGCATCTGAGGCTCCTGACACTGAGAAAAGTAAATAAGTCTGCACCATGTGCAAAACAATCAATGAAAACATCCTGGAGTTCATGGGGGGGAAAAACATTTCCCCCAACAACGCTGGTTCCAGATGCAAATTTCTCTGCCTTTTTTTTTTTGGAAGTGAACCAATTCACTGAATAGAACTTTACAACTCAACACAGATTGTGGGGCTTCAAAATCTGCAATGGAAAGAAATGCAGGGAGAGGTTTTAAGTAGAAAACATAGTTCCTCTAGACCAATGTGTAAGGTGGGCTAAAATAATTTGCAAATTTATAAAGCCAGAATAAATCATACAGCCCACCTATTTCTGTATTGTTATTTTTTTTAGCAATGCAAAGTGAAGAATTCAACAAGTCTGAAGAAAAGGCTTCAAATACAAGAAAAATTGTCAAAATGGAGATGTTTGGAAAAGCAAATTCTATTTTCTTTTTTCCTCTCCCTAAATTAAACCCATGTTCTGTGAAGAGGGAAAAAAAAAGAATGGATTCATGGTTACAAAAGAGTGTTATACGCTCCTGTACCCACCTCCTCCTCTCTCCCTCACACACGCACACAGCAACTGGTAATAAAACTGTAACTTATGATTTTGCACCGAGAAGGTGCCTCGATTTTCCCCCAGAGCAAAGGAAAGAGGCCAAAAACAATCAGCCCCTCTCGCGCAGAGCCAACGTGGGCTCCGCTCAGGCTCGGCTCCCCGTGCCCCCCATGCCTGTGGAATACTCTTCACCTGCCAAACTGCTCAGCCCAAGGTGGGATTGTGACCCTGCAGCTTGTTTTGGGCCCCTCTCGGAGCCAGGGGAGGAACAGGAGGAACGTGAATCACCCAAAGGCTTCTCCTTCCCTTTCCCTCCGCGGACGCGACACGGTCTTTCCCGCAGAGCTGATCGATATTTTCCCAGTGCAGCAGCTTTCTACCCCCTGGAATCCGAGTGGTTTAGAGATGTGTTTTGGTTTTTTGTGATTTTGTGGTGAACTATCCCCATGTCAGGTTTCTGGAGGCAGGAACAGTTTGCTTCCTCCTCGCCTGGTGCGGGACAACGACGTATCGCAGAAGGGAAAATGACGCTGGATTTTGTCAAGGGGAATTTCTCACAGAGTGGAAATCCCTGGGGTTGGTAAGCTTAGACAGAAGTGACAAATAGTCCTGGGATGGTAAATCACTGGGAGCACGTGGGCCAGGAGTTTTTATATACAGGGCAGGTAGAATGTTCCCTGCTTTGGATGGATTCATGGTTATCCCTGTTGTGCAACCCGAGGCACTGCCCAGTGAAGGAGAGGTGGGCTGTGTGTCACACAGCCTCCTAAAATAGAGTGCACAGTAGTTAAATCAAGTCTCATCAACTATAACATGTCTTTTGGAAGTATCATGGAATCATGGAATCATAGAATCATGGAACTCCAGAATGGTTCGGGATGGGAGGGACCTTAAAGCCCATCCAGTCCCACCCCTGCCATGGGCAGGGACACCTTCCACTAGCCCAGGTTGCTCCAAGCTGGCCTTGGACACTTCCAGGGATCCAGGGGCAGCCACAGCTTCTCTGGGCAACCTGTGCCAGGGCCTCCCCACCCTCACAGGGAGCAATTTCTTCCAGGAGTGAAAGGCTCCCTTTTTTATTAGTACATGTTTTTCTTATTAGTTACACCAAAGCTGCATTTAATTCTTGTCTTGGCAGAACCAAATTAAGATGCACAGAGAGGGTTGAGAATAAAATTTAACAGTTACATTCTGAAATGCCCCTGGAAAGCTCAATATCAACATAATCACAGTAAGACCCCCTGTAACCAAACATGCACTTCCATGGTTAAAGAAAGAGTAAACAGAAAAACCTCCTCGAGCTGGATTGCCCTCAGCTCTGTTCCTTCACTTTGGCACTTGTTCACTTGGAATGATGGATTAACAACTCCAAATTTCAGCAGTTTCTTTTCCCCCTCTCTGTATTGGGATTAAGTGTTTTAGTATAATTAGTTTCTAATTGCTGTGTCTAAACCATAGGAGTTTATGGGTGGATATCCATGTACATCTCAGCTCTGCTCAGGCAGGAGGGAGGGAATTTACTCTGAGAGTCTGACCATGTTTAATGAGCAGTTCTGGTCTGACAAATGATGGTGTAAAACACTTCCTCCCCTCACATGTGCTCCCTGCACGCCTGGGCCCTCCGAGTGCCAAGCTCTTAACTTTTGTATTAAGTATCACAGGCTCTACAATTATTTTGTCTGCTTGTCAGATCCTCACTGTGTAAAGAAGCAACAGTTTTTGTTATTCACTTGTACGGTGTTAATGGGCTACTCAGTCACCCCAGACACACATAACAATGATACATTTCTCAGCTTTAGGGGGAAAAAGAGATTTTTTTTTTCCCCCCTGTTGGTACCAGCAGTGACACCCAGTCCTCTCAGCTTCATTCCAGATGCAGCACCTTAGAATCATGGAATCATGGAATAGGTTTTTTTTTACTCTTGAGTGTTCATGGTCCTCTAGTTGCTTTATTTCTCCCAAGGGTGGTGTTTAGAAGCAAGAGCCAGGGGTGGCAAATGCCCTCTGGCAGAGAGGACCCACTGATGGTTTCTGTCACGGGGTGACTCAGAATCCCAGAATCCCAGACTGGTTTGGGTTGGAAGGAAACTTACAGAGCATTCAGTCCCACCCCCTGCCATGGGCAGGGACACCTTCCCCACACCAGGTCGCTCCAAGCCCCGTCCAACGTGGCCTTGAACACTTCCCGGGACAGGGTCACCATCAAAGACCTCTTTACTCTTTGAAGAAATGCTCTGTGAAAATTCTAAATTTAGCAAACCTTAAAGTCACTTCGGTGTATTTTTTTTTTTTTTTAAACGATTGTTAGAGCATTTTGTAACTTCTGTTCCCCTCTGGCTGGGCCTGGAGAACCCTCTCCCTCCCACCCCCTCCCCAAGTCCTGACAGCAATCGCTAGTTGTAAAATAATAGACCATCAGCCAGCAATAATTTGCAATCCAAACAGACTTGACGCTCTCTGACATTTATTGAAACCTCAGACCCTGTTCGCTGGTTTCAGTTTTCCTCCCTTTGCTCTGTTTTTACAGACAGACAAGTGCTTAGATTTGGGTTTAATAATGAGGAGAAATTTCTCCTTGGCCCAGCTTTGCTTGTGTTGGCTGCGCCGGGGCCGAGCGGCAGACGGGCGGTTGGAGTTAATTACGCTAAATGGTGAGAACATTATTTGACCCCACTGGTTCAGCACCAGATGTTGTTCGTTGCCTCTGAGAAACCAGCACAGACGTCAGGCTTTGGAGGCTGGACGGGGAGGGACAGCACGGGCTCGGAGCTGCGGCGCTTTTCCCGAGCAGCATTAACCACCCCGGGACAGGCCCGTGACAAACAAAGCCCTTGTTGGGGACAGATGACAACGTTCAGCTCGAGCCACTCGGGGCAAACCAGGGTCTCGTTGTGCTTTTGGAGCTGAGTGTTTCCAAAAGAAAAAAAAAAAACAACAAAAAAACCAAAAACCTCCCCGAAAAATCATTTCGCGAAAATGTGCAGTTCACGTTCTGCCAGCACGAGGTATCAGCTTTGGTAAATCCTTCCTGGAAAGTGAACTTTACATTTATGGGCCAGACACGATGGAATTTAATGTTTGAAAATGATTAAAGGATTTTGTTCTTTCCTAGTAACAACTGCATTTATCAAGGTGGCAGCCACGGTGGCCTCAGAAAGAGCTGGAATGGAGCTGAACTGCCGAGCTTTCCCTGGCCTGGGGCTGGGAATCCCTCCGGTCTTTAAGCACTGGGGTTGGGAATTACGTTGGGAGATATGGAAGGAGGGGAGTATGAAGTGTTTATTGACCCCAGTCTGTGCTAATAAAGCATTAGAAGCATTACCTGCTCAGGGATTGTCAGGGCACAGCAGAGTTGTCCTGACCTTGGTGGAAAACCGAAGCTCCTCTCGGCCTCTGAAGGAGCTGTTTGGACTGTGGGAATGACAACGCTTGTGCAGAATTATAGATTGTGGGAATGGGAGCTAAAAAGCATCATTACCACCAAAACTGAATTCCCAGTGCCTTCACCTGCCTGCACAGTAGTGATAAGGTTTTTAACATTGCACAGTTCATGGGCAAATTGGAATTATGTCTCCTTTTCCTACAGGTGACATCACTCACACTGTGCTGAACAGAAACCCCCCTGTGTGTGAGGGTTCCTGGGATGCAGGACAGCGATTCCCACACCTTCCAGGTTCAGTTCTGAACACCATTAGGTGCCTATTTTTGGGGTGACATTCCCTTCTGGAGCAAAAGCCATTGGCCAAAGTCAGCAGAATTCAGAATCATTGGATGATTTGAGTAGTTTGAGGCCTCTGGTATTTTTTTAGAACATCACCACTTGCCTGTAGCATCATCTAAGGAGCATAAAAATATCCTTGGTTCAGCCTCGGTGTTCCTTCCTCCTTGTCCACAGAGGAATTGCAAGGGCTCTGCTCCTGAAGGCTGCATGAAAAAGTGATTTAAGTGCTCTATTACTGCATCCAGATGAAACACTGAATTGGATCACTCAGAAGGTTCTGTTAGAACTCTTTCATTTCCCTTTGAGTTTCCCTGCCCTTCAGTGCTCCTCTCCCAACACAAGGCAGCACAAAGGCTGTTGGTGTAACACAACACCCAACACAGCAATTTGACTATTCCCATTGTTTTCTGGTTCACTGAGATATTCTCAGCCTGTTGATCCATCAAAATCCTCAGATGTGTCTGTTCATGAAAAAAAAAAATCAAGAGCCAGTCCTCTGGAGTCAGTGGAGCTGTTCTGCAGTTCCTGCAGTGCAGGTCTGAACAAAACATCCTCAGGGGTTTTCCCTTCCCCCTCTGAAGGAGGTGCAGATGCCCACGGGGGTGATGCCATGGCCAGCCCTGCCCTGCTGAGCCCAACATTAACTGGGAGAACTCGTGTTTTGTACCCAAAACCTGGGCACAGCTGCCTGGTAGGACAGGGAGGGGTTACCTGGAGCTTCCTCAGGTGTACCTGAAGCAGAGGATGCACTCAGTCCTGCCAGGGTCCACGTGCTGTTGGGTAGGCACAGCTTATTCCAGCTTTTTCCCCCCTCTTTGGGCAATAAGTAACTAATTTTGGATGAACTACACAATTTGCTGTGTATATTTTATGCAAAATTGTCTGCCTGACATGTCCACCTTGAGTTCTTTATTAAGCTTAACAGTCCCAGCAATCTGTTCTCGGATGGGGAGAGACTGTTTTTGGTGTTCTGGGGTTTTCTGAGGGAGATTTAGATTCACTTGGAGACTTCAACGCTGCCTCTAATTTACTGTGCACCATGAGAGACATGGGCTGAAATTTTCAGGAGCAGATTAGGTTGAAAAAATTTATGACAGCATTTAGAAACATTAGACTTAAGACTGCATGCCAGAGCACGACAAAATAGCAGGTAATAACAGATCTTATTAGGACTGTTTATTTAAATTGAACATTATCCTGTCAGGGATGTTTTCACTGCTGGATAGGTCTTATTTTCATCCAGATTTACTTCTACCAAATAGAAGCACCCAGAGGTGCCTTCCTGGGGACTGTCAGTGCATTCATTCTGATGTGCTCACAAACCTTCACGGGGTTTATGTTATTTTTTTTGTATTCTGAGGACAGTGCTACATTCTATTCTTCTTTATTCACTATCTCCATATTTGATTATCTTTATGTATCAAAATGCCATTAGATTTTCAAGTAGGCTCAAACTGATTTAGGCTCCAAAGTCCTATTTCAAAAGGTTTGATTCTTTCAGGTGCTTGAGAATTCGAGTTATAAAATACAGGATGATTTCACAGAGCTTAGGCAGAAAGGGAAACCCAGTCTGAGCTTTAAGGTCCCTTCTAACCCATTCCATGATTCTGTGATTCTAGTACTTACTCTTCGTGCTTTAAATACAAAATATAAGTAGAGAAACTGTCCAGACCCAATCACCTCTCCAGGTGGTTTAGTCTGTGCTTCCTAATCCTAAATCCTTTCAATAACAGGTGTATTCTTTTAGCTCATCAGACCCTCAATAATGCTGCAGATCAGCTGCCAGCCCTCCCAGTGAAGGTGAAGATCTTTCCTGAGTCAAACCTTGAGATAACCAGTGTGTTTTTGCCACACAGAGACATCCTGGACGTGTTGGGACCCGTTGCTTGGTTTATCCACCTTCAGACACCAGTTTTCTGCTCTGTTTTCTTAAACAACAACCCAAGGTTGTAGCAGCACGTTTATGTGTTCACAGATTAGACAAGACTATGACAAACAAAAAAAAACCAAACCCCCAAACAACACAAACAACACCAAAGAGACAGTTGCACTCCAGCAGCTGAGCTGAGTGGGGCAGGAATTCAGTGCCAGCCCCACCTCCAGCACACATGGACTGCATGGCTCCTAAAACATGTTCTGTGAATTTAGAAAGGTTCAGTCCTAGAAGAGCTTCTTAAGGCCTTTTAAAGAGATGTTCATAGTGCAGTTCATAGAATCAGGGAATGGCTTGGGTTGGAAGGGACCTTGAAGCTCATCCAGCTCCAGCCCCAGGGGCATAAAGGATGGAAGGAACCGACATTCCTGGAGATTGTTCAACCCTAAGTATCTCCAAGTATTAAAAAAAAAAAAAAAAGGAAATATGTTATCTAAGATATTATCTAAGACATGTTGATAGAGAAGGGGCCGTTCCATCAACTTTAGAGAGGCTCCCCCTTTGATTTCCACTTGCACCCCTCTGAGACTGATGAAAAGCAGCAAAACACCATTAACTTCAGTGGAGCCATTTTACTGGGGGTTTAATATTCACCTCACATGCCTCACATCCACCTTTTCCTTACCCTCAAAGCTCCAGTAAAACGTATTTCAGCCTATCAGGCTCCCAGAGTGTTCTCCTGCCAGGAACCCATCAGACCCGGTTACTCATGACGTATATCCAAGACAATATAATGTTTTTGATTCATGTTTTTTGGAAAGCAAGTTGAGTTGACTTCCCTGTAAATCTTGCCACTTTATTAATCCCTGTTGAGCCCTGGCAGGCAGCTCCTGCTTTATTTGGCTGCTGGCACTGGGGCTGAGATAACACCCAGCCCTGCCATTCTCATCAGGGCCATAAGCAATGGGAAAAACCCCTTTCAACAGCAGGTGAAGTGTCAGAATAAACCCCCCCATTGGGGTTCCCAGGGTCAGTCACCAGCCATGGCCATGGTGGCTTTAATTACTGGAGCTGTGGGCATGAAACACACCTTTTGGCTTCTCCCTGAAGGTGCCAGACCTTTTCCAGGCAGGTCTTTGGGGGGGGCAGAATTTCCAAGGTGCTCCTGCAAAACTTCTCTTGCTGCCAGACCTTTGTTTTCCCAATTCATGGTCATCAACATAACAAACATAATTTGTGTAAGGGGAAGAGCTCCTAAATTAGGACAAATACACACAGTTACATGGAATTCCCTCTCACCAAAAGTGCTGTTCAACCCACTCTTCTCCCTCCTGAGCTTGCTAAATTTTAGGCTTTTCTATCCCCAGCCATGTTCTGGGCTCTTTTTGATTGTGCTGGGTGAATAATGTATATTCTGGTCATTTAATTACTTTTCTAGTTCACCCCATTTTATGACCTTTTCGTGTTTCTTAGTATTTGGTTCACAGTGATTTAATAACCTCACCATTCACATACAAGGAGAAGAATCTGGATTATTAAATGTGAGCATAAAGAGCACTGGATGGGCCTGAAATTAAAGGAATTCAGAGGAACTTTTAAACATTTGAACAGCAGGAAAACAGCCACTGGCACAGTTTATTAACAGAATCACTGCACTTCACTGCTAAAATCCTTAAATCACTCCTCCTTATGTTTCTAAATGATATTCACTTCAAGCCACTGAGCTCAGTTGTGTCGGTTTTGGGTAATAGAGAAGAAAATTTTCCTTGCTTCAGGAAGCACGGGGTATAATTCTGTGGCTGCTTTTGTGGTAGTGCTCAGACTGGGTTTCCCTTTCTGACTAAGCTCTGTGAATTATTGTGTATTTCAGGCTCCAGTTCTCAAGCACTTGGAAGAACAAACCCGTCAGGTACCTGTGGAGGTACAGAAGGGCAGCTCTTGAGCTTCCAGGAGCAGGAAAGACTTTTCCATGCTTTCCCAACAGACATCCTTCACCCTGCAGGATGGGATGGAATTCCCTGTGCTGGGCCATCTGCCCAGCTGGGAGTTGTTGTGGTGGGAGATCCACAGCTCGAGCTGAAGGCAGTGCTTGCAGTGGGCGGCTCACCTGCAGCAGCAGCACCTCTTCCCACCTCCATCCTCCCCCTAAAACCACTCACTGGTTTTCTGATCCTGCTCTGAACTTCAAGGTACTTTTCACCTTACAAATATTCATTCACAACACTTCTCCCCACCATCTCTTCATACCAATCTGTGCCAGTGAGTTGCCTTCCCTGGATAAAGAGAGAATCCATGTGTCATTCCCTGCACGGAATGCTCTGACTGGACTGACTGACTGTCCTTCCCAGGACTTCTGCCTCAGGCAGAGGCATTTATCTATTTATTGGTTTTTATTTATTAACTTAGCCAGACTCAAAGCCAGAGGATGGAAAAACTGGCATGGGAATGAATCTTGTAAAGCAGGGGGAGGAAAGGATTCTGTTCCCTTTAAAAAGCAAATTCAGCTGGAAACGTTTTGATAACTGGTTCAGCTGAAACTGAGTAAATTTGCAAAATAACAAAAAACTGCTAAAAAGCAGCTTTTGCTGCAGTCTCGTGTTATGCTGTGCACTCTTCAGGAATCACAGACCTAAGGCAGTGTTTCCAAGCTGCCCACTCTGAATTTAAGCGAATTCAAGTAATAACTTCAATATAAACTGCTAAATTATTGTCCTCCTGTAGCCTCAGCTAAGGCAATAAAGCAGCTAAGGGCAGAATGTGGAAGGTTCAAATCCTGGAGTAAAATGCCCAGTTTTCATTTAGCTTGTTTCCTTCTCTGTGCCCCAAATCAGAGGGCCAGGAGTCGGACTTGGGTGATCCTTGTGAGCCCCCTCCAGCTCAGGGGATTCTGTGCTTCCATTCAAAACCATCCTGCCCTGTGTGTGCAAGTGATCTTTCCTAAAATCCACCTCCTCTGGCAGCATAAACTGGCAGGAAAAGCAGGGAGCTTGTCCCAGTTAAGGATGGGTCTGTTATTAAATTACCCTTGTGCCCATTTTAATTGTGACTGGGTTTGACCCCGTTCAGCACTTGGGCACAATCCACAGCCCAGTTAACTGCAGGATTGTTTTTCTGTTGAATGAGTTCAGTCAGTTTTGAATTCAGCTCTGGTCCTGCTTTGCCATTGTTACAGCTAGTAGGGATTCAAAGGAAAGGAAAAAACTGCAGTGCAGACAAGGCCAAAGTGAGTAACATCAGAAGCCTGATCATTTGTCACCTATGGTCACTCGAAACCATTATTTCTTTTACACACTGTAATTTCAGATAGACTTGTGTAAACAGTGTAAAGATTTATTTTCTCAAAATATCAGAACCACTTAGCGTGAGTCACAAGCCAGATTTCAGGCAGATAATTTTCTTCTAATAGATTTTTGGGTTAACAAGATAAAAATTAACATGAAAATGATTATGTGCTGACTGAAGGAAACCTGGTTTTATTTTGTTCCCTATTTGTTTTACAAGGGAAGTCTTCAAGTATCTTGCAGGGGCAAAAATATTTAAAGCGTTTGCACATGTTTCCCATTTCCATTTTATAAGATTCATTCACAGTCAGCCAAACCTATCTCTCCCTCTCCCTCTCTTTCTCTCATTTTTTTTTTCTTCTTTTGATGCACTTCTTAATTAGTCTTAAAGGCTCCAAAGGTGCTTTTTTTCTGTCTGCCTTTTTATTCCAGACGTCGAGAGTGGCAAACACTGCTGGCAGTGAAGTCATAGGGCTCTAAAACCAGTGCTGGATGCTCCTCAAAGGATTCTGGGGTGTCCTCTGATCTGCTCTTTCTACTCGCTCGAAAGGAGCAAAGTGGAGATCTAAGGCCTGTGTGGCATTAGGAGCTGAAGTGGCTGCGCTTGGATAATGTGGGTTTGGCTTTTGCTGCCAACTCGCAGCCCCTGTGAAGGTTCTGCCGCAGGGATCAGTGCGTGGCTCCACCTTCCAAGGGCTGCAGTCTGGGATGGGGCTCTGTGTTCCAAGGGCTGCAATCTGGGATGGGGCTCCACCTTCCAAGGGCTGCAATCTGGGAGGGGCTCCACCTTCCAAGGGCTGCAATCTGGGATGGGGCTCCGTGTTCCAAGGGCTGCAGTCCGGGATGGGGCTCCACCTTCCAAGGGCTGCAGTTTGGGATGGGGCTCCACCTTCCAAGGGCTGCAGTTTGGGATGGGGCTCCGTGTTCCAAGGGCTGCAATCTGGGATGGGGCTCCGTGTTCCAAGGGCTGCAGACCGGGATGGGGCTCTGTGTTCCAAGGGCTGCAGTCTGGGATGGGGCTCCGTGTTCCAAGGGCTGCAGTCCAGGATGGGGCTCCGTTTTCCAAGGGCTGCAGTCCAGGATGGGGCTCCGTGTTCCAAGGGCTGCAGTCTGGGATGGGGCTCCGTTTTCCAAGGGCTGCAGTTTGGGATGGGGCTCCGTGTTCCAAGGGCTGCAGTCTGGGATGGGGCTCCGTTTTCCAAGGGCTGCAATCTGGGATGGGTCTCCGTGTTCCAAGGGCTGCAGTCTGGGATGGGGCTCCGTGTTCCAAGGGCTGCAGTCTGGAATGGGGATCTGTGTTCCAAGGGCTGCAGTCTGGGATGGGGCTCCCCCCGGCTCTGCAGGAAGCCCAGGCAGTGCTGGGATCTCTCCTCCTGCTCTGGCTCCAAAGTTGCCCCTTTCCTGCCGGTGTAAATAAGCAAATCTCCCTTCGAAGTGGGCAGAGTTCAGCCATTCCTGGGCAGGACAAGGGCAGGAATCCTCACCTGCCCCAAGTCTTCCCTGCCTGGAGTCTGAGCTCTGATTTGCACAGGGTAGTTCTGTTCACAGAACCCCAGAATCTGCTGAGCTGGGAAGGACCCACCAGGATCATCAATCCAACCCTCAGCCCTGCACAGGAACATCCCCAAGAGTCCCACCCTGTGCCCCAGAGCATCATCCAAACCCTCCTGGAGCTCTGGCAGCCTTGGGGCTGTGCCCA
>JAWWLV010000046.1:1578953-1598785 GCA_035041135.1 Platyrinchus mystaceus | reverse complement strand
CCTGAGATCACTGACTGTCCTACATGGAATTTTTAACCACAAGTGCTCAGGAGAGAAAAATACAATTTACCCTGGCTCAAGGTCCCTCTGCTGATGAATGTGCTGCAGCAGGACTGCCAGGGCAGAACTGCATGTTTCTGAGGAGAATCTTATCACAGTGACTAAAGTTGCTTTTTATTCTGTATTTTGCAAAGTAATCTTTTTTTCCCATCACCAGAGTTTCAGCACCACAGTGAATTATCTCCTCCCATTTTAGCAGTAGGGAGAAAAGAAGGATTTAAAGAAATTAGGGACTGATTAGGCTGTTCCACTTTCTCCCCTTTGCTCAGAAATCCCTGACTGTGATAAGTCATTTTTTACTCTATTTAATCCCAAGTTAAATCAATGTTGTTTAAGGCTGGTGAAAAAGTCTTGACTGATGTTGATGTAAGTGAAATAGGAATAACCAGCACTTCACCAGGGTAGAGCAAATATATATCCTCAATACACATGGAAAAAAAAAAAAGGAAAGACACTGAGTTAGAACCAACTGGAGAAAGAAAAAAAAAAAAAAAGAAAAAAGAAGAAAAGAAATAAAATGCAGCTGTTTGCAGGAGATCTCTGATGTTTTAAAACTGGGACTGGAAAGTTGCCCCTCTCCTGCTGGTATAAAACAGCAAATCTCTCTTCAAAGTGGGCAGGATTTCAGCAATTCCTGTGCAGGACAAGGACAGGAGCCCTCACCTGCCTCAGGTCTTACCTGCCTGGACTCTGAGCTCAGGATTTGCACAAAGTGGTTCTCCTGAAGTCCTTTTTTGGGTCAAGAAGGGAAATCAGACTCTGTGACCCTCAACAGTGCAATGGATTCGAGTGCAGATCTGTGACTATCTGCAATAAAGGATATGAAGGAGCTTGTGGGCATCCCTGAGGTTGCAAAATGGCTCAGCAAAAGAGCAGTAAAACCAGTTTCCACCCCCAGGGTGGGCACCAGCCAGAGCAGGGCAGCAGCACCAGAGAGCCCCAGTCCTTGGCTGCAACCAGCTCCTTCTTGTGGAGTCTGGAGCTGCCCTCCCAACTCCACACCAGCCTCCAGAGGCCACACCTGAATCCTGCTGCTCCTCCTTTCTGCCCTTGGAACACTCTCAGCAGTCGCTGCCGAGGTTTTGCTAAACATGTCAGATTAAAGGTCCGAGCAGACGGATAAATGCAGCCCATCTGAGGGCATGTTTCCTCTCACACCTTCAGTGCCTGTCAGCATCTTGAATGGGATTCAGAAACATGGCCTTGAAGCTGGCTGGAATGGAGCTTAATATATCAGGGGCAGCATTAGAGAAAGGAGAAAAAAGGATGGGGGGAAGCTTTCATGGCAGTGAACCCCCCTCCTTCCCTCTCTAGTCCTGCAGTCACTGCAAACCAGGGATAAACAAGCTGGACTGGGGAATGGGGACCTCCAGCCATCCCCTGCTTCTCAGCTCACTGGTTTCTATATCCTGGGTTTTTTCACACTCTCTTCAAAGCTTATTTTATTTTTTTCTCTCAAACCCCCACTGCTTTCAAGCCCTTCAGACTCCCAGAGCTCAGCACAGAGCAGAGCTGGTCCTGTTAATATTCCTGTTCCAAAGGGAAGCTGAGCCATGGAGCTGAAAAGAGGCTCCTCTATCTCATGCTCAGTTCTTCACATGACTTTCATCCCTTTGCACAGCTCCTCTCTCCAGGAATAGCCCCTCTGTCCTGGCCAAGGTTCTGCCTTGCTCTCAGTGCAGGGAGCAGCCCCAGAGCAGCCAGGATGAACTGGGTCTGGTCCTTGCTGTGTTTCCACTAAACCTGCAAGACACGAAGTTTTGGGCAAACATGTGATGAGAGTCAGGCCCTTCTTGAGCAAACAAATGCTCTTGGAGAGCCCCAGGAGGAAGGAGAGCTGAGCACAGCACAGCAGCAGCAGATGGAGGTGCCTGGATGCTCCACCAGAAAATACTGCAGAGAATGAGCAGCATTTAATCATTTAACCTCCATTAATTGCACATTATCACCCCTCTGCCCCAGCCCTGCAAGTGTCCAAGGCCAGGTTGGATGGGGCTTGGAGAAACCTGGGACAGTGAAAGGTGTCTCTGCCCGGGGCAAGGGGTGGAACAAAATGAGCTTTAAGGTCCCTTCCAACTGAAACCACTCTGGGATTCCATGGAAAACCACTGATTTCACAATAGGAGAACCTCTCAAACGTTGGTTTAAACAGGCAGATGTTTTCCTGTGCTCTTGATTGCTGCTTTTCTTTTGTTTAAACTTAAAAGATCTACTTCTTTGTTTACCCTCAAGTCTTTAACTGAAGGAAAACTAAATCTCAAAGTATTTTAAGGCCTTTTTAAATTCTAGAGCTGAACACCTTTCTGGTTTCAGTGTGCCACCCTTCTCTGAAGCCACCTGGGGCTCAGGTGGGTAATGCCACACTCACAGAGGCTGAATTAAAAGAGCTCTAAGTGATGCCCAAAGACTCCTGCTTTTATCTCCTTTCATCCAAGTGCATCTGCAGGAAGACAAAGTGTTGTGTTACAGGGAAAGAAAAAACCATTGGGGCTCCTGTGCATTGTAGGGTGCTTAAAATATCTCCTTAAAAATGTAGATTTTGACTTTCTGCCCAGCACTGCCTCGAAAGTTTTGCCATTAAAACCTAATTGCTGAGTAAATGTTCCCTCAGTGTTGCTCAGGGGGACAGAGAGTGGGGCAGGGCTCACTTTTAGTATCATTTTTGCTCCTGGTAATCTGTTCTTTTTATTCTTCATATGAAATTCCTTCAGTTGGAAACTACTAATCTTCCACCTTGGAATAGAAACCAAGGCAGGGGAGGGTAAAATGTGTAGGGTTTCCAAGGATTATTTACCTCTTCCCAACCAAAAGATGGATTTCCCTTCTCCAGGCTTTCTGGCACCATCATTTTTCCCTGAATATTCCTGACATGTCACAAATCATCCCTTGGTTTGTGACTTGGAAACTCTCTCCTGAACAGATTGGGAAGCTGTGGCTCAAGTCCAGAAATTAATCCAATACTGGGGTATAAGAAACACTCGGGGGCCCGTGGATTTTTATTTATTTAAATAAGATGCATGGAATTAATTAAGTTTTAATGTAGCAGTCCTGTTCTGTGACCCTGCAAGCACCATACCTGGGGAGGGGAGGGGAGGGGGTTGGTGCCACCAGGAAAAGTGGCCCAAAAAATGGCCCTGGGCACTGGAGGCAAGAACAATTTACTGCTGAGAGGCAGCAGCAGCTCCTGCCTCACTTTTGGGCTGCACAGCAACAGTTTTCACTCTCCTTGGAGCTACTTGTTGGAAAATCCCCATTTGTGAAGGGGAATTTGTGCCTGTGCCAGTGAGGGACTTCAGTGCCTTTCACCCCCTGCCCTGCCCAGGTATTTGCACTCCTCCTTGCCAGACTGAGTGAAGCATTGCCTGGGGATGGAGTTATGGTACCCAACCCACAGAAACCCTGAAAATAAAGAGTTAAACTCTGTTGTCTTTCCTGCTGAGCAGTTTGCTGGCCCAGCAGAGCCAGGGGCACTCGCTGCCATCTCCCCCCACCACACCAAGGGGGTCAGATGAAAAGCAAAAGTGAGATTTTCTCTTTGGAAAGAAAAACCAAGAAATAAAAAGAGGTTTTTCTTTGGTTTCTTGCTTTACCTGGGCAAGGAACCTGCACCTCCCAGGTCCTGCACAGCCTAGGGTGACTGGGATTTGTAAACACCAGGTTATCAGTTAAAACTAATAACAACATGAGGCTCTATTGTATTTCACAGATGCTTATCTAAAGGAAATGCATAATACTCCAAACCTGCAAGATTTATTATTTGTTATTTATTTGATCTTCTGGATAATTGTTTAATTAAAGTAATTAGTAGCTGCTTTCAACCCCCAAAATCATTACTAAGCTCATTCCAGCAAGGAGCCACTCCAACCATAACACCTCCCTGAGCTCTGGGCCGGTGCCAGCCCAGGGTAGAGGAGCTCAGTGAGTTCCATCCCATAAACTGGATAAGCCTGGGACATAAAGGGGTACCCACAACTGCTCTCACCACAATTAGTGTCTGATCTGAGCTTGGCAGGAGGTGGGAAATGGATTTGGAAGTGGAAGATGTAAATACGTAGAGCTCTTTCTGATGTTGATAAATTCTCACTCTGGGGGATATTTTGGCCTTTTAATTTTTTTTTTTTTTCTGGGGGAATCCTTCACAGCCAGAGGAAATTCATCTGAGCTATTTTATGCTTCTCTGAGAAACTCCTGATCTATCTACACATGCATTTATACCTATAAAGTTAGGCCAGAACCAAGACATAATGCCTTGAAAGGACATTCTGTGATGGAAACCCATGTCCAGGGTCCCGTGGGGATTCCAGGAAAATGGCTCAGTCAGTTGAAAAACTTGTCAGCCAGAATGTAAATAAGCAGAGGGTCCATATCCACAGTCCTGAAGGGAGAAAAGGAAATTGAATTCATTTATGGCTTCACTCCTGGACCCTCCCACAGCACAGGAAGCAGTAGGCCATGTAAAACCTATAAATAGCTCTCCAACTTCGTGTTCCCTCTCAGACAGAGAGTAAAAGAGAAATAAAAAATGCTCCCTGGGGAAAAACATGATCTTTTCCCCATGTTTGAGTTGTCAGTTTTGACAGAAATGCTACAAACTAATTAAATTTCTGTTAATTTATTTTGTCTGATGCAGTGAGTGCCTGTCTCCAGGTCTCCTCCCCTCGGAAGCACCAGTGACTTGGGGCAGCAAAATGGACCCGCTTAAGTCAAATAAACACAAAGAAGCATTTAAATTCATTTCTCCCTCAGTGCTTCAGCTCTGAGTGTCTGCTCCAAAGGGAATCCAAGCTTATTCCAAACTTATAAGTCTCAGGGATGGTGGGGGATTGGTGAAGGGGGTTATGACAAGATAAGGGAAGGAAGGACTGGGCTCCTGATGGATGGGTGATGGTCCTGCCAGATCCCTGCAGGGCCCAGGGCTGGAGCTGAGTCTGCCATGCAGGAGGGAGCTGGAGCCACTGACCTGTGGTCCAGGTTTATTTCTGTCTCAGTTAAATATTTATTGTTTGGATAAAGCAGAGCCCCATTTCACTTCTGTTGAGATTTTAAACTTCTCAGATGCCTTTTCCAGTTCCGTGCACACTGACTGGGATTTGCCTTGGAAATACCCACAGCAGGCTTTGATTGCTGCTCAAAATAACACTTCCTGACTATTTTGATAAAATATTAAAGGATTGATAGGTTTTATTTTGTTTTTTTTACACAAAACTTGGGGTCCAAGTGTGTCTTTGGCCCAACAGGTTTAGTGTGAGAGGAGATGAAGGTGAAGAGGAAAGGGAGCTCAGGTACCACTGCCCTTTTCTTCCATGAGGAAACACCAAACCTTTTCCAGGTTTCCTGGAGAAGCTGTGGCTGCCCCATCCCTGGAAGTGTCCAAGGCCAGGCTGGACAGGGCTTGGAGCAACCTGGGCTAGTGGAAGGTGTCCCTGCCCATGGCAGGGGGTGGAACTGGATGGGCTTTAGCATCCCTTCCAACCCAAACCATTCCATGATCCCATGATTTTTTTTTCAGGGAGATCCATTTGATCAGATGGTTGGCCATGTACATATTCATGATTAGATGATGTATTTACAACCTCCCTGCCCAGGAAGGTGGGGAAATCCTGAGCGCAGCCTCTGCCTGCTCCGACACGATCCATGCTCATCTCGCATTCTCCCGGAGCTCTGTAAGGGCACAGCCAGCTCCAAAGAAAGCACTGTGAAGTCTGATTGTTCTCAGATAATCAGTTGAGGAAACAGGTAAAAGACAAACCCCGGGGGTATTTATTCTGGGTTGTTTTTTTTTTTTCAACCTGTCTTCTGTCAGGGGGTTGCACTTCGCAGGCCCTTCACAGTTCAAAACCCCTTCGACAAACACCGGGGAGAGGCAGAGCAGCGTGGCTGGGTTTGAAGCCGGAGGTGATCCGATCAGAACACGAGATAAGCAATTAGCAGAGCCCTTCAAAGTACCAGCTGAAAGGGGAAAGTGCGTCTCCATCCCACCCCCAGAGCCCGGCGGAACCCGCAGATGTTCCCTGCTCCTCTTCCCCGTGTTTACACAAACATCCCCCGCCCTCCCAGCGGGGCTTTGTGTTGTGTTATCTTGTTCGACGGGTGATTTCTGCGTTAAGGGATCTGCACTTTTAAATTAAAGCTCTAATTCTCTTTTGGCATTGAAGTGCCTCCCTACGTGACTTCACCCTCACAGAGCAGCTCCCAGCCCGGTTCGGTGGGACAGGAATGTACCTGCAGCTCCTTCTGCTCCTCACAGCAACCCCAACACTGCGGCTCAGGGAGCAGATCCGGGAATCCTTCAGGCTGGAAAAGGGCCTTTGAGAACATCAGGTACAGCCAGAAGGCTGGATGGGGCTCGGAGCAACGTTTTCCCAGTGGAAGGTGACCCTGCCCAGGGCAGAGTTTGGGAACTGGATGTTCTTCCAGGTCCCTTCCAGCCCATTCTGTGATGACCCCAACACCACAACCACCTTCACCATTAGACCAAGTCCTCAAGTGCCACAGCCACGTGTTCTTTGAACACTTCCAGGTGACTCCACCACAGTCCTGTGAAAAAATACCCTCTTAATATCTAACTAATCTTCCCCTGGGGCAACTTGAGGCCATCTCCTCCATGAAAAGCAGGAGGCAGAGATGGCCAGAGTGGTGGGTCTGTGAGGGAGAGTGGATTCCATAAGAACTCAGCCAATTGAATCAGGAGAAATGTTGTTAAACCCTGTCAAGTGTGTGCAAAACAACTATTGGTGCAAAGCTTCCTTTCAGTTTCCTAACATTTATATTAGAGCAGAAAAAAATCGAGGGGCAAATTCACTGGAGGTCCTTGAGCTCTGAGAGGTGAAGAGTTTTTCTCAGTGGCTCCTGGAAAACTTCCCTTGAAGATGAGCTCAGAGGAGTCAGGAACCTGATTCACTTTGTGGCTAAACACAAAATGCATTTCTCTGCAATTTTAACATCCCAACGTCTACCAAAACACAATTTATGTTTGCTTCCAGACCTCTCCATTTTATCTTTTCATTTGTTGTATTTACTGAGAGCATTTAAGGGGGAGACAAAACCAGCATTTCATTCTGGAGGGTGTTGTGGAAACAGAGTGGGAAGTGTTCCCATTCTGAGGAGTTTAGAGCATAATTAGATGGGTTAAAGTGCCCTGGTTTCAATGGGAAGCTTTGCTGGAGTGTTTTTCACCCCCAAGACGTGCCCTTGGCACTCTGGTTGGAAAGAGGGGCACTGGCTATGGAGGGAAGGAGGAGATCCCTGCCTACCTGTTCCTTCATCCAGTATTTCTGCCCTAAACAGGATGATAAAGAGCATGGATGGACCTTTGAAGCACTAAATTAATGCCAACCTTCTGTTTCAAACAGGCTGCAGTGGAAAATTGCACGTCACCAAGATGTCTTCAATAAACATTTAATCATATAATCTAATATATTAATATTATATATGCCCTGGGGAGCCAGGTATGCATTACAAACATATGTAGTAAACATTTACAATCCAACAAGCTTCTAGAATATTAAGAAAGTACCAAAAATAGTGAGAAGGAGGGGTTGTTTCTGTAAAATAGTTTACTTCCAGCTTGAAGCAGATGCCTCCCAGTTGCTGGTTCCCTGTGTTTGGAGGTGGCTGTCTCTGTGCTGGGAGGTTTTGGATTCTGGCAGTGATGAGGCACAGACTCAAGATGGTAAAAATTACACAGAAGACCCTTTAAAGTCTTTTTTCCTCATCTTTTGGACTCAGATTTTTGCTTCACCCTTTTGTGCTTTCCAGCACTCCAGTGCTGTGTATCCTCGTGTGCTGCAGAGACTCCCAGTGGTGCTCACACCCCCAAAATAATGAGTTGGGTGGATGGGTGATAAGTCTGGGGGGGATCTCACGGGCTGGGAGGCTTTTTACAGTAAAGGGTTACTCAAACCTGTGGTGTTTGCCGTGTGGAAATCGTGGGATGGGGCTGTTCCTCCGGGGAGAAGGATCTCAAAGAGCCTGTGACACTTTTCACCCATTTTAAATCTCATATTTCCCCAGAGTTCTCCCTGTAGTCTTTGCAGATCTGGGCAAACAGCACGAAAACTTGTTGAAAACTTGGAATATCAGCCTTTAAAATGCCCAACCCGTGAGCTGAGCTGCTCCTGGTGTTCACCCAGGACTAATGTGTCTTCTGCTGTTCGCAGAGAGCGGGTGAAGCTGCCCCAGCACTGAAGCAAAAGAGCCGAACACATTGTGGAACCCTTGCTTTGCATCTTTCTGCCAACTTTTGAGATGCTGATGAAAGATAATGTTGAAGTTTCAAAGCTGGGGGTTGGGGGGGGGGAACCCTCCAGCATTTTTGTGATGTCAGAGGAAGAGGGAAGCCAGCTTGAAATGAAGGGCTGCTCTTGGGCTCTAATCTTGTAGACACCTACTTAACTTTAAGCCAATTAAATCAATGGACTACTTAACCTTTGCCTACAGGAGAAAGGATTTGCCAGCACAGTTTATATTAGTGCCCCAAACAAAATAAGCAATCCTCCAAAAAGCACTCTTCTTTCAGCAAAACTCTATCTGCCCTCGGTGTCACGAGCACAAAACTACGGCCAGAGACTTAAAGGAAATCTTTCCTTTCAGTGACACCAGTGAAACTTGGTTCTGTCAGAGCCAGCCCCACAGGCTCAAAACCAAGCCCCAGACAAAGCCTGGCCGGGCTGGAGGCTGGATTTTCCAGAGCCAGCTTGCACAGAAAGGAGGTGGTGCTTGAGCCCAGTTTGCTCCTGGCTTTTATGAATCCGTGGGATGTTTAATGAGCCTGGGGGCACAGAGGGCTCTGACCTGCCCAGATCCCCCCCAGCCCCTCGGGGTTGGTGCTGGGTTGTGGAATGTCTCCCAGAGGTGCCTATTCCCCCACCAGCAGAGAGGCCAGAGGGGAGAACAGGAGGGTGCAAAGCCCCCTCTGGCTGTTTGCTTTTGCCAGTTTGGTGATGCCCTGAGGTGCCCCGGGGGGTGTGAGGGGGTGTTGTGGTGCTGCAGAGGTAGTTGGGGGTATGTGGAGCTGTTGGGGGGCTGTGGGTAGTTGTTGGGGGCTGTGGGGAGGTGTCCTGGTGCTGCAGAGTCGCTCAGAGGGAAAGGTTTGCGTGCTGAGCTGAATAAAACCAGGGCTCCCCTGAAGCAGCACCAGGGGTCCCATAACACGTTACATCATTTGTCACTGCACACATTGGGATTGTGTCACTGGAAAACCTTTAAAAGCCGAGCTGGAAGTGGTGTGGAGACAACCACGGCCTCCGCAGGGGGAGAGAGACAGCGCCATTTATAAATGTTTTCATGTCTAATATTTACATTTGGAGCATTTAAATGTAAAAAGGGAAAAGAAAGCCTACACTTAACATCTTCCCAGATGTTAACAACATCTGTCTAGATGTCAGCCCGAGGATCTGACATTTTATGGGGAAAAGGGGGGGCTGCATTTCACTATTTCTCTTTTTATTTTTCTTTTCGCCCCCCCCCTCCCCAGATTAATTGTCCTGCACGTTGGTCCCATCACTCTTTGCTTTGGGCCATATGGTCAGATGTCATTAACCCTGGAGACCAACAGCCCCAGAAAGTGGAACCACATGTTCTTAGCAAAGATAAACAGTAAATATGCAGCAGGATTGGTTTGGGAGGACGGGGCTGGTGTGTTGGGCTTTCTTTTCTTTTTTTTTTTTGTTCAAATGAACACAAATACATTTTGGTGGCAAAGCATGTGGACAAACATGTCCTGGTGTGCAAAACCAGCAGCCCCAGGGCCCTCTGGCGAAGCAGCTCCTGTGTTTTGGGGTCTGGGTCCCAGCTCTGCTCCGAGGAAGGGAGGGAGGAGCTCGTTCACTGCCACGTTGAAATGATGCTGAATCCTTCAATCCAGGCAAAGTTCCCCATCTCTCACCACAGGGTCACTGAGCCACCACCAGCTGCAGCAGCCTCTGTCCATCTCCCCCTTGTGCAGCTTGATCTCTGGAAGCTAATTCTTCTAAATATCTTATTTCCTGTCAATTTAATGTGACAAAAAAGGGTGTGTTTTTCCTCTGTGCCGGTTCCTTTTTTGGCTGTCATCATTTTGAGCCAAATGAGAGATTTCCTTTTAGTTCAAGGATACTGAGGCAGCTCTTTCAGAGGAGAGTAATTCCACAGGACACCAAGGGGCAGGGAGTCAGCAGTTGTTCATCTGTCTCTCGCCAGCAAAGTCACCCTGACACCTCAGTGTATCTGAGGAAAAAGGGGAAAATATGCCCAGACTGACGGCTGACGAGACAGCCTGAATTATTTCTGCCTTGCCAGGTGTCATTCTTGCTTTCTGTGTGTTTGGCACTGAAGTCTGAGCTCTCACTTCCAGACAAGGGCAGTGTTACCGCATTTTGCATTTGTGGCTCAGCAGCAGCACAGAAAGGAAAGCCAGCGAATAATAAGTGGATATATGTGCCAGTGAGATAATGTTGTAACAAAACATCCACTTTTTGGGATTATTTATCATGAAACGCCACCACCAACACCACCTGTAGAGAATTAGATGGTGATGCAGGGCTGGAAAGAATTCCAGCTGAATTTCTGCCTTGCAGATTCACCATCAACCCTTTGAACCTCAGCAGCCGCTGCTAAACTTATCTGCTGAAGGAAGAAACTTTGTAGTCCCAAATATTCCCCTCCTTTCCATGCAGGAGCCCAAGAACAGCCCAGAGATCTGTGTTTAGAGCAGGGCAGGAGGGAGGATGGGGTTGATAAGCTGCAGCTTGGCTAAGGGCAGCTTTATCCTGCCTGAGCTGGGTCACATTCCTGAGAGCTCCACAGGCATCCCACGGGCAGGTCCCCACAGCAGCCCCGCTCCCAAATCCTGCCCTGTGTTTGTTTGTTGTCTTTACATGAGGCAGATTAGCTCAGCCCAGAGCAACACACCTCTGCAGGGAACATCCAGAGCCTGTTTGCTTGGATGAGCAGCCCGGTGAGGAATAAACCAGCACATGGAGCACACACAGCACCAGGGACCTGCACAGGGCCCAGCCCAGGGGGCCCAACCTGCTAAGCTGGTAAAACCAGAGCAGTTTTAGGCAGTGTCTGAGTGCACAACACACACCCCATCACCTTCCTAATCCTGTCTGACCCCTGAAGGTCAGCACTGCCCAGGCTGGGGGGTCTGACCGGCTCATCCCACCCCAGGCAGCCCTTCCTTGTTTTACTGCCCTGGGATGTCACTGCTCTGCTGCCCTTCTGATCCAGTACAAACCAGAAAGATCTGCCAACAGGTCTGTTATGGAAAAATCAGGATGCACGAGGCTAATTCTGATCCAGGTGTAACCTCTGGCAAAGTGAAGAGCCCCTTGTTCTGCCCTTGGAGGGCAGATGAGGTCCCTGTGTCCACTCCTGTCCTGTCATCCTGGCTGGTCTGTGGATGCAGGGCTGTCTGGGGTCCCTCCTCCAGCTGCTCTGCTTTCTGTGGGAAGCCAATCCACATTTATTCCTTGTCTTTGGATGTTTTATGTCGCAGGCAGGGCAGAGAGATCCACTCTCATCGTGGATGTGCCTCCTGTAGCCCACAGAGTTTCCCCCTCTTTTGCTGCTGTCCCAGCCTGGCCACAGGATAGAAATCCCACGTCTGGGAAGCAGTGGGAATCTGGGCTTATCAGATTTCTCTGGGCATTCTGAGATATCCTCTGCTGACTCTGCTGGGTTGCTGCTTCTTCTCCTCCTACCCCAGCCAATTTGATCATATTTAACATGCATTCTTCACACATGATCTTATTACAATTCCAGTGCTCTTGTTTTTGCTTATTCAGGCTGACCTTAGGCATCTCCTGCCATCCTCTGCCATGGTCAAGACCTCCCAGCTTGTTGCCTGGTGGCCCCCAAAGGAAGGTGTGAAGATTAACAGCCCAGAGGATGTATTTAATGAATGGCAACAAGGGATTAGTGACACAGTGTCACCTTTCATGGCCTCTTTAAGCAGCCGAGCTGACACCCGTTTATTTTTGTTTGCACTGTTGAGTAAACTCTGGAAACGGGCTGGATTTACAGTCCCTGCTCCCCCAGCAGGAGCCTCCTCCTGTCCACCAGCCCTGCCCTGGGGGGATGATAAAACCGGGAATCTCTCTCCCACCTTTCTGCCAGGGGAATCCTGGACCTTACAGAGCCATGGCCTCCTCCTCACCGCTGAGGGTGCAGAGGGAGAGGGCTGTGGAAGGTGCGATTGGCAGCTCAGGTTTCCAGCTCTCCGTGTCCATCAAAAGCCAGCCCCGTGCTCCCAATCCTGTGGAAAGGGCTCCTCTGCCTGGCCCTGGGGAGCAGGGACAGCCCACCCACTGCCCTCCTGCCCCCCCTCACAGCCCCTGCTTCCAGAGGGCTTTGGAAAGGAGGATTTTGGCCGTGAGCTGCGGGCCATGAACACAGAAGGTTCTCTGGCTGCACTGGGCAGGGAGTTGTTCATCTGCAGTGGGTTCCACTGATGGAGTGGCTGGTCTGTGTTCACTGACTGACATCCCGAGCCAAACACCCCCAGACAGCAGCAGGCTTTGATGGAGCCTCTGGGGACCGATCTGGTGACTTGCTCCAGCAAAGTGCTCCCTCACCTGCTTTGCTTCCCAAGTTTTGACCAGACCCATCATCTTTGCTGGGATTCCAAATGCTCTCCAAGCTCAGTGATGTGCTGTGCATGGGCTGCACTGGGACATGGGGGCCTCAGAGCGTGGTGTTGGATAGGGTTATCCCACAGCTGGCCTTGCAGTTGATTCTGAGTGGTTTCCACTGTCTCTGCTTTCAAATTATTCCTTAGACTACGAAATTCCAGTGCTCACAGAATTTGTTCTTGCTGGATGCCTTAAGTTCTATTTTCCTTCATTTCATTCTGACCAATCCTCTCCCCCCTTTGCAGATCTTTTGAAGAAATTTGCTCCACGGAGCAGATTTGTCTGTGACACCCTTAGATTCCATCTCAGGGCAAGTGCAGGGATCCAGAAGGAAATACCCAAAGCAAAGGAAAAGGGTCAGCTGAGCAGGAAGCCCAACTACAAGGATTGCAGGGTGGGAAAAGCCTCTGTTGGGGATGGGAGGTTGAAGCTGGAGAGGGTGTTTTGGACTCAGTGTACAGGTTAATCTCTGCTGCTGATGACAAATAAATACATTTTATAGCGGTGGGGAAAGTGAAGTTTATCTTTCCCAAGCAGCTTTCATGGTAAATGTTGCAACTGTATCTGAAACACGAAGCAGGAATTAATGTCTCCAAATAAAAGGCCAATCCTGTGGCTTTGATTTCTCTCCAGTTCAGGGAGTCTCCTGAGATTGTATCTTCCCTGTGTCAAGGACAGAGGCTGATGTTTCCTTTGCACAGACAAGAAAACAAACAGCCTAAAATCCTGAGCAGAAGTTCAGAGAGATGCTGGTCTGACTGAGCTTGGATGGATTTGCAAATATATTTAAATTGAGCTCCCGGAGCTCAGCTGATCATTTGCATCCTGGAATTCCTGTTAATGAATAGTTTGTGGTTCGGTGGAGACCTGAAAGAAAAGCAAGCAGACAAGAAAAACGTTTTCAAAGATGTTTATCTATTTATGTGCATTTTATGCAAAATGCATCACAGATGGAGACATTGAAACCCCAACAGCTTCTGGCCATGGAAATCCCTGGCAGGGGAAGCTGTGCCTGGCTCAGGATTGAGTCTGAAGCGACAGGTCCAGACTGAAGATGCATCAGCCTGTCATCGAGGGGTCCCTAATCAGGGCAGGGTGGGAGCTGCAGGTTGGGACTGAGGTTTGGCAGCAGAGGCTTTGGGAGATACACATCAGCCAAGTGCAAAGCAGGAGAGGTGGAGAAAGCTGCTCCAGGACTTTGGCTCAGGGCGCTGCAATCTGCTCCATTGTCTTACAAATTAATTTCCCCTTCACTTCACAGCTTTTTATCTTTTTTTTTTTTTCCCCTTTTATTATTTTAATCACGCTTGCTATTATTTTTAAAGCAATTCAAACATGGAAACAAGACCCAAGGAAACACCCACTGCATTCCTGGGATGATCTGTCTGTGCTCCCTACATTCCACCCCAGGCACAGAGGTGGGAGGCAGCCGTGTGCCAACACCACCGCACTCCATTCCCACAAGGGAAAAAGCCATGGGCAAAGCAGGATGATCCAACCCAACCGCTTCCAAGGAACACAAGGTCTGGAAAGAAGTCCCCCAGGGCCTGTTTCCAAGTGCTGCTTCGACGGAGAGTGCACAAAATGCCTTCCACTAACCAGGACAAACCTATCTTTTTTTTTTTAAAAAAAAAAAGGAGCCAATTAACATTGCCGAGTCTCCGCACCCAGATTCCTGCCGGCTGCCATGGCTGTGCCTTGGATGCTGCCCTGTCTTCGCAGCCGGATTCCTGAGGCTTAACACCTTAATTCCTGAAACGAGCCCCAGTCCTAATTCCTGATTTTAGGAAAAACAACATTCCTCCCATTGAATGAAAACATTTGTACACAGTTCATAAACCATCTTCCTGAGGGGGGTGGGAGGGGAGGGGGGCTGGAAGAGGGCAGCCTGGGAGCGCATAGACGGGCATTGTCTGGCGGATCCCGCCGCTGGCTCTGGGATCCAGCTGCTGTTTGGGGAAGTGCTCTGTTCAAATACTCCAACCCCCCACTCTGGACGGGGCTCCACAAACACCAATAAACACGTTGGGCAGCAGCCTCTGGGTCGGCTCCTTCGTTCCTCCCCGCCAGCAGCAGGCCCAGGTTGAAACCCCGCGGCCCTCGGGCGGCTGGGAGAGGTGCCGGGGGTCTGATCTGGGGGCTGTCGTGACATGTTCGCTTGGGAGGATGAGGGGTCGTGGTGGCACAACTTAAAATCATGGAATCATCGAATGGTTTGGCTTGGAAGGGACCTTAGAGCTCATTCCAACCCCCTTCCAACACCTTCCACTAGCCCAGGTTGCTCCAAGCCCCGTCCAGCCTGGCCTTGGACACTTCCAGGGATGGGGCAGCCACAGCTTCTCTGGGCAACCTGTGCCAGGGCCTCCCCACCCTCCCAGGGAAGAATTTCTCCCTGAAATCTAATCTAAACCCACTGTCTTTTAGTTTAGAACGATTTCCCCCTAAAATTAGCTGGGAAGACAGAGGAAGCTCCAAGTCGGGGTGTCCTTCCTGCAGGATCTGCTCTGTTCTCTGCTCCGACAGCAGCTCTTGGGTGAAATCCTTTGGCCTGTATTCCACAGGATTTTTTCCTTAGAGGGCTTGGGTGGTTCCTCCTGCCTCTTCTACCCCTGTCCTGGGAAAATGCAAGTGGGCAGCAAGAGTGATAATGTTCCTACCAGCTTTCAGCTTCCCTGCTAAGCTGAGCGTGTTAATGCACCTTGTCTCTCATCCCTGAAAGCTCATAATCCACTCACATCCTGCCAGGAACCTCATCCCAGTCCTTCTGTCCTAACAAACAGCCCCACGGGCTCTGTAAGAGCAGCAAGAGCTGACAGACAGCTGACAAAGAGCAAGCAGAGGACACCAGTGGCTTCTAAAATATAGATATTTTTCCTAGCACACGTTGCCTGTCAAATTTCAGGATTCAGTCAATACACTGAAATTATAGTCCTGGGGAAAAGAAGAAGAAAAAAAAAAAAGAGGAGAGAGAGGGAAAAATTTGATTCCGAATTGGAGGGATTAATGGTCAAAAGAATGTTCTTCTGGGAGTAATCTAAGTGTTATATTTACATTTGGCTTGGAATTATTTGCAGTGAGGAATTTCAAATGCAAATATTTTAAAAGCGTAACATGTAGAGAGACACTGTGGGCACTTCTGTTTTCTCTAAAAAAAAAAAAAAAAAGGGAAAAAAAAGGAGAAAAAAATGGTTTTCTTGACTATTTTTTATTGGAATCTTAATGAGACCATAATTACAGCAGGGGAAAAAAAGGAAAAAATGTAGCTCTTAAAGGTTTGCTGTTAGTGTACATACGGGCCTTGGACTGAAAAACAGAAAAAAACCTCCATATTTTTTAAAACTATTTATTTTCCAAAGTGGTGCATGGGAGGGAAAAAAATGACTTACCTAAGTAAGTCTTGTCCATTTATGTGCTTAGTCTGTATTTTCTTTTTCTAAAAAAAATATATATGAATAAATGTTGAAAGTAGGCCCGTTCTGTTTGTCTTGGCTCCCCCCTTTATCTTGTTTTATTGTGTTCCCCTTTCCAAGGGGTGTTTTAGGAACTGCAGAGTTTTCTGGATTTCTTCTGCGTCGACAGGGAAGGGAGCACGTGGTGCCTGCAGGTTATTCCCTGGGTTTCATGGAATCATGGAATGCTTTGGGTTGGAAGGGGCACTAAAGCTCATCCCATTCCACCCCCTGCCATGGGCAGGGACACCTTCCCAGGTATTTCTTAAAATCTGCTCTAAGAAGACCAGACCAGCCCCTCACTGAGCTGGCAGGGTTCCTTTCCTTCATGGATGGGCACAATTTAAATCACTTCTCACCAGCAGGGTTTGATGTCTGTAGTTACTCTGTGGGATATTTCAAGATCACCAGCAACTTCCCCTCTTTTTATTCACTTTTATTATTAATCCTTTATTCATTTTCTTTGCCTTTAATTTTCCTCCCATTTTCCCACCTCTTTCTTTCACATCCTCCCCCCTCTCTTTCTCTTGCTCCCCTCTCACGGATGGAGCAAACATGTTAAAATAAAGTCCCTAATTTTTTTCCCCAGGGAAGAAATTGTCCCTTTAACATCCCACATGTCCCTTTAACATCCCTTTAACATGCCCAGCAAAGCTGATGGAGGGGCAGAGCACGACAGGCCTATTCCGTGATTCAAACCTCCTGGCTATTGGCAGGAGAATAAATCTTATGTCTGACATGGGAGGACATCAGGAGCCAGGGAAACCAACCTGAAGCTTTTGGAAAGGGTCCACTTTGCTGTCAGTCAGGAGGAGATAAACTTTGCATGAAATAGGACCTTCCCAAGTCCTTAGTTCCCCAGAGAAGGGAACGACAGGAGCCAAAGAGAGCAGAAAACAGACCTGAATGGCAACATGTCTGTGAAGAAAGGGCCCAGCACAAAGGTGGGAATGCTCCCTGACTCAATCCAAAGAGGATGGATCCGCAGGAAAACTGTGCTGCCTGGAAGTCCCGGGACCAAGGGGATCAGATCATCTGCAGGTAGATGGATGCAGCTCTAAGCAAAGGGGAGCACAGAGAATACCAGTTGTTCAATAATCTGTTTAACCAGGAAGACCTGTTGCTGAAGGGAAAAAGGAGTAAGAGGCAGGGAGGCTGTGTGGAAAGGACATGGAGTGCCCAGAGAGCAGGGGAAGGAAGGCTGGGGGAGTTACACCGATTTACCCCAGGTTCTGGCCCCAGATATTTCCCTTTGTTATGAATAACGAGCGGGAGTTAAAAGGTGACACAAAGGCCTCCTTAATCCTCCCAGCGTCCTCCCCATCCTGCCTGGATTCATTTGCTCCTGCATTTGTCCTGATAACCACTGCAGGCAAAGGGCTTTATAACACAGCCTATAAACTCCCCCAGTGGAGCTCTGCCAGTGCCAACCAATGACCCAGCAGGCAGCGAGCAAGTGTGTCTGTGCTGACTCAGTGATCCAAGTCTGCTTTTAATTTCCTTTCTCTAGTTTTCCTTCGTCCTGCAAGGAATAACTGTGAAGTAAATCAAATGGCCCATCTCCACGGGCTGCCCTGGGCTTGGCACAGCCCGAGCAGGGGGGAGAGGCTGCCAACCCTGTGGCTGCCTGACAAAGTGGGTTCTGTTAGCACAGAGTAACTCACTGCAACAACAATCCACCCCGGGAGCCAGCAGGGCTGTGCCTGTATCGTTCCCACCCCGGCAGGGATCACAGGGATTCCTGCTCCTCCTCTGTGCAGACAGAACCAGGAACCACCGAGACCTGTGGAAATTTCTGGAGGGAGGAAAAAAGGAGAGATTGGGGGGTTAGGAGAGAGCTAATTCTGTGTTTAGACAAGCTTTTTGTTTTATCTTCATCCTCGGCCAGAGAGGGGAAGGAGAAGGGATCACAGAATCATGGAATATGCCGAGTTGGAAGGGACCCACAAGGATCACCCAGTCCAACCCTCAGCCCTGCACAGGACCAGCCATGTGCCTGAGACACAGAGAAGCACCCCCAGGTCGTGTGTGGGTGCAAAGGGAGGTGTTTTGCCAGGGAGTTCTCACACCTGTGAACTTTTATCTCTGCTCTTCCATTTCAACACAGGTTTTATGCTTCGTTTGCATCAGCTCTTGCCCTGAGTTTGTTATTGCCCCAAGTAAGTTCATTTCTAGTGGCTGCCTGACAGGACAGGCTTTTCTCCTTGCCAGCTTTATTGCTTCTAGCAGAATTACTCAGGAAAGCTCATCCTGAAGGGAGGATAGGAAGGAAACAGTCAGGTAGAAATGGGAAAGCTCAGTATGTATCGAGCTTTAAGACATATTTCCTGAAAGTTGAATTTATACCAATAGCAGAGGCTGTGGGATTCTCACACTCCAGTGTGTCCTGTGTCTGTGCATGGAGGCAAATAATTCCAGGACAAGGTGCTGTTGGAGATGATGCTTAGCATCACTCCTTGGTCTCTGGAAGCCAAACAACACCAGCAGGAAACTAAGGCAGAATTATAAACGCTGAACACTTAAATCTGCTTTAATGATGGATCATGTTTTAGCAGGAAAACTCTGGGACCAGTGCCACTCCCAACCCCAAGCCCCTCTTCAAGAAATAAATAAAGGTACACAAATAAAATAAAGGTACACAAATACCCTCTTCCTTCTCTGTCTCTGTGTCTTTCCATGAGGTTTCATTTGCTGCATCTCTTCACTCTGGAAGCTGCTGTCTGGCTGTGGTGCCGTGGGGATGCACTGGTTGATGGTCTCAAGAGGAGAGAAGAAGATGATGAGCTGCTTGAATGATCCCCAGGGTTATGAGGACGATGAGAGGACAAGGGGCTGTTTCGCCTCTGCTCAGCTTGGGTTTGCTCTGTGATCCTCAGAACAAGCTCTCATGGTGTAATATCTCCCCAAGCCATAATATCTTTCTAATAATTTAATTTATTACCCTGTTTGTTTTCATTTATGGTTTAACAGACCAGCTGGCAATTAGGCCCTAATTATGCTGTTATGCAAAGTAGCTCCATTTATTTTTATAACATGGGCCGCAGCATAAGCTGTATTTGTTTTTAATTGTGAAATCAGCCATGGCAACACCCCATAATGATCCATGTGTCACAGCTGGGAATGCTGCTCAGCTTGGCCGGGCAAGGTGCAGAAGAGCAGGAGAGGTTACAGCACTTGGAGTCCCTGTCAGCATCCAGTCCCACACGAATGCTGAGGATCCACCCTGGATGCAGCACCAGGCTCCTGGTGTTGCTACTTGTCCTCCTTTTTCCTCTATGATTTCTCAGCAGAGGAGAACAAAGGGTTGTGACACTCCAGGACAGCACAAGGCTCCAGCAGTTCCCTGTGGTGCAGCTCCCTGGGCTCACAGGGGTGTGCCCTGGACAGCTTGTTGAAGTAAATGTTTGGAATGTGCATGAGGGAACCTCCAGAAGGGCTGGACATCAGCAAACACATCCTGCAAATCATCCCTGGCTTTCAGAGAGCACTAAACTAACACACTACTACTCCTACTTCCTCCATCCTCCACCACTCACATCCCCTCGTGGGATTCCACTTTTCCACTTGCTTTCAGTCCTGATTTCCTCGTGAGGGGCATTAGAGGAGCAGCTCCAATCTCTGCTCTCTGTGAGCAGTGACAGCACCCAGGGAATGGCTGGAGCTGTGTCAGGGCAGGCTCAGGTTGGATCTCAGGGAAAGGTTCTTCCCC
>JAWWLV010000046.1:1553363-1570267 GCA_035041135.1 Platyrinchus mystaceus | reverse complement strand
GGTTTCCTCCTCCAGTCTTTGACACTGAAAATACATTTTGAAACAGTGAGAAGTAGAGATAAAATAGCAAAGAATGGCAGTTCCCTGTGCTTTTTCCTTTTCCATTTTGGCAGCTCTTTTGTTTTGTTCTGTTTAAATTTATCCAGCAATATTTCAAATAGAATCCAATATGGTATTTGTAGTGAAAGCATCTGCTCAAGGGCACTTTTCCTCATGCTCCTCTTTCCCAGGGCTGCCTTTGCTGCTCTGTCCAGTGACAGCAGTGCTGTAGCAGAACCAGGAGCTCCCACCAGTGCCAGGCTCTCCAGACCCTTCAACCATTCCCACCCTCCTGTCTCCACCACACATTTCAGGTTATACCAATGCCCAAGTTAAATAAACCAGCTGCAGGCGAAATGCACCCCAAAAAACCTCCTTTGCCTCCCAGACCAGCCAAGAACCAGCCCCAGCTCTGTGGGCAACAGGAACAGAACCATTTTTGGGTGCCAAAATCAGGGACCAGTGCTCAGTCCTGAGAACACTGGAGTGGGAAAATGAGCTTCCTTCTTGCCCAAGTTTTTTTGCCCAGATATGTTCTGTGACTGTTAAAATTGGTGGCTTTGCACCATAACCAGAAAGCATTTGGACAAGGCTCTCGGGGACGGGGTGTGGTTGTTGGGGTGTCCTGTGCAGGGCCAGGAGCTGGACTGGATGATCTCAGGATATTCTGGGATTCTCCAATCAAACCCCACTGCCACCCCCCTGATTCCTGCAGCCAGAACCTGCAGAACTGTTGGAATACTCGGGATCAAAGAGTCCAGAGGCTGTTTGTAATTTCTCTGTGTAAATAAGAGCAGCATTTGTGCACTCAGGGCTGGATAAAGAAGCTTTGGTTCTGCAGGAAAGGAGAACTATTTTTACAGAAGCCAGTGAGGGAGGCTGGAGCCACCGATTTGGGATGATTACAATGAACAAAAAAAGTCAAGCCTGGAACTGTTTATTTTAATTTAGGGGGCATGGCGAGCTGGGGAGGTGGGAAGATATTATTTTTATGGATTTAATCAGATGGATGGGATCTGTAGGCACTGCTAATTGAATGGAGGAAGCTGAGAGAGCTGCCTGCTCTGCCCTGAAGTTCTCCATTCCTTTTTCCTTTGTGGTTGGGAGTCAGAAGAGAAGCAGTTCTACAGGCTTGGGGGGCAAACAGGACTTGAGAATGGATTCATTTTTTTATTTATATGGATGAAAAACAGAAAAGCTGCTTCATTTTGGAGAGAACCTTCAGTCTGTCCTGAATTTTGCTGCCCATCTGAATCAACTATGAATCTGTTTTCCTGCCCTGAGGAGAATAAGGATTAGCAATGGCCTGGTGGGAGAAGCTGAACAGGACTTCCAGGAGGATGCTCAGGATGTCACTGGAGTAATCCTGGAAAAGTGTGTCCTAGGAGTGGGATTTAGTAAATTTTAGTAATTCCCAGGGCTTGGCCTTTCCCTTTGAAGCTCCTTCTGAAAGCCAGGTGAGGAATCCTGCAATCCTGAACCCTGTAGCACAAGACACCTCGTTTTTCCCATTGCACTGGTGGACAGATATGGTCTAAGATACAGGAAAAGGCAGCAGCAAAGTCCCCAAAACCACACATCCAAGCAGCACACTCAGCAAGATGTAAGTTTTATTTAAATTGGGCCACTCCAGGTAGCCATATAGACCTTTCCCCCAATGATTGTCACCACTGACTGCCCCACACACAAGAAAACAAAAACCAGGGCAGAATGAAAAAACAAACAAAAAACAAACAAACAAACAAACTACCCCAAAACCTGCCCATGGGGTGAGCTGAGGATTCTTTTTTTTTTGGGTGGGGAGAGTTTCTTTCCTTGGTGGTTTATTTTGTTTGGGGCAGAGGGAATTCCAAGCAAACCAGGTGATGAAGAACAGCCCCAAAACTGCGACTTCTTGAGTCTGCTCCATGATGTCACTGAAAAGCCATCAGGGTGTAAAAATCCCCCTCAACCCCCCACCCCAGTCAGGGGGCAAATGTGTCAGGCTCACGTAGGAGCCAGGGCTGAACAGCACGTTAGTTACGGTCCAAAAACACGATCCACAAATATTTTCTATATCATAATTATACAAAATGAGTGGAAATTTCTTCCCCCCTTTCCCCAAGTCCCCAAAAACACAGGCCATTATGAGCACAGCCCCACGCTGCCAAGCCTGCAGGAACATAAATAACATTGAAGTCTTTTTGTGCTGTGTAGTAGCTGGAAAGTGGAAAAATGATTGAGGGACAAGTGGTTTTTAAAATCCCCCCGAGGGCCGTAACTTACCTGTTTAGTTCAAGAGGAGCAGCCACTGCCAAAAAGGAAAGGAGTTCCTGGGCTTGCTATCATGTTATGCTTCCAGAGATCATTTCAAAATAAACGTGGATTGAATCTCTGCTTTTGCTCTGTCATTCAGAGCGTGTCGAGAAACCCAGTGGGGAAGAACCAGGGTGTGGGTGTGGTTGGAGAAGACAGAACCAGGCAGGTGACCCCACACACCAGCAGGGCTTCAGCTCCCAGGGGGGAAGGAAAATGAGCCTCTTTTTGCTGCACAAAACACCTCAGCTGAAAGGGGAAGTTCTTGGGTCACCCATAACTGACTTTGAAACATGGAAGGGAAAATCTGGGAAGTGGTCGGGGTAGATAATAATGTACCTCACACAGCTAGAAGTGACATGGGGAGGGGATGGGAATTCTGGGATGGGGAAGGAAGGGGAAGGGAATGGTTCATGTTAACCTTCAGAGGAGTGTGAATTCGGTACTGCTGGGTGAACAGTTTCCAGCAGGGTAAAGGAGGACGGATTGATCAGTTATTTAACAGCCAATTCCTTCCCCTTCATTGGTGTGAGTGATCCCAGTGGAGCTGTGCAACCACAGGGAATTCCACCAGAAATAATGGTCACCAGCACAGAGGTGACAGACAGGGACTGTGGGAAGGTTGGCTGGGAGCTGATACCAGCCCAGCATGGAACCAGCTGCTAATGCTCAACCTCCAAGCAAAGGTAGGGATTTCTCACTGCCTGTGCCAGTTGTGTAACTCTCCCAGGGCTCTCTCTGTGCTGACTCTGCATCTTCCCTCTGTCTGTTTGCATTCAGAAGCCACTCAGTGCTGTGTTATTGAGCTTTTCTTCCCTGTTGTTGCCCAACCCAGGCAGGGCAGACCTGTGACAGGGGAATGACCCTCCTGAGAACACTGACACAGGCTGGGACAGCCAGGGGAAGTCTGAGCCCAGCTGGGATAAGGATTTTGTGTGGCTCGAAAAGAACCGGGAGAAAAACCTGCATGGAACACGGTGAATTATTGTCATGATGTTTCGTCTGAACTCACAGATGGCCAAGGAGCTGCCAAAGCCAAGGCCAAGTGTCTGCTGGGAGGAGAAAGGGCTCAGCAATGCTCTAAAGAGCCTCAGGGAATGGCTCCCTGAAAACTGGCCCTGGGTGCAGGACGGGCAGCAGCAGCACTGGATGTCACAGACCCAAATCCCACCCCCTGCTCAGTGCCCAAGTGATTTGAGGGATTAAATCTCTCTGGTCTGTAGTTCATCCTCTCTACAGCACAGCAAAGCAGTTCCCTTCAGCAGAGTTCCCACGGAGAAATCCTTTAAAAGTCTCAAGGCTTTGTTTGGACTTTTTTCGTAACAACAAGTACGTGTTTTATGGCAGATTTGTTTGCAGCTCTGATACCCAGCACAGAGCACATCCCTGTGAGTGCTGGAGCAGATATGAAATGACATTTTTCAAATACAGCCCAGGTGCCAGGCCCAAATTACGAAATGGAGGTAATATGGGTGATGATGACTGACACTGTAATTGCAGAGGATCCCCGGTTGTGAAAGAGATATTTGAGTTTTGACGAAGGGAAAAAAAAATGATACCAGGAAAAGAAAACAGAGAGACATTTGAATTTAGCCACCTTCTTCCTGGAATTGCAGGACAGGGTGTTCCAGATCAGCTGCCACAATATTAACAGCGAATATTAGGACCCAACTGGGCATTTGAAGTGGAATCATGTTTTCTCCCAGCCACGCTTAACTCTCCTGCCATTATAAACCATCAGCTGCAGATCCCTCCTGTCCAAGGAACTTTCATCTGGCACCAGTGGAAGCTGTAAAACAAGTTCATGCATAATTTGCACAGCCCAGGTGTCTGCAATTCCCATTTACTGATCCCCTCCAACCCCCAGCCGGTTTCAGCTGACTTGCTTCATACCTGCCCAGATGGCAGTAATGATATTCCCTTCATCATCTCCACATCTTTGTGCCAATTAAGTTAAAGACTCACCAGATTCTCATCTAATGAACAAAACTAATGAGTGACAAAAGATCATTAAGAGAACTGAGGCACCAAGGAGGGGAATCCAGAGGCTCCTCAGCAGCTGCAGATTGGAAATTCGCTGCCCCACAAGCAAGGCCAGATTTTTCTCAACCAGGAAAAGGAGAGGTGGGATAAAAGGATCAGGATGATGAACTGGGGGAGAGTTCCAAAAATTCAAGCTTCCAAGTGGTGAAGAATGAGGGAGGTGGGGGACAATGATAGTGTCCACAATGGGTTCCTTCAACCCATCTGTGGGCAGGAGCTGTCTGGACTCTCCAGGGCTACTGAAAGGGTAGAATCACCTGAGCCGTGGGAATTTTTCTTTCCAAGTGCTCTGCTTTGCTTTGCTTTGCCTGCATTGTCTGTGCTGAGAGCTGCTGAGGGAGCTTCGTCTCCTCCCCATTCTTCATCTCCTTATGTTGTAATTTCTCTTCACCTCAGCAGGGGTTTTGGCTTTTTGAGCTGTACAGTCTGTAGGAGGCTGGGATGAGTTTTCTCACAGCCCAGCTGATGGAGTCACACACAGAGGGCCCAAACACTCACTGAAAACAGAGTAGGAAATGTTTCAGAGTCTTTTGAAGTTAACCTTGAAAGGCTGAAGAGGAAGTACAATCCCAGAGACAGGTGAGTCACGGGATAAAAAGTGATTCTCATTATTTAACTCAGACCACCTCATGACTCTTGGAGCTGGTTTTGTAATGCTATTGCTGAAAATCCCTTTAAAGGTTCCCCTGTTAGGGTCAGTCAGGTTCCTTTTTGGATTCACAGAACCATTTCTTTCATTGATCAGCAGTTCCCAGGCTCAGCAGAGGGAACTTCTAAATGTTGGCAGAAACCACCTGATCTTCAAGCTCCTGGGTAAAACCTACATGTGCTTTGGGGAGACCTTGCACTTCACTTGACTTCATTCCACTCTGGTCCTCACCTCTCTAGGAAAGGCCCACATCTCTCTAACTCATGCAGGCAGAGAACAGATGCTCGTGGCACTCGAGCTGTGGCAATGGAAGGTGCCAAAGCCTGCTGAGCTCCATCTCTCTCCGTTGGAAGCCTCATTTTTTTTTAATGGGCAAAAGTTAAAAATGTCAGCCTCCAAACTCTCCCCCTCTCTCTTGGGCTGTCCTGGACGTGCCAGTGACCTGGAGCCTGCATTCCTGCTCAGCGTGGCCCTGGCTTTTCAAAGGCAGTGGAAATTTTGTTTTGGAAACACTGCCGAGAGGGCAAACAGGAAGCAGGAAGGGCTTTTTCACAAATGCAAGAATCCGAAGGGAGGGAGTGCAGTTTCCATTTTTTTGGATCCGGCCCATGAATTAGTTTTGCAACAACAGCAAAGATACGAGTGGTGAGGTCAAGAGAAAAGCAAACATGTAGCAGCCACAGAGAGTGACTTTCAGAATCGCCTGTTGGAACTCTGAGTCATTTAATGTGCTCCACGCAGCCAGGATGCCTAGAAAAATAAAGAAAGATGCTGAACAGTCCCTGCAGTGCAGCTGTGTTATTGACAGATGGGATTAAGTGGTAGGAGTGCTCCAAGTGGGATATTTTTTTTATAAGCATATTGCCTTTGTTTATTGTAATTTTGATTTTTAGTTATTTCTGCGGAGGCATTCGGGGACCTCTTACCCTGGAGCATTACAACTGAATGTTTGTTCTTGTTTCTGTTGCTGCTGCTGTTTGATTTGGGCATGTTTCTGGGATTCAGCAGGGCCCTGGTGAGGCTGCAGCCAGAGGATCCCAGGGGTGAGGAGCAGCAGGAGGGGAGGATTTCTGTCCTCTTGCAAGGCCAGAGGTTTGCAGAAGGAATGGCACCATCAAGGCCCTCATCCTGAGGACCCAGAGGGACCATATCCTGCAGGGTGAGATCCTTCTGGGTGCACAGATGAGCTGGGGGGAGTTGAAATTTCAGATGCTGGTGCATCTAAAAAACCAGAACTTTTGGTTTCTCAGTGAAACCAAAACCTGAACTTTTTGTTTCTCAGTGAAAACCTGACCTGCAGAGCTCTCCACCAAAAAAAAGATCATGTGTGTGCTTGTGCATGGATTCCTTATCCCTGCACTCATTCCCAGGCTCTCTGATTTGATATTCAGTGAGAGGACTTTAATGCACAAATTTTTTCCTCAGGCTGGACTTGGAGTTAAACAAACCCTGAGGGGAAAAAAGGGACCAGAAGCTAAACAAGAAACTTCCCCGTCTCTCCCAACTTCCTCATCTGAGCCAATGGCACCAGAGCTTTTCCCTGAGCAGGTTTTTATAGGGGATTGACTGGAATTCGATGCCACACGATGTGCTGGCATTGCTGGGCTTTCAGAGGTGCAGCTGAGCCTTTGACCTGCTGCTTGGCCCGGGGGCCTCCTGCCCATCCCTCAGCAGCCCCGATGGTGTTTGCCTTTCAGGGATGCAGGGAGATTAGCAGAGGCACTCCTTGCTTTCTCAGAGCTCAGGCAAATCCTTTCCCTTTCTGCCAGCCCCGTTGTGATTGGCAAATTGCAGCGGTGAGCTTATCAAACATTGATAAACAATAGAGGACTTCCTCCCTCGGGAGAAAATGAAGTAACAGGATTAGACAGGCCATGGCATTCCTGGGCTGCCTTTATTCCTTGGGGTGAAGAGAGGTCTGTGTTCCTTAGGGGGTTTCTCCAGTGGGAGGGAGTGAGTGTCCCTGTGATCTGGTGTCCAGGGCAGCCTCTGGCCACGGGTCTCCTCATGCTGTGACACGATGCAGAAGACTGCCCTGCATCCCATCCAGGAGGGAAAGGGCTTTTTCATCCCCATATTCCATGAACTCATTGAATTTGAGATGTTTTTTTCCCCAGCACTGGCACTTTACCAAGGCTCCTGAAAAGATGCAGTAATGTTTTTTCATCCTGTTCACAACATACCTTGAGATGGGCTCATTTTTTAATCCTGACAAGGTCTCTCTGTAGAATTCCCAGGCTCCATTTACTCTGGGGCCAATCAAACCTTTCCTCTAGAGAAGATGAGGATTTGAGTTACTCCCTTGACACCAGGGCAGGACTGTGGGTTTGTCCCCTTAGAAGATCCACCTCTTTGCACAGATAGTGAAGATTTTCATTTTTTTTGCCTTCCAGTGGGATGTTAAGTCTGAAGGGTTTTATCAACCTGCTGGATATTCCACGACAAGCAGCAGGACGTAAATCTGTTATTGTCCAGAGTAGGAGCAGGTAAATTCTGCTTGTCTGGACGTTCCCATCACTGCCCCCTGCACCCCTGGGTCTGTGTCCTCATCCCTGGGCAGCAACAGCAGCTCCCCCTCAGTCCCCAGCTCTGCTCTCCCTCCATGGCTCTGCTCTCAGACTGCACTGCTCTTATTGCTGCAGCACTGAGGGAGTTTCTTGAACATTTCTCCTTGTTCTTCCAACGGTGAGGACTGTTCTTGGCTCCTGCCCTCCCTCCTAGGCCCAAACAAAATGTTTCTCGATGGTAAGCTGTCATTAGAGTTCAGAGAGGCAGAGAAAGCAGATCTGATTTCATATCTAATTTGCTGTAAAATGAAAGGCAGGGAAGAGAGGAGTCCTTTTTAATTAGAAAAAGGGTTGCTGAGGTACTTTAGCCAGCACAGTGTTTCTCTCCAGTGCAAGAGCTTTCATGCGTGTAACCCAGCCCTTGATGTTCCAAGCACTGAAACATTATAAATATTGCTCTGCTCTGTCTTTATTCCTGTTTCCCTCCCAAGTGCTTTGGATCTCTGCCCTGCTTCCAGTGGCCTGACAAGTGAACACTGGAGGGAGAGAGGAGCAAAGGGCCAAAGCTTCTCCTTCTGTCAGGTGCCAGTCACTGGAGCACACCGAGGGAGCATCACCTTTTGCAGGGTGTTCCCAGGTCACACAACAAGCCTATTAATGGGCTCCTTTCCCCCAAACCACCTTGGGACCATGTCTTGAAGAAGCAAACCAGCATCCCCTGGATATTTTGAAACATGAAGGGTAAAATAAATGAAAACTTAAAAACAAAAGGGGTCCAGCGTAGCAGGGAATGTTCTGGAGGGATTGGTGCAGCCTTGTGTGACCCTCTCAGGACAGGAAGGCCCAGTTTAGGGATCTGAGGCACATCCAACCCATCTCTCACTGAGGAGCACTCATGGGCAGAAGCAGCAGCCAGGTTGCCACGGGCAGAGGTCTCTGCAGGCCCTGCTCCTGTGCAAGCACTGGAATGTCCAGGTGGATTATCCACCCCTCTCCAGCGAGGTCAGACTTGGTCCAGGCTTGGACATCAGCCTATCTTCAGCTAAGCCTGTACTGAAGGCTTTGCTCATGAAGAAGAGAACAAGAAAATGCAGATTTGCAAGAACTCCTCGCTCCCAAGGCAGGCTACGCTTCCCTCCCACCAAACTGGGGCTCAATTAATGGAAATATTTATTTGGGTGACTTGCAGATTATGTCTCCGGCCAATTAGCTCCATCTCAGTGTTCTATTTCTTGCCTTTGAATCAATAAACAGTTCAAGATTTCCTGGAGTCAGAAAAGGAACGTCAGTGCCAAAAGCTGTGGGTGTATTAAAACCATACCTACAACAATAGCCCCAACCAGGGAGCTCTGCTAATCACTGCCTTGTTTGGCCGGGTGTCTGACAGAGCAGCTCCAAAGCTGAGAGTCTGTAACCCCCCCCCAAAAAGAGGAAACCACAGCTTACAGAACCCATGAAAAACATTTGCTAACCTCCAGGTACCCTTTGTTCTCTATCCCTCCTGACAAGCACTTTTCCTCAGCGCCACATACCTGGGATGCCTTTGCAATGGGATTCGATTGTGGGGCTTAGAAGGTGGATGGAGATGAGGGAATCATTATCTGCCATTTATCTTTCATTTAATGGGATGCAAAACAAAAAAAACTCCCTGAGGAAACAGGATTTCTGTAATGTGGCCAAATTATTCCAGGTTGCTTCCAAAGCCAGGCCGAAGCTCCTGCGTGTGTGTGTCCGTGTGTGCACGTGGACTCTGTGCATGGGAGGAAGGAGGAGAAACCACCCACCAGCCAGGTTTGTGATGGCTCCACAAGGGTAACTGAGCTCAGGAGTGAACCTGAGCTGGGGGGTTTTCTGCCTCAGCCCCCACTGGGCTCCAACCTGAGGAGCAGCAGTGAGAAGGAGCTGCGAGGTCTCGCCCCGTCCGCGCTGACAGAGCCGGGCTCCTCTGCAGCCCAGCCAGGGGAGCTGTTCCAACCTGGGAGCTTTATGGCCATGTTAACGTGGCTCCTCTCCACGGCACTTATTAGTTTGGGCCACGTGCCACGTGAATGCAGCTCGAAGGCTCCTGGAACGGGGCTGGCTCGGCTCGGGGAGCGCGTTGGGCACGGCCTCCCCTGGACATCGGTCCAGCCAGCACCACCCAGGCTCACAAACCCTGGGGCTGAGCAGCACCAGGGAACGCTGAACACCCCATCCTGCCAGCTCAGGTGGGAGAACAGCCCCTCTGGGGAATAGGCACAGCAGGGTGATCCCAAAGCAAGGTGTGTCGGGAGACTCCGTCCTCCTGTATCTTCGCACGTGGCCCTCCAAAAAGCCTCTACTGACCTGCTCCCTCAAGGCACCTCATTTCTGCAGGTCTGCTTAGGTGAGAGGCAGTGGTGGAACAGCTCAGGAGGCTGCTGTTGATGGCAGCCTGTGTTGGGATGTGCTGCTTGCCACGGATCAGGAGTCCAAGACCTCAGCACACGCTCTGAGAGAGGACAAAAGCACTGCAGGTGAAGGGGAACACATGAGCTGAGCTGTGAGGATCTGAGCAGTGCTGAAGGAGGTGCCTCTGCAGGCAGGGAGAGGTGCATTAGTGAGATCTAGCTGAGACTCAGAATATGTATTAAGGGCTTTTCTTGCAAGGATGCACTAAGGAAAATCCAGGTGACCCCAGAAACACAGCAGGTGGGCAGCATTAGACTTTGGCAGCAGAGGAGTTAAGATGTACCAGAATGAGTCTCCTGTATCACTGACTCCAGGCTGTCCTGCTTTATCATGCCCAGGAAAACAATATTCTGCTTTCAGCCATGCCAGTGCCTTTTCCGAGATGCAAATCATCACCCCGTGCCCTCTAGAAATTGCTGTCAGTCACAGCAGATTTTGCAGTTCTCAGATTCCTGTATTTTAAATTGTTTCAGGATTTTTTTTGTTTTTTGTGGACTTTGTTTGTTTTTTGTTTGTTTGGGTTTTTGTTTGTTTGTTTGCTGGAAATTGACACTAAACTCGGTTCTGTAAACGAAGCTGGTTTTTATTTTTGCCCCTGTGACAGTTCTGCAGCCTCAGGTCATGATCACATCAAATCATTCAAAATGAGCAATGTATGAGCTGGTCAGCACTTGGGTGGGTGGCCACAGGTGGAACCCAGAGGGTGGCAAGGATTAAATCATCCCTGTGAAACACCCCAAATTAGTGTCCCCTTTCTGGAGACTGGGACTGATGTTTACTTACAGCCCCCAGACAGGATTCTCTGCTCATGCTCTGGTTGCTCCAGCCCTGGGTAATCCCATTACACCTTTCCCCATCCCAGGGGTCCCAGTGTGGCTCCAGCTCTGAGGTGAAGAATTTTGAAGCAGAGGGAAGGATGAGCCCAAGTGCAGAACCACACAGGGTTTTAGCTGGGAACTGGCACACCAGCGGGGAGGTGAGTCTGGCAAACACAACTTGGGTTGCTTCTGAAATGTTTTATTCCTTTTCCTCTCACAGCCTCTGTCTCCTGCACAGAGACACACATCCCAGCCCTTGCTGTCCACTGACTCCTTGCAGTTTTGTCCAAATCCCAAAAATCAGGAGGGCCCCTTCTCGTGGAAGTGAGAGGAGGAGGAGGAGGAGGACTCAGAGGACTCAGGGAGCACTCACAAATGCATCAACCCCCAGTTTTGTCTCTTCCCTGCTGAAGCAAATGGATGGAAACGGGGCAGGCTGGAACAGCCCGGCCAAGTGTTGGAGCATCGGCCCGGGAAGGGGAGCCAAGAAAGAACACATGGTGGTTGTGTGGAGCAGTGACACTTCAAGAAAAATCGCTTTGAGCCGTGAGCCCGCTCACTTCACTGCACGGGCACCTTCCCAGATTTCCTGAGCCGATGTAAATTGCCTGAGGAAACGTCCCCCTCGTGCCCCTCAGCCCGGCCCCGCTCCCCGGCACACACACACGCTCCAGCTCACTGCACACCCTCTGTCTCAGAGCTGCTTTACTGTGTTTACAAATTATGAAAATTCTGGGCCAGCTAATTTATGAAAATATTGGGAAGTCTGCACGGCTGGCTCCTGGATGGAGCCGGAGCCGAGAAGGGGCTGGAAAGCCCTCGGAAAACGAGCCGCGCGCTCCGCGCTCACGTCGCCGCTGGAGTTTGTTGTTGGAGGGCAGGACTGGCCAGGATGCAACAGCCCCTCTGGAGGCTGAGCTGTCCCACGGACACCAGCAGGGTGGTGGGAGGATGGAGTCTGCCCTGTTAGCCCAGGAGAAATCCCTGTGCACGAGCCAGGAGCCGAATCTCCGCAGGATTCAATGGAAGCACCTCAGTCTGCGCCCATTCAGTCGCTGGTCCTGAATTAACTTCAGGCTCAGCTGATTGTGGAGTGTTTGATATGGAGAGACTGGGACTGACCCCACTGTGAGGGACCTTTGCTCCTGAATCCCACAGGATAAATCCCATTGCATTGATATCCAGCATCGATCCAATTTTCTCTGTGTAGCGACTGCATTTGCCGCTGGTTTGAGGGGCAGAAAAGCAGCTCCTCCCTCGGAAGCCAAGGAAGTTATTTCAGCAGAAAAACTGGCCTGTTGCTCTGAGCTGATTTGCTGAGTTTGCCTGGTAGAAGCGAGAGGAAAAGATGTTTTGGTCTCCACCCATTTGCAGTACAACAGCATTGTTTTTTTCAGCAGCAAACTAAACATTTTCAAAATAACAACATTAGAGGACAAAACTTAAACAAAAGATAATATTTCTTTCTCACTTTCCTTATTTCCTCTAAAGAAACCAGGATTTTTGTTCCCCCCCCCCCCAATATTAGCAGAGGGGAAAGATTCTGTGCAAATTTCTGATCCTAATTCCTTAGGTATCCAGGCTATAGAGGATAATGGATAATGTATGGAAAGTGAAGCATATTCCCAGCATGACAGCACCGATCAGTTTTCATGGCATTTGAGTTCTGTGTCAGGGTGATAGATTCAAATATAATGTGAAGTGCCACGAATCTTGAACTGTAGGAAAATTGATCAATTTTCTAATATATAACACATGGCTTAGACACTCCTGGATAGGTTAGAAATGCACGCTCTCTGTTCTTGGCTAAGAAAGAATTTGACTACACATTTCCAGTGGATGTTACATTTTGCTGGAACTATAGGAGTTCTAGTTGATTTTATCACTTATTTCACTAAATTATCATTATATGTTAAATTAATAGCAGTCCATTAATATTATTTTGATTTAACAACAATAAACACGTGTCTCAGCACATCTGACAGTCGGTATTATTCCTTAGGAAAGGCAAGGGCTGTGTTTGTGCCACTGAAATCCTGTTAAAGGCAACTCACTCTGGTTGGTGCTCTGCAAAAATTAGTGGAGTTACTCCCCAACAGCAGGTTAAAGTGTGGGAAAAAAATCCGAATTTAGGATCAAATGGAGTTATATTTAAATTTTGAAATAAAATGATTTTTCATCAAGTGGTACAAAGGTCCATTCAAAGAGACAACAGTCCCATTAAAAGACATTTGAAGGTCTAGAGGGTTTCATAGAGCACTAAATTACCTCTCAAAAGGAATAATCATCTGATGTGATCAGAAGGACTGACATTAACCTCATCTGGGAAGAACAAATTTAAAGACTAGAAGAGTCATCTGCCTGCAGTGATTTAAGTTGCACTGAAGAGCATTTGGAACGTCCTTATCTGAGCAAACAAGGCTCCTTGTGCTGTGAGGAGATGCTTGGGAGCAGATCCTCCTAATTCCAAGAAAAGCAGTGTATGCACCACCCAAGAATTCATCATCATCAGATAATAGAAGAGCTTTTCCAACTCAGGGACTGCTGCAGTTAAGTAAAACATTTATTAACATTGCTTTAGGAGCATTTTCATATTTCCCTTTCTTGTACTAGAGTTTGATTTTTTTAACTTTTTTCAAATGAAAACTTACTTGGGACTTTTAAAGAAATGCCAAATTGAAATTCTCAATAATTTCTCTCTTTTCCAATCTGATGTTTCCCACCAACATTTTCAAGCAAATGTTGAGACTGAAAAGACTTTGAACCAGTTAATCCTGGAAGAGCTGTGACCTGTGAACATCTGACCTGTGGAAGATGAGGATTCTGTGAACATTTCAACCAAAGACTCATCAGGATCTCCTGATGATAAATAAAATGTTAAACCACTACAGATCTTTAAGCCTGAGGGAGTAAAAAGTTTGCTCATCTTCTGTTCTTGTCAACAGCTCTGGAAAGCTCTTTCCACCCGTATTTCGTAGGAAGCCTAAGTGGAGTCTTCCTGCAAAAATTCCTTCCTCGTGGTTTGGGAGGCTTTGGGTTGTGTGTGCACTGTTTGCTGGCAGGTTTGGTTATTAGTGGTTGGGGGTTTTTTGGTGATATATATTTTTGCTCTATGTAAAAGTGTCCAGATATTTTGTGGGTTGTTATTATTATTATTATTATTATTATTATAAATTATTACACTTGGGTGCATAATGTCCATTCCATTCCACGCACAGTTATCAATTTGCACTTTGGGTGGGATTAGGGGGAGTTTTGCCTGCAAAGCCAGTCCAGCAGCAGATAAATCACCCTGGTGCTGTAAGTGATGGCCAAATGCTCCTCCTGAATTGAGTTGCAGTGGGAACACCTCTCATGAAATCACTGTTTGCATCCAGTGTCAAAAATACCAGCCTGGCCCCACCACTGTAAGGCTAAATTGATCCATATGATTGGAATATTGCCCAGGTTGGTCTTTTTTCCCAAATAATCAGTGTGCAATTCCCATTATCAATACACTAATGCATGTTGAAGGCTGCTTGGGGCTGACATAGGAAGTGATGTAATAAGGGAACCCTTAATACTCCGACAGGAAACATTTTCCTCGAGGAATAGTCGACTTGAAAACTGCAGATTACAATTTAATATCAACCAGATTTCTACATTAAACATGATTTCCGAGAACAATTTGATTCTTTTTTTTTTTTTTGGCTCCTTTTCTTACTTTTTTTTTTTTCTTTTTTCCTGCTTCTTCTCCAGATGATCAAAAGTGCATCCGACCGCAGGCGGCTCCTGGAATGAGTCCGTGGCTGCTGCAATTTAACCATCAGCCTGGGCAATTGCAGAGGGCTGTGGGATCTCCCTCCCAACCCTCACCCCTCTCTGCCTCCCTGTCACTCCCAATCTGCCTCTGATTCCTCCCAGAGAGCCTCGGTAGCTCCGTTTGGGAGAGGAGAAATAAGGGCTGCACAGGTATTTTGCCTGGTTCTTCAGCTGAGCAGCGCTGTCGGCAGGTATTTGTTCCTGGCTGGTGAGCAGCCACGATGCCAGGCTGTTAACAGGCAGCAGACAAGAAAGTTGTCCCTTTTTCCAACGGGATTGTTGTCCTGCAGCACCCCAGGGCCAAGGCAGGGGAGTGACACCCCCTTCCCTGCCGGGTTTGGGTGTCTGGGTGATCCCAAGGGGAGGTGCCCTCACTGCTCCCCTGCCAAGGCCACTGCCAGAAAGGCCTCCAGGCTGAGCCAAACAGCTCATTTCACCAGCTGCTGCAAGAGTCAGGTCAGACCACACCACTGTGTTTACCAGGCTGGCAAAACTGAGGGGTCTAAATATAACACCGGTGGGAATGGTCCTTAAATAGGGAAAGGAAAAGGGGACTGGGGAGGACGGTGATGGAGAAGGTCCCCACATAGACCTTGTGACCTGATGCAGTTTTTCTCTGCAAAATTAAACCCCTCAAAGAGCCAAAATTGTCAGAATTGAGGAAATCTCTTCACTCCAGCTGGGTCCTGCATGGAAAGGTTATTTATGGAAGCACAGGCAACAGCACAGAGAACGTGGCTGCTGCAAGCTGGTGGTTTGAGTGGTAGCACCAGTCCTGCAGGGGAAATTCTTAAAAATCATCTGCTGAAAGCCCGCTTTTTTCCCCAAAAAAGATCAGAAATCACAAGGTGACATCCTGCCCTTCACCACTGTAATCTGCTGTCCCACAGGCTGAGGAACGTGGTGGTGGAGTGGGAAAGGAGAGGCACAGGTTGCTCAGCGTGGACAAGAAAGCTCAGTCTCAAGGTGAACTCCCACACTTGGCATCAGAAGGACTTGAAAGGGTTGGACAAAAGAAATACAGCAAAGAGCATCCCCTGAGCTGCCAAGGATGGAGAAGGATCCACAGGAATTGTCTCCCCCGGGCTCTGAAATGCAAGTGCTTTGTCCCTCGCCTGGTTTGAAACGGTCTCCTCTGTTCTCCCGTGGAAGAATCAGGAATTGTTTGCCAGCCAGGACTGAAATGTAAACCAGGATCCCCAAAGAGCAGAGTGACAATGGAACACTAATCCAGCCCGTGGAGAAGGAGGTTGAACCACACTGGTGCCTCCCGCCGTGGGCAATCACTGTAATGTAAATTGTGACCTTCGCACAATCGCTCCTTGGGAACATTTGCACTGAGACCAAATCCCTCCCAGGTCGCCTGATAGCTCGGGCTTTGTCTTCTCAGGCTGTTGTTCCCCCCTTGGCACGCAGTACAAAGCCATCCAGGGGCTCCCAAATCCACGGAGCACAAGCTCGGACTGGCCGTGCGAGGAAAAGGCTCCTTGGGCTGCCAACTCACGGAGCTCCTGAATGAACTGCCCTCCCCGTGGAAGATCCTGCCTTTCTTGCTCAGCAAAACCCTGAGCTGCCATGAAATTCTCTTGCTAGAAATGACCCTGCAAGGGAAGCAGTAATGGAATAACGGAGAACCGACTTCCTGAATTGTTGGGGTTTTTTTTCCCAAGGTAACTTATCCTGTGGTTGCTTAAATATGGATTTTAGTACACCTTTGTGAGCACCGAGTTTTCCAGTGCATAACATGATCACAAAAGCCCAAGCAATCAGGCTTATGGTTGTAATTATCAGGAACACATTTATGTAATGCAATAGAGAAAAGTTTGATCTTGTGGTCTTAAATCTATGTATGACCCTAAATTCATTGGGAAAAATCACCGTAAGGGGGGGGAGGGAAGATATTCCCTCCTCCCTCTTTAAAATTCCTGAAGCAAAATGAAGTAAATTTGTGAGGGAAACTTCAACCCCAAAACAATCTCTGAGTGATGTGAAATCCATGTCTGCAAAGGCCGTGGAGTCAGAGAGACTTGAGTTGTACCTTGTGTCCTGATTAACTCTTGTACTCAGAGGAAAACACAGTTTTCCAACACCAAACCTCATTAGGATGAACATAATTAGCTGATTTTCAGCAGATTAGTCGGTTATCACCATTGGAAAGTGCTGAAATCCTGACACCCCCAACACTCCTGGCTGCTAAATCCAATTTCTCAGTCTGGGATTGCTCATTCCACAGTGATGCCAGCAGGAATCAGCCAGTTCTATTTCATTGGTTTTTATTTGTCTTTCCTAGGTATAACATGCTACTTTCTGATCATGACCAAT
>JAWWLV010000046.1:1510142-1553263 GCA_035041135.1 Platyrinchus mystaceus | reverse complement strand
TTGGGTGGTGAGGAGGTGAATTTGCCCCTGGAGCTCCCTGGATGTTCCACGGATGGAAGGTGAGTGGCTCTGTGTGCTGTCCTGTCCCCCCATCACAGCTCGGGGTGTAACAGTTGTTTTGGGGACGTGATTCTGGCCATTGCTCCACAACTGCTTGGAGCCCTTCTCAAATTCATGTTAATCTGAGTGAAAACAACCATTTGGTCTTTCAGAATGGCCTGTTTGGGGTGTGCTCATGTTGCTTTTGGGGTGGCTTTGATATGGGAGCTGCCTGCCTGGACAGAACAGACAACATTGTAGGAGGTGTGTTGGGGAAAGTGTCTCTATGTAAGAAAAGTTGAAGCTTTCTCAGCTGATCTCAGCGAGGCAAAGAGGAGTAAAGGACGCAGTAAATGATTTCTGAACCCGATTTCTTGGTAAAATGTTTTGTGGATATTGAGGAGACAGTCACTGCTTCACTATAAATATCTATTGTCAGCTGTGTTATTAACTGGGAAGTTGGGATGTGATCTTGAGTTGCAATGTGATGGTGTGGCAAAGGAACATCAAGACCTGCTCTTTCCCTCTGTGGCCAGAAGTGATGTTTATGTGCTGTTGTTTTGTCACTCTCTTTATTCAATGTTTGCATTTGTGCCTGGGCTGGACAAACTCACTGTGTGTTGAAAACAGCCTTGGCTGGTGATGATAATTCTGCCCTTGCTTGTTGCAAAGGGGATTGTTGGTCTTGGGGACCTTGGGGTTCTTGCCTTTAATACACAGGAGGGAGAAACATGGATTTAAGGAGGAGGGTCCATGAACTGGGACTCTGGTCCTGCTCCAAAAAACATGTAAAATGGCCCAGGCATCAGTGACTGATTTCTTCCAGTTTTATTGCGTTTTCTCTTTATGCTGGTGCTGCAAAAGCAGATGGGTGACAGATTGGTCGAGGTGACCCAACCAAAAGGAGTCATTTGTTATTCCAAAGTTTTATTTAGGTTGCCAAAACACTTCTCAGCTACCTCAGACAAAGCCAAAACTCTTCTGCTCCTCCAGCTGCTTCTCTCCTGGCTCCTCACAGTAAATCCCACCTACACAGCTCAGCAAATGCTCAATTTTTGAGTCTCTCACAGGTCACTCACTACTAGAGAATTGTAATAGAATGAATTTCAAGATGCAGATTATAATTTGTTCTTGCTTTTTTTGCTTGCCTAGGGTATTTTTCCACTATTTCTTTGTTGATACATGAATCACTTGGTGTTCTGCAGCTTATTTTACCATTTATCAACTATTATGAGGGAAGAAATAATTTCTTCTGAAAGGAGAATAACCAAAATTATTCTTATTCTTTTATTGGCAAATAAAAATATAATTTATTAGCCAGTCAAGAGCAATAACCCTTAAGTGTAGGACTACAGAATAGCCCATTAAGGTATTTTTAATACTATTTGTGTCTGGACTTGTATTAGTTAATTTAAACCAAACACATGGGCCTGGATTTTCAGAAGTATTTAGGTGTCTAACCCCCAGTTGTTTCGATAGAAATGAGGCAATTTGGTGCCTTTGAGGATTTGGGCCTTGGCTCAAATTTTCCAGTGAAGTTTGATCCGTTTACTTGAGCTCAGGGCGGTGGATGGAGCTGGTGATTCCATGTCTGGGTGCTTTTTGAAGGAGAAGGGTGGATTTGGGATCTACTGTGCCCACATTTGTGGAATTCCCTCTGTTAGGGAGGGTGTTTGTGCAGGGAGAGAGCGATGGGGAGGCGAGAGAGAGGGCAAAGGGTTTGTCAGATTGTTCTTGTGGTCTGGTTCGGGTTGAAGGGACCTTAAATCCCATCCAGTGCCACCCCCTGCCACGGGCAGGGACAACTTCCATCCTCCCAGGCTGCTCCAAGCCCCGTCCAACCTGGCCTTGGACACTTCCAGGGATGGGGCAGCCACAGCTTCTCTGGGCAACCTGTGCCAGGGCCTCCCCACCCTCCCAGGGAAGGATTTCTCCCTAAAATCCAATCTAAACCCACTGTCTCTCAGTGTGAAGCCATACAATGAAGGGCAGTGGGCTGCACAGGGACCCTGGAGGATCAGGATCCCCAATTTTTGGTCAGGAAAACCTCGTGGGGCACAAAATGAGCAGCATGTTGGTCCTTGGATCCAGAGTGAGAGACAGGAGGTGGGAGCTGTGCTGCAGAGATGGAAGGATTCACCCACCCAGCCACTGGAATTACTCCTGCTGCTCCCAGTTAACTCTTTCTCCCAGACTGCTGCTGGCCAGTTCATCTGTTTGAATTCCCAGATCCTGGGAATGTTTCTCAGCCATTGAACACAGGCCAGAAGGGATTTTTCTTCTTTTTCTTTTTTCTTTTTGCTTTCCCTCTTTCTTGGTCACCCTAAAAGTAAGAAAACAGTGAAAATAGTAAAACAAACAAGAAGAAATGATCTGCTGGGGTGGAGTTCTTCCTTTTTCCATCACAGACATTTTTCAGCAAAACACCCTGAAAATGTTTGACATCCATTTGTAGAACCTCTATAATTAGAATTAATAAAAGGACATGTCAAGTACACCTACCTTGCAAACCACAGATGCATTTTTTTCCCTCCCCCTCTCAATGGCTTTAAGTTGTTCTTCAGATTGGCACCTACAGAGAAATTATAATTAGCCTGTGATATGCATTTGCTGTGCATAATGTTTGGGTTTTTCTATAGGAATGCAGATATTCCCACACAACTCCTGGGAGGGTTCCTTTAACTGAACAGCTCGAGGTATCCAGGCTAGAAAAGCATCAAAATGTAAATATCTCAGTGAATTGGGTTGGTGGGCTCCAGCCCATTCCCAGGGGATGTGCTGTTTGGCACAACTGGTGCTGATTAACACCCCCATTGGCAATGCCAAGGGAATGATCCCAAGGGAATGATCCCAAAGGGAATGATCCCAAAGGGAATGATCCCAAAGGGAATGATCCCAAGGGGAATGATCCCAAGGGGAATGATCCCAAGGGGAATGATCCCAAAGGAATGATCCCAAAGGGAATGATCCCAAGGGAATGATCCCCTCCAGGGAGGTTGGCACTGGAATTGCCCCCAGCAGGCCCTGGCTGAGGACTGGGCAGCCTGGAGGGAGCTTTGCTTGCCTGGTGGAATGTTCTCCCCTCCCAAATTCAGAAAGAACCTGTTTCTTCTGAGGCTCAAAGCCTCTCATTCGTGGTTGTGCCAGTTTACTTCTTTCCTTCTCTCCCCATTTTTGCCTCACAATTCTCTAATTCCATCTGGAATCATCACTGATCACAAGTTTCCTTGGATTATCTTTATGATGAAGGAGTTTGCAAGGTCTGTGCTGGTGGAGGTTCTTTTCAAATTGACTTTTCAGTGAAAAATGCAGAGGGAAAAGTTCACAATTATTTTTATTTTTTTTTAATTTTATTTCTTTGTGGCTGAGTCTGAAGATTTTCCCTTTCCTGGAATCTGGTGGGTGTGACCTGCCATTATTTCATGTCTTATGATCTCAAGGAGATTAAAAGGACAACCTGCATTCCACTGGCTTTGCTTAAGGCTGAGGTGTTCAGCCTGTCTGCTGTCAACACACCTTCCTCTCCAGCTGGAGAGGGGAGGGAAAATGCTCATTTGTGGGAGAACCCGTGTCCTGGGGAGCCCCAGCTGGGAACTGGGGTGGTGGTGCTGGCTGGAGTCAGGGAGGCTTTGCACAGGGAAGGGGCTGGAGCAATGAAGGAGAGGTTTGGGGTGTTTTTCCCCCTCCCCAGCTCTGTTCAGGGTGTTGCTGCTGCTGTTGGAGGGATACGGAATTCCCGGGCGGTGGGAATGTGCATCCTGCCTCGCTGCAGCAGATTAAATCTCTTTCATGAGGGATTATTTCTGCTGATCTGGGAGATGAAGGGATCTGTCACACTCTGGGGTATTTATGATGCTCAGGTTGTACAGGTGTTAATGTGCTCAATCTCAATCCAATTAAAACTGAAGAGCTTTTTTAGCCGGTGATATCCATGTGTTTTGCAGCAGCTCCCAGGATTCAGAGGGGGAGGTGTGTATTGACTTTGCCATCAAAATGTCAGGGCTGGAGTGGTTCATAAAAGCTTTATAGTCACAGGCAGATGAAAGGAAGTGTGATAAGAGGAAAAGCCACTGTCAAAAGCCACTTGGAACAGTCCTCCTGTGGAAGGAGGGTGGAACGAGATGATCTTCATAGCCCCTTCCAACCCAAACCATTCCACGATTCTAAATGAGGGAGATAACTGTAGGGAGAGAAATAAAATGTATAAAAAATAAACATATGAAAAAATAAAACTCCAAATGTCAATAATTGAGTCTAAAGGAACTTCCCAGGATCCTCGAGTTGTGTTCTCCTCGTTTTCCCTTTTGTATCAGCAGGAGCCTGCTGAACCAGGGGTTTGTATTAAAATAATATTATCATAGGGAAGCTTTGCCTCAAAAATTGTCTGTTCTTGAGTCAGTGGTTTGTGAGGGGAGGATGGTGAAGCAGCAGAGCAACAAATCCATCCTCGCTGCACGTGCAGGCCCTGGCAGGGCACCTTCCTCCTGCTCCCTCAGAAAGCATCCTGGAATTCTCCCCACTTCCAAACCCTGGGATTCCTCCAGACAGGCAGCTGCTGTTCTCTCAGTATTGTCACAGAGCACCCAAACCCAGCATTTATTTTTCCTGAAATAAAATTAGTATTCCCAGTTCTGCATTTGGACACGACAGACCCTTTTTTCCTGGCCTTTACCTCTCTCTTTCAGCTATTTTTGCATCAAGCCACCAGCTTTGATTGAACTCTTTCCAAATCCAAGTGTCATCTTAAATGAGACTCAATGAATTCCTGTCTTCCTTAGAACTGTTATCACGTTTTCTTGATTCATATGCCCTTGTTTCTCTTAATCCTCATGGGAGGAACGAGGCAGCCCATGGAATTTTTGGAAACTCTTGCCTCCAAATTGTACCAAGGTCTTGGTATCTCCTGAGCCCCTGAAAGCAAGAAAACACTGATATTTTGGCTCTCCAAGTGAGTTACTTTGGTTTCTTCTTAGAATCTGATACGTCATCACTTCAATGAGATTATTTATGAGGGGTTTTTTTCCTTATTTTTCAAGCATAGAGAAAAAAAAAAATGTCTTGCCATGTTTTAGGAACAAAATGAGTATTTTACACACATACCAATAGCTCTCTGGAAAGCATTTAAATTTACAAGCTGTTCATAAATGTACTGACAGTTGGCAACTCTGCATCCAACATACAGGAACCCTCTTGGAAAATAGATCTATTGTAAATAATATATATTGCAGCTTAATCTGAGGGTGCTTTAGCTCAAAATAGGTTTAACAAATGTGTTACCTAATATATTTTTTTACTTTTTTTTTTTTTAAAAAGCTATTTGGAAAGACGAGTTCAGGGTCTGAAAAGGGACATTTAGGAAGGAATTGGGCACCTCCTCTTGCATGTTCCTCAGCAGAGCTCGCTTCAAGTGTTAGGGTGGCTTGAGTTTTAGGCACCTGCTGCAGTAGGATGTAAATCAAATATATAATTTAGTGGTGACATCCCACAGAGAGGAGTATTTGATCTGTTAAGGTCAGAGGGAGTTATTTGCATTTCAATCAGGAGCTGGTTTAAGATAAAGAGGAATCACTTGTGCACATGTGTGTGCTTATTATGTGCAGTCTGGACCTGAGGTAGCTCAGAATGTACCTTCTGAAGTGGCACTTTAATCAGAACTTAGTTATGTCTGATACAGGGCTTGAATTACAGCGTTTCTGATACAGAAAATCCACTGCTGTTATTCCATATTCCGCATTTTTGTGATCATAGTGGTATTTAGTAGCTGAAAAACTAGTTAAAAATCCCCCTGTGTGTTAGGATTTTGTAGCAGAAAGAGCTGTGGAGAAGGGGAAGGAATCTTTCCCTGCAAACTGCCTTTACAATTCCAGCCACTCTCTGGGATCATGGGATGCTTTTCCAAGTGCAGGGAAGGTGTTCCCATCATTGCCGTGTTTGCAGCAATTCCTTGTCATGCAGCAGGATTTCTTTTGATCATCAGGCACCACATCCCTGTGGTTTTGCTCTGGAAATCGTTAATTTCTGTATTGTTAATTTTGAGGGGGCAGGACTGGGGATCACCTGAGCACCATCACAGTGGACAGAGCACTTGGCCAGCTGGTTCCAGCCCAGTTTTAATCCTCTTTCACTCGTGGGGTCAAGGGCTGTGAGCTCAGAAACCAACTCAGCTCCATCCCCTCTTCCCCATCCTCGGAGCAGAGCTCTGGATGCTCTGGGAGTGAGACCCAGCCCTGTGCAGCAAATCCCTGGTAGGAAACATTATATTGCTTTTGTCTGGCCCTAATGAAAATAAATGAGGGCTTCAATTTAAAGTAGTTACTAAAAATTTGTTCTTTCCTCTGCCCTAATTCCAAAAGTGACTCGCAGCTAATTAGACTGAGCTGAGCAGCCCTTGCAGGGCTGTAGGAGTGTAAACAGCTGCCATCTGAGTTTCATTACAATGAGGAAATAAAATAAACACAGGGCCAGCAAACAGTAGTTTGGGCATGGCTCATTAGAGCACAATGCAGTTAAATTCGGGTGTACAGGCAGTGGGATTGGACAGGGTGCAAAGGGGACTCTCCGTGTTTCTGTCCTGAACTTTTCCTCCCCGGTGCATCCCGGGGGAAAGCAAAGCCCCAGCTGCTCATGCCAGGGCTGACAAACACCCCTGCAGCCTCTGGAGGTGCTTCAGTGCAAGGACTCCTTCATCCCCCTGTCCCTTGGTGAACCAGACAGAGCTCAGGGGACGTGTGGCATTTGCAGGATGAGGCTCTCAGAGCACATTACAAGCTTTTTTCCCTCTTTTTTTTTTTTTTTCTTCTTTTAATAATAATCTTGCATTCAGTGAAGGGCCCCCCCCATGACTCTCACATAAAACCCCTTGTGTGCAACAGCCATCATCTGAGTTTTGTCCCTCTGAGTCCCTGAGTGCAACAGGATAAGGAGTCATTCCCAAGGCAGCATCTTTTCCCTCTTCTGAAGTGCCCAAGGGCCAAAATTCCTGAGTTCCTGGAGACTTCATTCTGCGGTCTGAGCTCTCAGCTCTTCCTTTCCATCCGTGGCAGGGTGGAGGAGGGATCTCCCAGAGGGAAATCTTACACCTTTTCCTCTAATAGATCCCTCCCACAGGCGTTTTCCTTGCGGAGGAGCTGGAAATTCTCCCTGCTCCTGTGCTGATGGAGGGGCTGGAAATTCTCCCTGCCCCTGTGCTGATGGAGAGCTGAGCTGCAAAGCCGGGAGCCAGAGAGCTCTCCCCATCCACCCTGTGATCCTCCCTCTCACCCTTGATCTGTCAGACACTCTCACTCTCATCTGAGTCACGTTTCTAGAGCTCAGCCTGAGCTCATCTGTCCTCAAGCTGCATCGATCCGGCTTTTCCTGGATTAGCTCATCATTAAACACAGGTCGGGAAGAGGCTGCTAAGGCGGATTTTCCAAGGCAAAAGCAACTGCTGCCGTTGGGTGAATTAAGTCCTCTCTTATCTGGCAGCAGGGCAGGAGTTGCTGCTCTCCCCTCCCCGTGCAGGTGCTCTGGCTCCTGGTTATCGCTGCCCATGGGTCTGGAACTCATTAGGAACTTCTCCCGCTGCCAAGGAGAACCATTCTGCTCTGGGATACTTCCAGCAGAGGAGGGAATCGCTGCAGCGAGGGGGAAGGACCTGCCGTGGCAGATGCAGCCTCAGGAGGATGAGCCAGAAGGTTTTCCACGTGGGTTTGGCTGATGTGAGTTTAGCAAAAGGCAAAGGATGGGAGCAGGACTTTGTGGATGGAGCAGGGCAGTTTTTCTTTCTTCAGGCTCAGCAGAGAGAACCTGCTGAGACCATAAATGTTTTCTACTCTTCACATCTGGAGCCTCAAGAATTCAGAAGTGTCTTCCAGTGCCACATCCTGAGCTCGTAGGGAGCCCAGGGGTGAATTCTCCCCTGGAAATGGCCATACAGCTCCACTGCTTGGGCTCTTGGAGTCCCAGGGAGACCAGGGAAGGGTGTTCTCAACCTCCCACTTTCCATTTTCAGCCGAATAGACCACCCCCTTAAAAAGCAGGAGTTGGCAGGGGTCAAGCCTGGTGCTCAGGGCTCACAACCTCCCCAAATTCAGTCAAGCACAACAGTCTCTGGTCAGAACTTATCTCCTCCCGAAATAAAACACACAGTAGAAGAAGAAACAAATTGCTTGACACCTCATTAGCAATTGTAAGCAGACTCCGTTTTCACTCCAGGGTCTCGTTGGAGTGATTTGCGAGGCAGCTTTTCCCTCTCCCCTTAACGACCCCCGTTTGGAAGGAGTTGGAGGCGACACAAGAACAACAGCGATTATTTGTGCTGCTCGGGGACCCCTCCGTCCCCCTGGCTGCCCCTCTCCCTCCTGCCTGCTGTTTCTGGAACCTGCAGCCCCTTTCATGTGCCTTCTGGGCGTGTTTGGGGCTGGCTGAGGGGACACAGTTGCCCTGGAAGGGGATGACCAAAGCTCAGTGTCCCCCCAGAGCTCAAATGTGGATTAAATGGATTAAAAGGAGATGCACCACAAGTGTGTGGTGCTGGGTGGAGGTTGTTGCTACAGGGCTGAGATGCTGCTGGCTGAAATTCCCCACTAACCATGGGATTGCACTCCTGATTTTTAGTGAGCTAAAAATAACCCTCATCCATCTTACCTGTGCAAGGGAGGCTGAAATTAAAATGAAATCTGGTGAAATCCTGTTCTGAGAGGGAGAAAATGTTGCTGTGCATCTTCTCTCACGCTTTTTTAGTGCAGTTGGTTCTGATGAAAGGGAGATTGTTGATGAACAGTGAGGAGAAGCAGCTCCTCCAAGGCTGGGACAGTTATCCAGGGATCCAGGGCTGTTGTGTTGGACACACAGTGTTGAATGTAAATCCGTGGTGCTGAAATCCTGCATATTTATGGTGCAGCCAGAGCTGAGGGGACAGTTGTGTTTGAGGGCTCTGGGTGATGAGTGAATAAAGGGCTGCACTGTGTAATTGCCTTAATGTTTCTATTATTTGATAGTCCCTTTCTGGAGTGATTTCCTGGATGTGTCTTTATCTAAGAGGGAAAATAAAATCTCAGAGCAATTCTGGGGGGTTTTCCTTTCAAGGAACTGGTTTGTGGATGTGGTGTGCTAAGGAGAAGGCTCCTCCAGAGAAATTCCTTCTTAATTCTCTTCTTAAAGGGCTGCTCTTACATTTGTTTTAAGACATCAAACACCAAACCAGGCAGGGAATTTCCATATCTTAAGAGCTTCTTGTAACTTTTTAGGAAATCTTGTCAGATTAAATCCTGTTGTCATTTCTCAGTAAAACAACTTGTCTACACCACTTGTCCCATTTAATTTATGACCTGGGATCCTTCCTGTGTCAAGACAAAACAGCAGGAATGCGGTGGGAATAATGAATAATTACAGCTTTTCCTATTTCTGCCTTGCATCCTTTTGCCAGGTTTTGTCTTCTGCAAAATTAACAATCTGGGATTATATACAGGGGAAAAAAAACCCCTGATTTGGTACTTTTGGGTTGTAGCTGAACATACTTTCAGTTGTCATATTCAGAGAGGTTTTAGTGGCTCCAGCTGCTTCCACCCCATCTCCCCCTCGGGATGTCTGTCACACACCAACAATTATCTGGGAGCAGGGACTTCTCTCCCTCCCCCTCACACTGGAATAAGTTGGGCACATGCCTGGCCTTTCTGCTCACCTTTTAGAAAGGAGAATTTCTGTTTGTTGTAAGCTGGGTGTGTGCTGAGGAATGGGGCTCTGTCTGTGTATCCTACCCTATGTATCCTGTGTATCCATATCCCATGGAATTGCTGGGATCAAGGGAAGGTGGAGGGAAGCCTGGTGTGCCCATAAAACGTGGCTGACAGCAGAGAGCTGATAACTAATTTTAGAAGAAGAGCGTGACCTCAGTATATGACACATCTGTTCATGATGCAAGTTTTAGTGAAAAAGATCAGTTTGGGGGATAAAACCCCCCCAGCTCTTGGTTCTGGGGTTTGCAAACCCCCCCAGCTCTTGGTTCTGTGTGGTAAAAGTGACCTGAAGGCTCTGTGAGCCAGTTTTCAGGAGCCAATTAGCATCAATTTGATGTTTCTCAACAGTCCATCTATCGGTGAGCGATTTTGGCACCAACCGACGGATTCCTTTGGAAAACTGATTCCCAGCAGCGCTGTCCTGCAGTAGGGCTGTGCCCTGCTGGCAAACTGGGCTCTCACAAACCCCCTCCAGCTCCGGGACGAGCCCAGGCAGGATCCTCAGCCCTGGCACCTCCACTCCTGGCCCCACACCTGAACTGCCAGCGGCGCCGTGTTCGGGCAAGAGGCTGCGAAGGGCGAGGGGGGAGAGGAATCTGAGCCCCCAGCTGGTTCCCCAGGTCACCTCAGCGCTGTAAATCAAGGCTGGCTGATGTCAGGCATGGGCAGGTAGGAGCAGAGAGCTCTGTGGCTGGGGAAAACCTGCTCATCCTGGGAATTCTTTGTGCTGCCAGCTCCTGGAGTTCCGTGTCTGTGCCAGCCGAGCTTTCTGAGCTGCTCCTTCGAGTCAAACACCACCAAAGAGGGATCGAGAAGACAAATGAAGAAAGCAAACAGAGCAGGGCAGTTTCTAAGAAACCCTGGGGATTTATGGCCTCTCCACCTGATTCCATGGCAAGTTTATTAGATCTTTATCCGAAGGGGAACATCCGGACGGGCCGTGCTCCCACCTGACGTGTGTCCTGCTGCTTTTCCCCAAACACAGCTGAATTTGGGCAGCCCAGCAGGTCACACAGGAGCTGGTGCTGCCTGTCAACAAACTGCTCCCCCAGGGGTTCACTGGGCACGAGGTTTCACCCTGTGTCTGCTGGAGTAGAAGGCAAAACCACTGCAGCCCCCTGGCAGCACAGACTGTGGCCAAAACCCTGGCAGAGGCAGCAGCTCTGGTGCAGCCTGGAACCAGTGGGAAAGGGTGGGGAATCAGTGCAAACTGAAGCCCTTTTCAAACCAGCTCTCCTGACATATAGTGGTTGGAAATATCCCTTCATCTGACCCTCAAGGACCACCCAGGGGTTACTTAATCCTGCAGTCCATCTTCTGAAAACCCACTGTAACAAGGTGTGTTAAGCTCTGAGGCAGATTGGTGATTGTGGCCAGGGCTAATGACTGCAAACTCATCTCCCCTGTGACCTTCCTGCTCACACATGGAGGCTTTCATCAGGCTCCTAATATACATCTCCCAGTTAAAGGCCACTGGCATGGAGAGGAGGGACACCACCTCTCTGAAACAAAATAAATAGATTGCATTGGCATGGCTCGGGTTTTTCCCCGGCCATTTTCAAATGAGATGTTTTTTTGGAAAGCCTCTACCAGGATAATTCATGTCTTCATCAACAGAGCAAATCTGTCTTTTAAGAAAGAGGGCACAGTGAGCAAGAAAAATATTGTGGTCCAGCAAATGACATGGGGGTTTGGAGGGTAATTACAGCACCTCTGGTCCTTTGGCTGTTTGGGAGGAAAGGGGGATGCTGGTTGGAGCTCAGCAGAGCTTAAGGTCGTTCCACTGAAATGCTTGTCCATTGGGCTCCTTTCCTTGCTGGGGCTGTGCTGGAATTTGCCTTTTTCCTCCTCCCCTCTGCTGTCTTCAGCATCCTGAACATCTTATCTGATCTTCTCAAATTGTAGCATTAAGAAAGAACGAAAACCAGTTCCTGGTGGTGCATCAGAAGCTCTTTCTGGCTGAGGATCTCAGCCACAGTTTTACCTGCATCTCACTGAGCTCACACCAGTGTGGAAATCATTTATCTGATAGGAAATCAGACAGCTCTTGTCTCTGGACCAAAACTTCAGCACCTTGGATGAATATTTAAGACAGGGTAGGTTATGTCTGAAATGCTCTTGAACACTGCTCTCTAAACTCTCTAATCCTGCTGCTGGTTGCAGAGTTCTGCCCCATGTGAAATAGCACCCACTGCCCATAAAGTTGTCAAAGGTTGGGTTTTTTCTTTTTTTTCAAGGCCTGTATTATTTTCTCTTTGCAATATCTGAAATGTGCTTGTCCTCTCAAGCCTTTGGGCACACGCACAAACATCACTTCAGGATCCCTGTGTTCAGCTGTGGTCGCTCAGCAGCCTCTCCAGGAACATGTTCCAGTAATTAAACCTCAGCAGGACCAATACCTGGAGGCAGGAGGAGTTGTCTTTCATGTTTCCATCCAAATTCCAAGGCCATGGAGGTGTCTCTGCCCTCCAGGCACAGCTCAGGGTTGTCCCTGTGATGCAGAAATGAACTGAGAACATGTTTTTCCTTGGTCCAACGTGCAACAAATACAAATGATGTCCCACCCCCTGAGGTATCTCTTAGGTCAGTGGGACAGGTTTGCCCCGAGTGCTGTTGTTCCCACCTTAAAAATGAGGGAATTGGTACAGAAAAGGCATCTGCCCCCCCACCTCAGCCCATGGCTGGAGCTCAGTAAGACCCTAAATGTTTATGACCCTAATTAGCTCACATAAACCTCCCAAGGAGGAGACCTTGTTCCTGCAGCACACAGCCTGTTATTTTGGAGTTCAATCCTCACACACAACCTGCATCTCCTCTGCTGGAGCCAAGGCTGACCCTGCCCTTCTGCAGTGGAGGGGGATGACAGCTGCACACTCCCCTTTCCAGGGAGGGAGGAATGCCCAGGAACACTGAAAACTGCAAGGAGCTGAGCTGAGCGCTCTTTCTTTCCCTTTATCTTATTTTGGCACATCCCCACTCCCCATGAAGTGACCTTCAGACACTCTCCTTGACCCCCAAAACCTTGAGCCTAGCCCCTCCACCCCCTCCAGATCCACTGCAATCCTCTCCATCCTCAGGGATCTTCAACATCCAGCTTTTCTCAGCTGGAAATGCTTTGCCCGACGTATCTGGCAGAGGGGGATTGTTCCCTTTCTCTTTACCAGGAGTTTTAGGTTTTGGGGACCTGACCTGCTGTCAGATCTCGTGGAAGGAATGCAGTGGAAGTAGAACACCAGGAATTGTGGAGTCATCTTCTACTCCTGTAGCACAGCATGTGTCGGAGCATGAAAGGCATTTCTGAGCCTGCTGCCAGCGGTGGCCCTTTGCTAAACATCCAACCACATTTATGACACCTCTGGCCTGTGGGAATTGCCTGTCTTGAGACCTTAAAGTCAGTTTTCCTCCAGCTCTGATGCGAGTTTAATGCCTGCCAGAGGAAGAAATAATATTTGGAAATTAAGGATTGAGGGAGAGAATCTTCAGCTGATATAAACTGACTTCAGGGGAACCACACTGGTCTGCACCAGCTCTGCTGGTGGCCCCGGGTTTAAATAAACTGCAAAGAGAAGCTTAAATTCAGTTTTAAGGAGGAAAGGGCTTTTGGGAACGTTGTAATCTCCTTTACAGTTTTGCACTGCTTTGGGGGGTCTCTCCCATCCTTTTGCTTCACAAACTGAGGACCAGCAGAGTTGTATCTTGGTGAATAGCAGTGTCCCAGTGTTTCTGTGCAGTCCCCAAAAATGATGGTAATCCACTGTCTTCCCACTCCCACACTGAGCAGAGTCAGCCTGTTGTGGTTCCCACCACTTCCCCTGAGCTTTAGTTCCATTCTCTTGTGTAATGTGAGGTTGGACCGCGAGGATTTGTCACGTTGGGAGACAGAACATGCAGAGAGGGGGGAGCTTCTCCGGGCTGTGTGATGTGTGGTGGCTCCTGCTGCTGAGTCAACCCCTGCAGAGGTTTGGGAGCAGCTTGGAGAAGTGTGGTGGGTCACCAGCTCATGCCCTGGGTGATGAATCTGTGGCAATGATGATGCTGGTGTGGAGTTGTCTGGTTTGCTCTCTGACTTTTACTGATGACCAGCAGATCCCACCAACTCCAGCTCAGCAGCTGCTCTGGAAAGCAGAATGCCAATACTGAGGTTCCACTTGCTTGCTTTAATCCGCTTCTTCCTGAAAGTTATGTCAAACCTTCCTGCAGACAAAATGGAAAGGAAATTTTACAAAGCAAGAGCAAAGAGCTCCCCAGCAGCAGCTGCCTTCTCCCTTCCCCCAGAGGAAAAGTGGTTTACTCTGGAGCACCAAAGGCCCAGCAAAATGCAGATGTCAAACCTCCTTAACTTTCACTGGCTCCAAAGAAGGGTTTAATCAGGGAAATAAAGTGAGGAGTTGTGAGTTCCTTGCAGTAAACAAGTTAAACATTATTAAACACACACGTGTCTCTTTAAGGAGATGAATTGATTGTGTGTGTTTATTTTTACAGCATTATTTAACCGAGGAAGAAAAAAAGAAAAAGCCCCAGAGCTGATGCCAAGATGATATAGCTGAAACAAAGCCCAAGAAAAGATTTTTCCACTCTGCTCATTTTTTTCCCCTAATAACTGTCTCCCATATCTGCCAATCTTAGATCAACAAACACAGGTTGATTGACAAGCTAAAATGTTTAGCTTAGCCTGCAACTCATATAAACCAATTTAAAATTTCTAGTGCAGGAGGGAGATGTAAGAGAAACAAACAATATCCCTTCCTTCCTCACCTCTGCCCGGGGCACAGCCCAGAGATGGGTTGGTTGTGGGCACTGGTGGGGAACAGGGACATCCATCCCCGTGTTCACAGCTCAGCAGGTGGGAGGGAGCTCCTCATCCCTCCTGGCTCCACGAGGGAAAAATGGTGCAGGTCCTCCTGGGACTGCACAGGGGCTCAGGATGGAGCAGGGTGGTTGGAATATCGTGGATTTCCATCCTCACTAGTTGTGCTTCGTTGTTTGCCGTGATGTGACCAGATAAGGATGGCTGGGGAGTCACAGACTAAATAACAGAGCTGGTTTGATTTGTACTGATGATGCTCCTTCCCCCCTAATGGTCCTGCAGTTCCTTCATCCCCCAGTAGCACTGAAGCAAAGAGTGTCTTAAAGACCAAAGGTCTTTAGGAGCCTTGGCGTGACCTGCAGTGGAAACAACCCCCAGATCTGAGCTCTCCCCAAAATGTGGTGTTGCAGAGCAGATTCAGGAGGTGAATACCAGGGGTTCAGTGCTCTGATTTTTAGTGGGTAGCTGAAAGGTTCCTTGCTGCCTTGCAGTGGTCCCTGGAGCTGCCTGTGCATTCCCACTGCCACCTCCACGCCTCAGCCACCCTCGAGGAGTGTTCTTGCCTTTAGCTTCTTTCCCTGTGACAGCAGTGCCTGAAAAGCAGATTTTAATCTTTGAATCAACTCAATTACCAGAGAATTTTTCCTCCAGAGTTTGAGCATCTCCCTGTTACAACAGTGAAGAGTTCCATCCCTGGGGTGGTTTTTTTTTTAAACTTCTGTACAGACCTGCAGGTTTCCTGTGCTCCAACACAGGGATGTCAACCAACCCCACCTCCCTCAGGGCAGGGGTTGCCCAGCCTGTGCCTGGTTTATCTTCTGTAAATATTTAGCAGCAAAGTTGTGGGATTCTCAAGATGTTGAAGAGATAAATCTGTGTCAGAGTAGCCCTGTCTCACAACGACATTCACTTAAATTATAGAGTAAAACAAACAACCCTTCCAGCTTCGAGGGATGGCAAACAATTGCTGGCCTTTGATGGCGTGGGTACAAACGCCCCTGCAGTTGACACCTTTGGTGATTGATGTTTTTTGATGCTCTGGGTTTGTTTTGCTCCCTCCCTGTTTGTTTTCCCACTGGGCTGACTTGGATAGGGAATGCTGTTCCTCCACATGGAAGTGCATTTTTGGGCAGCCGTGGACTTTGGGATCAAAGAGTGGAACATGCAAACACAGCAGCTCCTGTGAGAGCCCAGAACAAGCCAGGGAAGGCAGATGGAGGTCTCTGCTCCTTACAAATGCTGCTGAGCACATCCCAGACTCATGCACTTTGGATCAAAGGAGGACTCTGAGGAGAAAACAATTAGTTAAGTTGTCCCAGGTGTTTTCTTATTTACTTTCTATCTATTAGTAACCCTCAGTGCTGCCTAATGAGTGGCGCAGTCAGGGCTGGGAGTGTCAAGTCAAGCCAGGGACACTTTTCCTCAATGTCTTCCATGTTCATCTCGTTTGAAAAATATGGATTGTGGGACTCTGTGTCCTCAATAACTGTCCTCTCTGGGATGTCCTTGCAGTACCACAGTGCTAATCTCATGTTACCCGTCCTGCAGCTGCAGAACAGAGGTTTCTCACCTTTGTGTGTTTGGGTCTTTAAATTCTTTGGCTCCTCAGAACCTCTAGTTGTGGGTTTGGTGTGTGAGTGCTCCAGGCAGATGCTTTGCCTTGCTCCAGGCTGCCATCTGAATTCTGAGCTCCCCAGCTGCTCTGAGAGCCTGGATTTTGGATGGCTTTGAGGCAAGGGAATAGGGAACTGCAGAGCTGGAATTAACCAGCTGATACTCAGCCAACCACCCAAGGAACGGCCCCGGCTCTGGTGCTCCTGTCCGTGAATTTCCAGACCTGAGGTAGATTTTTCCTATCATTTTTTCTCCAGGAGGACACGGTTCACTGGCTCTGGAGGAGCCTGCCCTGCCACAGGGGCTCCTGAGAAAGGTCCAAATGGGGGGGAAGCTCTGGGGGCTGACACTGGAAGAAGGATTTACCGAGGTTTTCTGCCTCTCCCGTAGGCGTGTTGGGGAAGGTCTGTGGTTTCCTCAGCCAGGCCAATGCAAGCAAGGAGTGTCCATGGGTCACTTCATGGCAGGCAATGAATCAGCCTTGCAGTGGACTGAGGAGTGGCTTGGACGGGTCAGAGCCCCCCGTGTCCTGCCTGCTCTGCTCTCCAGCCCTCAGGAACCTCCTCACACCCACCAACCCACCCACACTGCCCACCTCGTGTCCCCCCTCAGCCCTCTCAGAGTGTGCAGGTCGCTGTTGAGATGTCACAGAGACCTGCTCTGAGCTGAGCTGGAGCTGCAGCTGCGCTCAACAAAAGTGGCCTGTCTCCTTCTGGGGGCATCTCCAGGGAAGGGCTTGCTTTTCATTTCCTCGGGATCTAACTTCTCCTGAACAAAGACCAGCTCGAAAATAAAGATGTCCTGCCACAGGATGGATGTTAAACCAGGAATAAAAATTACTGAGGGTATTGACAGCTAGATTTTGGTCTTTTTATTAAGATCTGCCTCTGCAGTAAAACTGGTTGCTGTTGCTCTGTGCTGCAGTTGTAAAAAGCCTTTCAAGCACTGCCCCAGGTAGGCTTCTTTTATATGATTTTTGTGTGTCTATAAATCAAAGATATTATTTGACTAAGAGCTGCATAAAAGCAGATCTGGCTGGTAAGGATGAAATGCCCTTGAGGAAGGGGGGATTTTTAGGAGCAGGGATGAAAGGTCTGCACAGTTTCTTGAGTTGTAGGGCACCAAAAAGGCGGTGAATTAGCAGTTGAAGAGTTCTAGGCTGATGTTCAGAGCGGTTTTAATACCCTTCAGGGTGCTGTTAAGCTGTCTCCCCGTGCATGGCACTGCTGCTGAGCTGGAAAGCAGAGCTCTCCTTGCCTTCCCCTGCCCACCGGCGATGCCTCAGCGTGCGGCACCAGCGTCGTCGCGGCCGCTTAATTCGCTCGGTTTGAGGTTTGCAGCCCACGTCACAAACATCTTGTTTGTGGCCTGACAACAAGGGCTGTGTAAAGCCCATTTCCCCGTGCCAGCTGCTCTGTGGGCAGCTGGAGGGCTCCGGGCCAGGCAGCCACCCTGTAATCACATCCCCGCCGAGGAGATAGCGGCGGGCAGGTCCCTTGGGCCGCCCCTGCCTGAGAAAGCTCTTTGTGAAACAACTGTCCTGCTGCCTCATTCCAAGACAGCCCCGTGGCTGTTCATTTCCTCTTCCTATTAAGTGCTTATCTGTGGCTAGACACGAGCAGCTGGATGGAGACTGAGGGCAAACTGGGAGAGCTGGAGGCGCTGCCCCTGTCTGAGGATGCTGCAGCCAAGAGCCCTTTGCCCGCAGGGCTGGGGGTGCCAGGGCTGCTCTGTGCAGGAGTGTGGTGCCCTCCTGGCACCTGGATGGGCAAACAGGCTGGTTGTGCCCTGTCAGGCTTCCCTGACAATTAACACTGAGGCTCCAGCTCCCAGGGGACACCCCAGGCTTCCAGTGAGGAATGGCCGAGGGAACCACCTTGTTTTTCTAGCGTTTCAGCATCAGCAGGAAAAGTGAGGGGAGTCATCAGCTACTGATGACTTTGCTTTGTTCTGTTCCAGGCTCTTTCACTCACCTACGTGATGGAAATCCTCACTCTCTGCCCTAAAGCACAAACCATCTAAGTGAGCAAGAGATAGGAAATAAGCCAAGGGCCAATATTTTGATTAGGGCAGCACAGGAGATGATTTTCCTGACTCACACAAGCTGATTCATCTTTAGCTTGAGCGTCTTGTCTAGGAACAAGAGGCTGCAAACTCTCACTCCATCATTCTCTTCGTGATTCCCACTGATTTCCAGGTTTTTAGGCACCCATGAGGTGCATGAGGAAGGTTCAGCCATTTCCAGGGCTCACCCAGGAGTTCAAATTGGATTAATCCCCTTATCTGATCCTCACACTTTCTCTTGTGCTGGTAATGGAGCCACAGGGGCTCCTGGCTTTGGAGCTGCCAATCTTCCTTTATGAAATACAAGTGTTATTTTTAATATTTTGTTACTTTCTAAGTAGGTTGAATGAGATTAAGCAAAATTAGCACCTTGCAGTCATGAACTCCAATTTCACTGCAATGATTGCTATTCCCCTTCAGGATTCATTCCTTTCCCAGGTCAAGAGTGCACAGTAGCACTCTGGAAGCAATGGATTAAAGTGCTGATAGGAGATAGTTCTCCTTTTATCTTCTCAAGAATCTGTCTGATGACTATTTTGGCCTGTTTGAACATTGGCTGCAATTCCCTCAGCACAGGGATTGTCCTGAATTTTGCACATTTGTTCTGTTGAGTTTAATGTCATTAGTTGCTTGAGAAGTGGGAAATGCTTGCAAGCACTTTTAGCCAGGTCTTTCCTCCTCCTTATCTGCATTGAGGTGAATTTCTGAGGATGACAGTGCTGATTAGAAGTGATGCAATGGGAGTAATTTGAATTCCAGGTTTACTTAAATCTTGAAGCTCCAGGATAAACAACCATCTCTGCCACTCACTGTGCAATACTGAAAGAGCAAAGTGATTAAGCAGAGCTTGAAAATCACCAAACCTGAGAGATAATTGCACAGGGGTTGAAAATTCACTTTCCAAACACAAAACAAAAGCAGAGCTTGGGAAAGCGTTGGGTGACTTCCTTTCCCTGCCACGGCTGAGACTGAGATGAGGTACTTTGTTCCCATTGGGACAGAAAATAATATTCACCGGTGGATTTGTTCAAAGAACTCCCCTCTCAGCATTCCCAGAAATCAAATGCAATCCATCAGCTGGGAGGGGGATCATTGTGAATGTGCCATTATGGATCTGCACTGAAGGAAGTAGCCCCATGCTGTTCCCTGCCCCTGTTTCCTTTTGATTCGAGGAGCCTGTCTGGGGATTGTGTTGGGTTGCATTTTTGGCTTGCCAGGGTACTGCCATGGCTTCAGGAAGGTTTCCTTGTGCAAACTGCCCAGTTTCCATTCTTCAGGGTTGGTGCAAGGCCAGTGGTGCTCAGACATCTGCCTGCTCGGGGTCAGAGCAGCCCAGGGAGGTTTGAGGGGGCCCAAAGAGAGCTCCCCATCAGCTTGTGTGGCTCCAGTGAGTTTAATCACCATTCAAACTGGGGCAGCCTCTGTGTGTGTAAATCATGGGAATTATTCTCCTTGCAAAGGCAGGGACAAAACATGGACAGGGTTGTTTCACCTCCTGGGATCTGCCCCTCCCATCCTTGCCCTGCTTAGACCTGCCTGAAAACAGAGCTCTCTGCTCTGTTGTCCTGAGCAAGGGCTGTGTCCCACCAACCCCTCTGCTAAAGGAGCAGCACAGAGCTGGGGAGTTTTAGCTTTGCTCAGTCCAGCACTGGAGGAAAACAAGCCACATACACTGAGCTTACTGTGCTGAGCGTAAGGAGAGTCAAAGTTTTTCCAGACACTGGAAAAGATTAAGCGTATGTATGGTCCAGCATTTGTCACACAGCAGTCTGGATTAGGGTATGATAGAATATTAGCCCTGTTAGCAGGGCTGATCCACTGAACACAAGAAATAACCTGGAATAATCCAAATTTACAACCCAGCCCATTAAAAATTGGTCTTCAGAGACTACAGTTTCTGGAAGACATTAGCCATCAGTGATCAGAGCAGCACCTAAGCAACCTGTGGCCTTTGCTCTTCAATCCCAGCTTTTGTTTACCCCCCCCCCCAAGCATTTATGGCTGAGGCTGTTCGCTCCATGGGCTGTTTGAGCTCCTCGCTGCCCAGAGCTCTGGGAATGCCCTGTGGATCTCCCACACTGGGATTGGGGAGCAGCAAATGGTCAAAGCATAGATGGCATGAGATGTTCCTTCCAGTTTCTCAGTCAAACATCTATTATAAAATGACTATTGCAACAAACCCAGAGTTAGTTATGAACAATTCACAGGCACTGAAATAGAAAAAAAGAGCCAGAATTGTGAACAGATATTAACAGCAACAAATAAATCAACGAGCACCTAATCATTTATATCTTCTCACTGTAACAGCACATTAATCTGCCTGAAAGAGTCACGGATGAATCACAGAACATCCAACTTTCCAAGTGCACATTGGATCCCTTAGAGCTGGACCACAGATATGAAGGGAGAAAAAAAAAAAGTGATTACTGGAAATGAGGAAATAAGTTGTCTCTTATGGTTTGTTTACTCCTAACGTTTTCCATAACAGTGGGGCGAGGGGAGGGAGGGGGAGCTGCTCTTGTGGGAGCTGAGGAGCTGAGAGCAGTGCTGTGCTGGGATCACTTGGCTGCCCAGGGAGGAAGGTCGGCCCCTCTGGAGGGTCAGATGGGATTTTGGAGACAGGAACTTCACTTCAGCCCAAGCATGGATGTGACTGTACCCCCTTTCCCCTCCAAATGGCTTTATCATCTTGCAACCCTCTAGGCTTGGCACCAGGAGGGTGTTTTGGTTCAAACACAAGGCTTGTTCTGAAGGCTTCTGGCTCTGCCACTGACTCACTGCTCTCCCAGTGCCTCCAGTCAGGCCCCCAACACACAGATCCTTCAGTGCTTCCATCCTGGGCTGTGTCACCCTTGGGCACAAAGAAAACCCAGCAGGAAGGGGCTGAACTCAGGGGAGTTTGTACCCAGCAGTGTCTGAACCCACTAGAAACAGCTGCTGTGAGTTTTGTTGAGGTTCAGCAGCCAGAACAGTTCTGATGTTTCCTCTCTTAGAAAGCAGGAGGCTGGTCCAGAGCCCTGCAAAAGGCAGGAAGCAACTGGAGACGAGGGGGAAATATAATGGCAAAACTTTTCTAATACGATCCAGCACTTCTCCAGATCCCTAAAGATGTGGTTCAGGCTTTAGGCAAACGTTGTGAGATGCTTTTATTTTCTTTGAAAGGGAGTTTGCCAGCCCTGTGCTCACCAGGAGAGAGGGTGACACGTGAGGAGAAACAGGAGTGTGAATGAATCCCTCCATCGCCCTCGTGCTTTCTCACCTGGGAGAGGTGAACACGTGTGTTCCCAGCCCTGCCAGGGTGCTGCTGCCTGGCAGGAATTGCCAGGGGGAAGAGGGTGTCCCCTCCTTCCCCAGCTTGCCCTCGGAAAGCACACGGAACACATCGGCCCTTGTTGCTTCCAGGGGCTGAAAGGAGTTTGTGATTCCAAGTCTACTCCGCTCCCAGCACGACATGCCCTGGGTCAGCCCCAGCAATAATGTTTTTAAACAATATTAGGTTATTCTTGGCAATCAGTGGTGACATTTTCTACCAATCGGGATATGAGAAAAACTTCTAATAATAAGAAGTGATAGAAAAACAGAACTGGAGCCCAAAATGTTCTCCAGTGCAGGGGCTGGTGACGCTGTGGGGGCACAGGGAGGCTGGGACAAGTCCTGGCTATGATTTGTCTTCAGTTTAACCCAAACATGCTGTTAATTCCACACTTGGGGAGCCCAACTCTAATTACTCTGTGCTCCAGGTCCTCACAGCAGCAGGCAGAGCAAATGCTTGTGTTCATATTTCTCTCTGCTCCTACGTGCGATCAAACGATCGGGTACTTAAACCTAGAAACTGAAATCGTTTGCAGATCTGACGCTTTAATAACTCACCAAACTCTGTGTCTGGGTTGCTTTTCTGCCTCCACATGGACCAGCCTCACCTTTTCCATGTCTGAAGTGTGTGCTAACACACCAATTCATTCTCCCCTCCTTCGTGCCCTCTTGGAGGTGCTTTGTGCGGTGCATGCAGCGACCCTGGGGGCAGTGGTGACCCTCTGCTATGCACAGAGTGATAACAACCCCAAAATGCACCTCAAAAACTGGGGAGGGATTTGAAGGAGAGGGATTTGTGCTCCTTTGCAATGTGAGCACAACCCCAGGGGTTTCACCTGCCTGTCCCTGTGCAAGCTCAGCGATGCTCCCACAGAAAGGCAAACGCTCTGCTACCCTTTATTTTTCTCAGCTTAAAAGATGCACAAGAGGAGAAAGTGGAGGGGAGTGCAGGAGGCAGAAGCAGTGGAAATGGGCAGAGGGACCATTCCCCCCTGGGGGGATCCCACCTGGAGTCCTGCATCCAGCCCTGGGGCCCCCAGCACAGGAAGGACGAGGAGCTGCTGGAGGGAGTCCCGAGCAGGGTGACTTTGCCTCGCTCAGATGGAACAATAATAAGCTGTTCCTAAGGACCATCCTGAAAGAACAATTTCAGCAGCTCCCAGACAAATAACAAGACAGGCTGGGGCTGGGAAAAGGAACTATCTCAACATTTCCTGCTGTTCCTGCTCTACCCCCTCTCATGGTTCAGTTCCACTCCAGGCCTTCCAGGGTTATTTTTTTATGATGCAAACTGTAGATGATCCTCCCAAAGAAAGCACGGTCTGGACCTTCAGAACCACTTCCAAATGGGCTTGTTTTTCTGGGATTTCACTTGTTTTGGTGTTCTTATATACTTCATATTCCATACCCCATCCAACTCATCTTTACTGGATGGGCTCTTACTCAGTGTTGTATTCAAGCCCTTCTTCATCATGGTATGGAAGTGTCTGTGGGAATAAGAGCATCCTGCAGCAGGAGCATGTTACCAGAACCAGCTTTGGGGAATGCAGTGAGCCCTGCAAGCCAGGTGGGCAGTCCCCAACCTCCACCTCTCACTGTGGTTATGGGCACAACACACCACCATTCCCCACACTCCTCTTTTTCCATCTCTCGAGTCCCAGTATTTTTTTTTCCAGCCTTCTCCCCACCCCAGGACCGACTGATTGATGGGAGCAGTTGATCTCCCTGCTCTCCCTGCCCTCAGATGGGTGAGCAGCTGCCATCCCCGGAGCACGAGGGAATGAGCTCCTCCTTCCCTTTTCCTCCCCCTCCTTCAGCTGAGAGCAAGAGGAATCTCCCAGCTGGTTTGATTTATTTGGTTTAATGTTCCCCCCTGACCCCTTGGCTTGGCCTGGCCTTTCATCCAAGCCCTGCAGGGGCCTAAGGCGACTCCACTTCCGTGATTAGATGAGTTCAGTGTATTCCAGCCAAAATCCAGGCAATTCCCTTAAACTACTGTCTCCAGTCTGAAGGGGTCTAACTGAGGCAACTGAGGGAGAGACATCCCAAGAAATGCTGCACGGGGAGTTTGGTGGAATCTCTTCATTCTTGGGTTTGCAGAGACTTGGGCTGAGTTGCCCTTCATCCTCTCCCAGAAAGACAAAGCCCTTCAGCAGTGCCAACCAACCTGAATGTGCCCACCTATGGAGGGGCAGGGCAGGCAGGGCTTCTTCCTCTTCCACCTCTTGTGGCCTTTTCCTCACTGCAGTGGCTCTTGAATGTTTTTTTTCAAAGAAAAACTCTTTTCCCTGATGGCTGATGTGGTGGTTGGCAAGCACCATGGAAAAACTACCCCCAGAAACAACAGAAATGGTGTAAATTTTCAGATGAGTTGACTTTCTGGCCCTGTGACACCTCTCCCTTTCTACTCTCTTGAGCAGAGTCCTACACCATGAATTCACCAACCAGTAAAATGAGAGGGAGATGTTTTCACAGAATCCCAGAACAAATTAGATTTAAAAAGACCTCCAAGTTCATCAGGTCTAACCTGTGCTGGATGCCCACCTTGTCCCCCAGCCCAGAGCACTGAGTGCCACGTCCTGTCCTTCCTTGGACACCTCCAGGAGTGGGGACTCCAAACCTCCCTGGAAGCCCATTCCAATCTCTGACATCCCTTTCCACGCAGAAATTCTTCCTGAGATTCTTTCCTTCAGTGATGGGACTGCCCTGGCTCTGCCCTGTCATGTCAGAAACATCTCTTGATCCGGGTGAAGTCGCCACTTTTTTTCTGCACTGTTTGGGATCTGATGGGGACCTGACTGAACAAAGTGTTTTAATTCGGGTACCACAGTGGCCAGGAGTGGGAAATGAAGGTATTAGGAGGTGGCACGTGCAGCCCTGGCCTGCACACAGTCCCTTTTGTGCTGCTGTAATTATGTTGGCTGGGGCTGTGACATTTTACCCACAGTTACAGCAGCGTATCCTGCAGTGTGGGCAGCACAAGGCTGCCTTATACCACCTAAGCTCGCTCCCTGTTCTTTACAGGAATAATCCCTGGGAATATAAGTGGTTTTATAGTAGAAGAGCTTCACCCACATCAGGGAAATTACACAGCTTTAGCCATCCAAAGAAAAATAAACCTTTACATAGAAAATCCTTAAAGAGGCAGGGAGTGATAACCAAAAACCTCCCTGACTGCCCAGGCTGACACAGACAGGTGGAGCTTAAGGACACTGGAGAAAGGGGTTCCCTAAAAAAAAAAACCCTAGAAATTATCTGTGTATTTGGCATCTCAAAACAGTCAAAGCTGCCCCCTTTATGGCTAGGACAATGTTAAAGGATAAATCAAGGCCCAGACTTGATATATCAGGATTACTACAATAGTTTCTGACTGTGCTGTGGGGTTAAAATCTGTCCAGTGGTCCAAAAGAAGAGTTATGAAAGCATAAAAATAACATGGTATGGATAGAAGCACATCATTCCACTCCATCTTCCCAGTAGTTCGTCATGGCAAGTGCTCTCTGAAGGAGCACTGTGGCTTTGCAGAGCACACTTTCCATCACTGGCCTGTCCCACAGGGGTCACCCACCAGCAGTGACCATTTCCAGCCCCTCCCACGTGTGACAGCTGTGGGTTTACAGGGATTTCAGGAGAGAAATGTGGGCTTGTTGTGCTCCTGAGGGTCCAGGGCCATGGGAGCAACCACCTTGCTTTGAATACCCACCCTGTATCTGCCCCAACCAGAAGTCTGTGATATCAGGCCACAGCTGGGAAATGGTATTTTGGTGTGTTTCTGTTCTTTTACCCATCATAATAATTTCCCCTTAATAGGCTCTTTCCCACTTGGTCTTTGAAATCTCCCCTGCAAGGCTTTGAAAACGGAGTTACTCTCCTGTCAGGGCTGAAGCTGCTGCTCCTAAAACGTTTGTTTTCTTTCAGTTTTGTACTTTGACCAGCTTTAACTGGCTTTTCTTTCCCTTTTTAACATCTGTGTGCTTTCTGAACGTAATCTCCAAAAGGTTTAATCCTGGCTGCTCACACAGCTCTCCCCATCCCTGCCCCAGCTGGCTCCCACCCTGTCCCAACTTTCGCGCAATTTGAGCCCAGTGGGTGCGATATCCCGGTGCCTCCGGAGCTTCTGTGGTCTGGAAGAGATCCCTGGATCCCCCTGACAGGTGATCCATCTCTTTTCATGTTGAGTGCCTCTCTTCTCCCTTGTCTAGAGCTCTTAAGTTGCATTTTTTCCCCTGCTGTTGAGCATGACTAGTGTTTCATCCCTGGAAAGCTTCTCAGGATGTTGAGCCAAGGTTTTTTTAAGTGTGTGTGTGTGTGTGTGTACATGTGTGTGAGCCCCAGAACAGGTTTACATCTATCACTTCCAAAGGCAGTAAAAAGATCCTTGTCAGAGGAGCTGATTTATTGCCCCGTTTAATGAGGTTCTTGTCAGAACCTGGTTTACTGGTGTAAATGCAAATGTCAGGTCGGAATAAATCACAGGGCTAAGGGACAGAGGAAGAAATATTCCCCTTCTCCCCAAGAGATAAACCAGCTCCTTGGGTAAAGTGGTCTCCTCCTTGATCTGCCAGGGGAGATAAGCTGATATCCAGCACTGCTAAGTGCCCTCTCAGCATTAATTGCCGATTAACAGGAGGGACAGGGCCCCAGCTGTGCAGATGCAAGAGCCTCATCCCCCCAGGATGTGACAACTTCCACTCCCAGGACACTCACCCTGCTGTGAACTCCCTGTCTATCCCTGGTGCCACTATCGCTGGTGTTCTCCTGCCTTCCCTGCAGCCTCTGAATTGGGGGGTGGGTTTGCAGGCAGATACAAGCCCTGAGACAGATCATAGAAATGGTTTGGGTTGGAAGGGACATTGAACTCCTCTCATTCCACCCCCCTGCCATGGGCAGGGACACCTTCCACTAGACATGGGTGCTCAGATCCTCTTCACCAGGACTGCTGGGCTCAGGGAGTGGGAAAAGTCCTCTCTGCAGCAGCTCAGTTCCTTGTACCTGATGTCAGCTGGGCCAGGCTGTGGCTCAGGATGGAGTCTGGCACAGGGGAGGAGTGGGGACTGCCTGGGGACACAGTCAGGGGACAGGAGAGGTTCACAGAATCTCCTGAGTTGGAAGGGACCCACAAGGACCACTAAGTCAGACTCCTGGACCTGCACAGGACCCCAAGAAGGTGTAGTTGTGTCAGAAGTGTATCCTGTTGGACTTCCTTGGATTTTGCTCAGCTGGAATCAGCTTTCCCACTTCCTCCTTACTTTATTCTCCAGAACTAGCCCCTCACCTGCCTGGCCAGTGGAAAAAGCACCAAATCCCAGTAGTTGTTCCTCTTCCATTCCCTCCCTTCCGAAAGAACTGGGGAGGTGCACACCAGCCTCCAGTCCCTGCTCCAGGGCTGCTCCCCAGGAGGACCCTGCAGGATTGGAGCTGCTGGAAGGGTCTTTGCCCAGAGGGGCTCAGCCCAGGCTGGTGTCCCCATGCCCACCTCCCTGGGGCTGGCTGTCCTGAAAGCACATGGATTTCTCCCTCTCTCCCAAACCTCAGGTTGCCCTGTCTATGCCCTGCCCCATTCAGGCTCTGTCTGCATCCCCTGCCACGTTCCTACTTGCTTTTCCCTGCCAGGAGAGGGTCAGGGAAGGCCTCTCTGCTTTTCCATCCGAAAACATGGAGGTTTTTTCCAAAACCAGTAGCGTGGGCAGCAAGTAAAACCCGCTAAAGACGCTGCTGGATGTAAAAGCCCGGCTCCGTTTTGTCCGGAGTCATGAAAGCCCTTAAAGGGATCCAAACCGGAAAGAACAGGCACCTAACGGTGAAAACGAGGAAAGGGGGAATAAAACTGGCACGAGGGTCCTGAATCTTTCCATGACTGATTCGAGCATTCCAAGGCACTGGCACGGAAAAGCAGCACCCGCAGCAGCACAATAGCGGTCGATAAAGCCCGGGGAGAGCCCGGGCTGTGCTGTGGTCCAGCCCCGGCATCGGGCATCCTGGCACAGCCTCTGTAGCAACCAGCACAACAATCGGGCTGGGACTGGGAACAGAGCAGGAGTTAATTAAGCCTGCAGCTTTTATTCCGCGGGGACGGTTCAGCCCGCTTTGAATGAGCCCCCGAGCGCCAGGACCCGGTGGGAATGTCTCTGCCGGCCCAGGAGAATCCAGGCTCCTGGGCTCGTTATTTGCATGACAATGTTGCCCAGGATGCCCTCGGCTGATGTAATGCCAGGGGTGAGCAGGGGAGAGGGGAGCTTTTCCATGCGGGACCTGGGAGCGTTTGCCACCGACTGGGGCTGTGTCAGCGCATGAAATTTCCTTTCTCTCCCTCTCTTCCCCCCTTTGTGGGATGTTTGCTAATTGAAGCGGTTCTGGAAAACAATAACTGTTGGAGCCCCCTCCCCCACCTCCTCTTTTAAATCCACATTATTCTGACTTGCTGGCAAAGCAAGAGCCTGTTCTGCTCTTTGGAAAGCGGCCTCTGATTATTTGCATTCCCATGTGGGATCAAGGGAGAAGGGGAGCCCAGTTTTTGGGATGGGCAGGGGGGAGGAGAGGGCACCTCCACTGCCTGTGTCTCCTGTAACAGATGCTTTTGACAGCCAAGGTATTTGCATGGGGAACCAAAAGCTCTCACTCTCCAATTTCTCCCTGTTGCCCAGGTGGAAGCGTTTGCTCAGGGATTGTTCTGCCTCTGTGCCGTTTTCTCCAGCGGTGGACGCGCTGTTTTTTTTTTTTGTCAGGGGAAATTTGAGTGTCTGGTGACTTCTATAGGACCAAAGCAAGGATTCCTCTTGCCTTGCATGTAAATAATACCAAAAAGATGCTCTTTTAGTGGGGGTTTGCATGTATTGTCCCTGCACATGCAGTTCCAGGTACTTTTGTTCAGGGGAAGCTGCACAGGTGACCCGTGCAGGAATGTTGGGATCACCGTGGCACTGGAGTTACAGAGTTCTATGTATTGGATGATTTATTTTGGGTATCAGCACTCAAAAGCACCTCTCCATGATTTTTTTCCCCCTGGATAAGCTGTGTGTGGTAGCAAAGCAATGAGTTCCAATCAGCCTCTTGCTGACAGAGCTGCCTTTCCCAGCCCCTCCACCCCACCCTGGGTGTTTGGGGTGGTTCCAGGACAGTCGTGTCTGTGCCTCTGCTGGCCTGGTTCTTGTAGCTTCTGGACACTAGGGGCCTCTCCACACTCTGCTATGATTAATGTCTGTGGGGACAGTGCAGTGTGGTCACAAAACACAGCAAAACAGCACAACTGGGGCCTTTCCAATGAAATTTGTTGGCTTGGGTTTTGTTTCCTTCCCCACCCCTCTTTCCTGAAGTTGTCCAGGACAGTCAGTGCAGTTTCTAAGCAGGTACCTGGTGAGCAGCAGGTTACAGGAGAACAAGGGCTGGGGGAAGCTGGATCAGCAAACATCAGGATCAATCTCCCTCTTGCACTGCAAACACCCAGGGACTTCATCTGGGACACAAGTAAAAAATGTGCTTTAAGAGAAAGTTAGAAACAAAAAAATGAGCATTTTATACCTAAAATGCTACAGCAAAACAATCAAACCTGCCTGGCCCAGCCAGTGCTGTTTCTGTCCTGGATCTCCCCCAGCCTGCCTGGGGCACCACTGTCCTGGAAGTCCTTCCTGATGTGTGGGCTTGCCCACTGCCCTTGCTTTCCATCCCAACATTCCTCCTGGAGACTTTGGGCTGAATTCCCTTTATGGGCAGGGAAAGATCTCCCTCCCTTGAACTTCCAGCTGGAGTATTTTCTAGGAAGCCCTTCAAGCTGCCTCCTGGCTGGGTGGGGGATCTGCTCCCCGAGGCAGTTTGTTGCCCCAGCATTGTCCACTCTGGTTTTTCTCCTGGATTTTCCTCATCTCCCTTCCCACACTGGAGCCTGGCTTGGATGCACACTCTGCTTGCTCACAGAGTGTTCCTCCCAGGGCTCAGGTTGCTGCTGGGAGCAATCTGCCTCTTCACCCTGATCACTCCAATCTGCCTGGCAAAGGTTCCTGTGTTACCCAACCTGTAAGAGGACACGTGTTTTCCAGAACTGCCTCCCTGCTGCGATCCCAGGCTTGGGCAGGACCTTCCTGGGTAGTTTTTGTGAGCAGCAGTTCAAGTCTCAGATGGATCTTTAAGTTTCCAGTCAATGTGCTGTCCCAGAACAACCTATTCCTGATGTGTTGGGTTGCACAGCTGGTGACAAAGAAGATGGGGATGATGTGGAAGCCTCGAGGAGCCTCTGGCTGATGTGGATAAATGTGACACAGTAGTGATGCCCCAGAAAATATTCTCATAGAATTCCCAGCTTCCCAACCTTCCCAACCAGGAGCAGCTATGCTGAGTTGTACTGAGCAGCTGAGCCTAAGGGGATCCAGCTGGTAATCTGATGAAAGGTGAGAGTTAAAGGGTGTTCAGGGGTCTAAAGATTCACATGAAGAGCATCTCTTGGCCCTGGTGAGCACCAGGGAGGGGGTAAAGCCAAGGTGAGAGGTGAAACCCCTCCTGTGCCAGCCCTGATGGAACCACATTGCTGTGCCTTCGGTGGCCAGAGGGGCTATCAGTGCTGATAATCACTGCAATTAGTGCCCCACCTGCTCCTGCTGAAGGGCTGTTTCCAGTTGTTCCAGCACATACTGGGGAGCAGTTTGGCTCAAGGAGGCTGAGCTGCAGCACCAAAGCCCTGAGCTGCTCCTAAAGACACTGCCCTGCTCCTTTAGGCAGTAGCCAGCAGCTTTGTAAATATTATCATCCTACCGAAAGAAGAGGGGAAGGGGAAAAAAAAAAAAAAAAGAAAGTGTTTTGGCATGAGAACAATTTCTCCATTACCTCAATTAGTTCAAATGATCTGGAAAGGTTCTCTCTGGAGAAATCAAGCTCAGTCTCAGCCAGGGAAGGGGCTGGTGGCTGGTTGGTTGCTGGAGGTGTTGATATGAGCATTAGTCAGCACTGGAGATTGCAGTGAAGTCAGGCAGTATTGCTGTCACTGCTGTCTGGCTGCAGCCATAAATTAATTAATTATATCACTGCAGTAATTGAAGGCCTTATTCTCTCTAAGGATCCTGACTTTGGCACCTCCCTGCCTGTTGCTGAGCCTGTCCATCAATTCAGTGAGGTCTGGCTTGTGCTGAGATCATTATTTCCTGCAATACTGTAAAATCTCTTCATAAAAATGAAAGTTTCTCTCTTCTTTTTAAGCCATCTTCACCCTTTTCTCAGAGGAGGGGGAGCAGCAAGTCAGGAAAGGTGCAGAAGTGCAAGGTGGGGTTTCCTAATTCCAGAGTTTTGGGGTTGTCCCTTTGCAAATTGGGATTGAAAGTACCCTCAGAGTCCCTGGAATGGTGATAAGGTCCCATGGGGAGACAGATTAGCTCCTGTCAATGCTCCAAATCATCTCTGCTCCTGCAGTGGGGTTGAAAGAAGCCCAAACACAATGATGGACTAATGTTGGGATAACACGGACTGGCTCCTGCCTGGGTGTAAATCGGTGTCCCCGTGCTGGTGGAGCAGTGCCAGATTCCACCAGCTGAGGGTCTGGATTGCATATTCTACCTATAAAAATGGTGTTTAGGATATCTTGGCAGAAGCAGGTATTTTTGCAACCCACTCCTAAGTGGGCAGTGCTGTGGAGGGATGAAATCCAGTCACACTGGTGAAAAAAACACCAATCAGGCTAAAAAAAGTTACACTGGGAGCCTGTGGAGCCTTTTTTTTTTGTAAGAATATTTTGTTCCAAGGAACCTGCTAAAAGCTGTTGGACACACAGGGATTCATGTTCCTGCTGAAGAAGAGGGAGGAGCACCCTTATTCCCAGCACTTGTTATTGATCCTGAGCTTCCCAGCATGGGATGTTATCATTGGAAGTCCCTGCTCCAAAGGTAAGCAAGAGTGGAAAAATTTTTGGCTTTCCCCGTAAAAATAAGACTTATTTCTGGTCTTCATGATTATTCATAATGGCCCTAAAATCTGAATTCCAGGTCCAAGGCTCACAGAGGTGCAGACTGCTGAGGACCATGGAATCCTGGAATGGTTTGGGTTGGAAGGGGCCTTAAAGCTCATCCAGTTCCACCTGGCCCAGGGTTGATGTTCCCAGTGAATGCAGCCGGTCATTTTTGATTTTAAAATCAAAAACAGGGCAAGCAACCCTTGGAAATCACTGGTCATGTGTGGAGGAATGTGCCACATGCACAGGGATGTTGAAGGGAGCCTCATTTGGGGATGCTGGGGACAGAGTTGAGCACATTTAGGGCTGGAAGTGAAGGTTTTCAGGTGGATAAGTACAAACATTTGCTGGATCCTCTCAAGGCAAAGCTCTGCTTGGTCATGGCTGAGCTCATGTGGGAGAAGATCCCTGTCCCTTTCCTTCCCCACTCCCCATTTTGGAGGTAGTCATGGCATGATTCCATGTTTGCAGAAAGTAAACCTTCCAGGGGTTCAACACTCTGGGAAACCTCAGGAGCTATGGAATGTTTGGGGGGTTTTTTTGTGCACCTACAAACCTCCCAACTAGTGCTGTAAAGGGAGGAAAATGATATTTTTTGGACATTTTGGACAATGCCCAAGGTGTAATGTGCTTCTGCCACCACAGCAAGAAACATTTTTAGCATTTGATGATTTAGGAGGCAAAGGAAGGGAAGGCACAGGGGTTTGTACCTGAACTGCAGGAACATTCCTGTAAGGTTTCCTGCAGAAAGGAGAGGAGATGTTTAGGGTTTTTTTTCCATAGGATTCAGCAAAACCTCACCAAACACTTCAGGATATCAACTGTTTTATTGACCTGCAGAGAAAGGAGAGGGAGGACCAAGACAAGTTTCCCAGGGTGATTTGGAAGCTCTGTTTTAGGACTGGTGTGGATGTGGGAGCTGATCCCTCCAGACCTTAAATGGGGACTCTGGGAATGTGAACCCTCCCAGCTCCTTCCTGCACATCCAGCATCCCTCCCCTGGCTGTGCTGTGGGGACAGAGGGGTTTGGGACCCCTCTGGACCCTGTCAGGCACAGTGGCTCTAGCCTGGATGGATCTGTGCTGCGGGCATCAGTGGCTTCATTAGTGTTATTAATCAGCCCTGGGTAATTGGTTCAGGCTTTCTGGCTGTGCCCAGCCCGTGGCTTCAGGCACAGGGAGGAAGGAAAGGGAGCATCCCACTGACACCAGCCTTTTGAAGTCCCTCTCCTGCCCCTGGGATCCCTCTTCCTCTGCCTGGCTGTGGCCTGAGGACTTTCCCCCAGCTCTTTATCAGCTCATTTGAAGTGCTGGGTGAAGCAGGAGGGAGCAGGGATGACTCCAGGGCATAAGGCACATTCCTCCAGGTTTCCAGGCCTTTCAGTGAAAAGCCTCAATTAAGCAATAATCAGCCAAGCATGGCAAACCCAGGAGCAATAAGTGCTGCTTCTGGCTCCGGGGCCAAAGGCTAAAATCCATGCAAGGAGCTAAATTAGTTATCTAATTGGGATTTCTGCCCATCCTTGTCCTGCTCTGGGTCCTCACAAGAATGAGATCGGTGACAAATTCCCAGTTCTTCCCCCCCACCATCCCCTCTCCTTAACATCCCTGCCTAATTAGTGCCGGGAAGGAGGAGCAAAGTCTGACCCTGGGTGCAAGATTGGAGTCCAGGCTTGAGCTGCCTTCTCATCCCAGCTGCTGCATCCCCAAGGATTTGACCAAATTGCACTGATTTAGTCAGGGGAAAAGTTGTTCTCTTCCCACCCTGCTCCAGGTGGGACACACTGAGGGCTGCCCACCACAAATCCCCCAGCTCATGGAAAGGGAGGGTGGTCTGAGGGGATGTGGAAGGTCGCTCTGGAAGGTGTCTCATGGCAGAGCTTGTGGGACCAGGGGGAAAGGGAGAGCCAGGAATGCCACAGGAGAGAAATCCCTGGGTGTGGAGCAAACATCTGCTCAGCACATGGGAAGGGTTTCTGTAACCTCTGTGGTCCTGCTTGTCCTCAGCCCACCTCTCTCTGCTCCACAGAAACTGAGGAGCTGCTTCCCTTGGAGGTACTTCCCACCTCCAAATAAAAACCAGGTATTTCTGCCCAGGTGGGAGAGCAGATGGAGCAGGTGAATCCATGCTGGAAGATGGGATGTCTCATTCCAGACTCGTTCTGTGTGTGTGGTTTTGGCTCTCATAAGCCAAAGGAGAAGGGGTTTCTCTGCCTTTGGAGTAGGAAAAGTAAATTCCGTGTCTCTGTGAGCTGATCAGGAATAATGTCTTTATCCTTGTTGTCTGGTTTTACTTTAAATAATTAATTTTAGTATTTCTTTTGGGTTTTCGGTCAATATTTGTTGTCCAAAAGCTGATAGGTCTGAGGAAATTGGCAGGAAAAAATACAGCCTATTTTCTAGGAAAAGAAAGATGTAATGAAAGCATTATAGTGATCAAACCCCTAAGTTTTAGTTTAAATTTAACTAATGGCTCAGATTGGAAACAGTAATTCCCTACTTGCTAGGCAAGAATACATAGCACGTGCTTGCACTCCAAAATCCTTTACAATTCTATGTTTAAACATTAAAATTCTATATTTAAACATATGGAAGCAGAAGGAAATTTAAACCAGGCAAAGGCAGAGCTGCAGGGAGCAGGGGAAGCACAGTGCCTTGTCTCTGGGGGCTTGAATAATTCTGGGAATAAACTCCCAGCCAGACACTGGGATGAGGGACTCGGTCACACTTTGGGAACGTTTCTCCAGGGGCCAAAACACAGTTTTCTGTGGATCTGGGAGCTCGGCACAAGGAGCAGGGCAGGAAGGGCAGGGTGTCCTGCTGGGGCAGGGTGTCCTCCCCATGGGTCTGGGCTAATTCCATTGCAAAAATGATCCCCTGGATCTGGGGATCTGTCCCCATGGCTGACAGAGGGAGGGAGCACAAACCACCCCGTCCCTGCTTTGGCCAGGCCTTGAGTGCCGGACCTGAAACATCCTGTGGGGCTAAATGGCAATAACTGTAACAGAAACCAAGAGTACAACATGCATTTAATGAAATCTAAATTAAATACTCCCAGGGCAGAGGAGATGAAGCAGCCCTGAGGTTCCAGAGAGGTGGATTCCACGGGATGCTCCAGGAGAAGCTGAAGTTGTCCCCGATGGCAGCAGCTGAGCTCATCCATCCCCAGCAGTTTCCTCACCCTCTGGAATCAGCTGCTTGGCTGGAAGTCCTTCTCCAGGTGAGGTCCCTCCCCACATCCCCAGCTGGCTCCCCCTGGTCCCCTCTCCCCATCCAGGGATGGAGCAGCAGCATCCCCGGGGTGGCAGCTCCAGCCCAGCTTCTGAAGGGGGGCTTTCTTAGTATTATTATTTTGTGGTCAAAAGGTTGCACACACGATTTTTTTTTTTTTCTGATGCAGAGGCTTAGAAAGAGTGGAAAGCAAAATATTTTGATAATTATTCAGGCCAGCGGGTTACATAAAAGGTTCCATAGCCCTCTGCAACAAACCTTAACAGTTCAAACCACAAATTCTGTTTTTGCAGCCATAAAACATTCAGGGGCAAAAAAAAAAGAAAAAAAAAAAAGAAAAAAAAAAAGAAAGAAAAAATATATAAAAAAATAAAATAATAAAATCCATTTTCCATTCGCTTGAAACTTATAAAATTTTATGTGGTGAAAAATGACAGTTTACTCCCAGAAGGAAAGGGCCCAGAGAGGTTGGTTTCATTGGCATGGTGAGATCAAGGAATAGGCCTGGACTTGTGTCCTTAGTGAGCAAAGGTTGGGAGATGTCACAGAGCAGCAGGACAAAAGCTGCAGCAGCCTGGGCTGGCCCAGTCCTGCTGGGAAGGAGCTGGAGGGGGCACTGGAAGTGCTGATGTCCCAGGGCTTGTGTGGTGCTCTCAGTTTGGACAGGATTATCCAGGGATCTGAAAGCAAGGGATGAAATCCTGTTGGAAGTTCAGGACCTGCAGCTCCTTCAGCCCGTCTGATCCCGCTGGCTGTGATTCGGCACCTCCCAGGCTGGGGATGCTCAGGGAGATGAGCCCTGGGAACAAGGGCAGTGCAGCCAGGTCTGAGCTGATCCAGGCAGGACCAGCAGCAGCCCTTGGGAAGAGCATCTCTGGCTCCCAGGGTTGCCTGTGGCTCCCATCACTGCCACGGCTTCGCTGTCCTCTCACAGCAAAAACCTCCGGGCAGTTCCTGAGCTTTCCTGGGGGAATCATAAGCAGGATCAGCCCCAAAACCTCAGCTCAGGGTGAGACACTGCAGTGTGGGTGGAAAGCACTGGCACAGGAGCTCAGGAGCTCTAGGAATTCAGTGGGAATTCCTGGTTGCACAGTGTCAGACCCGTGTGGTCTGGGAGTCAGGCTGCCAAAGCAGAGAGCGGAGCTCGCTCTGCCCCCACAGCTCCAGGAGCAGCAGAGCCCCAGGCAGGAGCTGATGGGCTTTTCTTCCCTTGGGTCACAGCCACAGCTGGAATTGCTGGATGGCATTCCTGGACTGCATTCCTGTATGGCAGAGCAGGGCTCCAAATGCCCCCAGAGGAGCAGCCAGGGCGTTGTTACGGTGCCCAAACGATGCTCCCGGTGTCCAGCCCCGTCTTTGGGATGTGCCCTCATTCCAGAGGTGAAATACCCCCATTCCAGAGGTGAAGTACCCCCATTCCAGAGGTGAACTCCCCCTTCCACAGCACCTTCACCAAAGAGAAGCTGCCCCAAGGCTCTGCCCTGAGCTATTCCCAATTCCCTGGTTGTTTTCCACCTCCATAGGAAGCTGCAGGGACCAATATGGGAAAGATCAGCTGAGCAATGTTGAGACCTCCCTGAGCTCCAACAAAGCCAAGGCTCTTCCTAAAAGACCCAACGCTGCAAATGCTCTGAAAATCCCAGGAACAGCAGGTGCAGTGGATGGAACAGGGTCAGGGTCAGGCTGCCACAGGGATGCTCTTCCCCCTCACACACCATTAAGTCCCAAGTACAGATAAGACACCATGAAAATCCTGAGCAAAGTGCGAAAGGAGTTGAATTCCCTACAAAAATGTGTATTTTCAGTTTTTTGGTTATTAAATGAAGGTGTTTTTTTCCCATCCCTGGAAGTGTCCAAGGCCAGGTTGGATGGAGCTTGGAGAAATCAGGGCTAGTGGAAGGTGTCCCTGCCCATGGCAGGAGGTGGGAAAGATGAGCTTTAAGGTCCCTCCCAGCCCAAACCATTCCATAATCCTGAAGAAATATATAGAAAATATCACAATTATGTAATTACTTTTGCTTTCTAAGTAAAAGGTGTCCTTAGAATTACTGAGAAGAAGATGCACTTTCTGCATGGGTTTTCTACCCTGGAACATTAAAAAGTCATCTCATCTCCTGCAAATACAGGATGAAGAAATATGTTAAAAATTTCCCAATAGTCAGCCACAAAAAGACTATTACCAGCTAAAAAACAACATTATTCCCCCTGCGTGTTAGAATTTGACACTTCTGGGTACTGGCAACATTTTTCAAAAGAAAATTAAAAAATAGCTGCGTCTGAGTGAAAAAAAAAGGGGGGGGGGCTCTTTGCTTTTCCTTTTCCATTTGCAAAGGGGAAAAAACAAAAAACTCATTTTATATCCTTTTTTTTTTAACATGGGAAATGTTAAAAAGTCATCTAATCTCCTGAAACTAGCTCTAATTAATGAGCAAACACGAGAGCTGGGAAGAGAAATAAAACCATAGTCTGGACTTTCTGTAGCTCAATTCGAAGTCGTGACACGTTTCAGGCCATAAATGCATTTTCTTGGTTCTGGGGAGTTCGTAATCAGCAACTTGAGAGGAAATTTGTGCAGCAGTGGAACACGGGCTGCCTTTTTTTTCTTTTTTTTTTTTTTTTTGTGAAATGCTTCAGCATTAGTGGTTTTCTTGGGGATGGGGATGAGTTAAACTGCAGCTGGAGCCCCCAACCCGCTGTGTGCAGCCACGCCACAATCTGCCTCTGTGGTCTGCCTGAAATACCCACTCCCTCCTCCACCAAAGCTTCTCACCCTTCTCTCTCTCTCTCTTTTTTTTTTAATTTTTTTATGGAGATTTTGCAGCCCAGTGATCCTCCAGCCTTCCTGAATGCCAACGTTGTGCCTGGGAGATTAACTCCTGGCAGGACAACGCGCTCCCTGAGACAAGCAGCCCTCAGTGAAGGGCAGCCTGGGCTCTCCTCGTGGCCACACAGCAGAAACCTACCTGAGACCGACACCCTGAGGGCCATCACCTGGCTTTGCATTTAGTCCTGCTCTGCTTTTAGTCCCCTGTGTGGCCTGGAGTGTGTGCTGAGCTTTGTGACAGCCGCCTTCTCCTGCCCCTCGCTGGGGGGGACGTGTGAGGAGCAACAGCTCGTTCGGCACTGCAAGGTGCTCCAGGCACCACGAAAAGCTTTGCCAGTGTCCTCAAAGAGCCTCTGCAACTCGTGGGGACGTCCCAGAAGCCACATGGTGCCTCCCAGCCCCTGAACTGCTGAAAAAAGGCGTGTTTTGCCCCAGCTGGGGCTCGGAGCGCTCCCACCGCGGCGTCCCCCGGGATATTCCCTGCTGTGGCCTCCCAGAGCAGCTTATAAAGCCAGGAATTGCACCCAGGTCGTTGTCTGCCAGGATGGGAAGGAGTGTCCCAGCTGGGCAAAGGCAGGAGAAGTTGTTCCCAGAGATGTCCAGTGAAAGTTGGGAGGCAGAAGGAGCCCGGGGGGAACATCCACGCCATGGACTGAATTGACCGACTGCGGTTGAGAAGGCTCAGCTCAAGGAGTTATTATTTTCCTGTCTGGTAATAAATAGAATAATGGACAAAAAGCCTAATTCCTGCAGGGAGTCTGAGTAAATGACCTGGTGCCACGGTTCACTGCAGGATTTGTGGTTTGGGACCTTTTTCCAAGCTGTGAATCAACTCACCAGACAGACCCTGGGCCACTGGTGTGGCTCTGAGGACTCCTGGGTGTCCCTGGTTTCTCTCTGATACAAAATACCCTTTGCTCTCCCATATATATAATATATATAAAATTATATTATATTATATATTTGCTGCCCAGAGAAGCTGTGGCTGCCCCATCCCTGGAGGTGTCCAAAGCCAGGTTAGATGGGACTTGGAGCAACCTGGTCTATGGAAGGTGTCCCTGCCCACGGCAGGGGGTGGAATGAGATGAGCTTTAAGATCCCTTCAAACCCAAACCATGCCATGATACTATTATAATATAAAATTATAATATAATTATAACATTTTTCATCAGAGGTTACAAGGGCTTTAAAATCATCTGCTTCGTTGTTGATGAGAAAATTGAATTATTTTAATCCATGTATTATTTTTAATCTATTATTTTAAGGTTTTGACAAGCGGTTAAACCACCACGCTAATCCCTAATCCCTGGATAATCACCACCAATTTGATCCCAGATAATTACAGGAGGAAACAGGAATAAAGCAGAGTCTGCATATCAGCATGTCAGAGGATGATGACAAGGATGACAGTGGTGAGTATTATTATTGTTGTTATTATCCTTGTTGTTGTTTATTATATTATTATTATTATTATTATTATTATTATTATTATTATTATTATTATTATTATTATTATTATTATTATAAATGCCTCTCAGGCACATCTCACAAAATCCTCTTCCCCACCTGCTCTGCACAGAAAGTGTCAGGAAAGAGGCAAAGTCGATCCCCCAAAGCAGAACAATGTCCAGGGCGATTTTAATAAAATAAAAATAATCCTTCCTTTAAAAAATCCCCTCGTTTGCCACACATTTTAAAGCACAGAAAGTATTGCATAACTCCAACCACCGGGAGAGCCTGGAATACTGTGTCCCTTTATTCTCCCAGCTAATAGTTATAATTAGAACCTTTCCTATACTGTTCCTATATCTACGTGTAATTCTCAAAAAATCCCTCTTGTCTTGCCCAGTAAACTGATTCATTGTTACCCAGGCTGGAGTCAAACAATTCAAGTGAGAAGTGCACACAGTGGGTTGGGAAGAAGGTTGGGGGTTTTTTTGGTTTGGTTTTTTTTCAAGGCAGAAAAAATTCTCCAATGTGAAATGTTTTCTCCCTTAGCATCAATTTTTTTCATTACAGCGTTGCTGTTCAAACTGGGGAAAATTGTCATGTGGGGAGGGGGAAAAGGCAGAGAAATGGCTCAGTGTGGCCTGATTTGGGGGGAAAAAAAGAATTCTGCCCAATTAGCAGGAAAAAAAAATAGAGTTTAGGTCAAATCCAGACAAATGCAGGAGGTTTGAGTTGTTAAATAAGTGAAGGGTGGCAGAGTTTGTCACGGAGTCTGTGACAAAAGCAAAGCTCTTGCCTCACTGAGGTAAGACCAGGTTGGGTCCAGTTCTGCACTGTGCAATAATCTAAGAAAAAAAACCACATTTGGCTGTGATTTAGAGACAATTTTTCAAAAACCCGTTGCTTTTTTTTTCCCCCTTTATTTCCCCCCTCTCTTCCTTCCCCCCCATCAAACCCCACCACACTCCTCACTCTGGATTTATGGGTCAGAAACCCTCAAGCTTGTCCTGATGGATTAAGCAGAGACAAGTTGTATCGAGTAAATTAAAAATGAAATAGTTACAGCTGTTGGAATGGACTCAGGGCCAGAGGGGGGAAAAGACTTTCTGCCCTCGAGGGGCCTGGAAATAATCTGGGAATCACCAAGTGCATAAATAAAGGCAGTTTGAGTGTCCTGGAGGGTGGAGGGAGAATCCAACGCCTTTGGGTTTGAGTCTCTCATTCCTCGAGTGCTCAAAGCCAGGCTGGACAGGGCTTGGAGCAACCTGGACCAGTGGAAGGTGTCCCTGCCCGTGGAAGGGGGTGGAATGAGATGAACTTTAAGTACAGCTTAATTGGTACCTAATTAATTGGGACACAGGATCAGAGCAGCCAAGTCCAGCTCCATCACTCTTTCTGCCCCACTGGCTTTTCCTACAGGTGCTTTTAGCCCTGCTGGCCCCTGAGCTCCAACAAACCTCTGATTAATGACAAATACAGCCATATTTTGTATTTCTGATAAGTTTATTAAATTACTCTAACTAGTGCTAATGCAATAATGAAGCATCATAGAACCACAGAATCACTAAGGTTGGAAAAGACCTCTAAGATCATCGAATCCAACCAAGCCAGGAACCTCACTAACCCATGTCCCTCAGCCCCACAGAGCAGACAAGCCATTTATTTTTATTATTGCAGCATTAGCTTTTGTGTGTTCCTTCCTGGAGCTGCAAAGATCCCAGAGTTAGAGTTAAGGAGAGTCTCTGCACAAGTGTTTTACAGGAGTGGAGATTTGCAGGCAGGAATTCCAAGATCCCTGCCAGTTTTCATGGCTGTGGCAAACTGGAGTCCCCATCCCACCAGTGCACCCACGGGGTATCACTGGGAGAGCCCACTCTGGGAGGGAAGAGCAAGAAGTGCTGTGGCTAATAACCAAAAAAAACACAGGATAAAGAGCAAACCCAACACAAAACTCATCGGGGTCACTCCCTGCCAGGCAAATCTCTCCACCCAGAACAAGCCAAGATTAATTCCTGGCCAAAAATCCCTGCACTAGCACTAACCACCAGTTGATGAAGTGATTTTTCCTGACATCATGATGCAAGTCATTGTCAGAGGAAGGGCTGCAGCAGCACCTGGGAAGGCTCCAGCCGCTCCAAGAGCCAACCCACCACACACACTACCTGCCCTCAGCTCCCCGCTGGAAAAACATGCAATTTTCCAAAGGTAAGGGAGGCTTGGGTTACTAGGAACACAAATCATTACGAGTAAAACTGCATTCCCGTTTTATTGTATTTGTTTTATTTATAATTTTATTACTTATTCCACATTTTCCATATTTTCCATGTGTTTCACGTCATTCTCGTCCGTTTGGGCCCTTACGTGGAAACTTGGGCTCCTCTCCACGGCCCAACGTGTTGAAGGCTTTATAAACAGCCTTGTTTCGTTGTTTGCTTGGCATGTTCCACCCCAGGAGTGTTTGCCTGGGGAAGTCTTGAGTGTTCTCTCACCTGGGAACAGGACGAGGCGAGGAGGGAGGAAAATCAACCCTCAGCGTGATAAGCTGTTGAAAATAAAACCCATCAAATTGTTCAGCTGGAGTTTTTAACAAAGAACAGTTTGAGTCTCCTCCGCTCTGGGTTGTGGTTTTGATCATGTCAGGGGTTTAAGTTGTCAAAGATGGGGATTTTTCCAGGCACTGCAGTCGATGTGTTGCACGTGCACACCCAGATTTCCCACTGACCCAAAACCAGAGTTTAGTGAGTGCAGAGAAAATGCTCCCAGCGCTGCCAGGTTCCTTCCCCGCTCCACACTTCTGGAAGTGTGCCTCTGAATGCACAGTTAATTCCCCATTCTCCCCTCTCCTGCATGCACAGACATCTCATGCACAAGCAGTTTCCCTCTCGCTCCCGTCTGACCCCAATCTGTGAGCGAACCGGGTTCAGCTTTTAGGGTTTGTGCCGGCAGGAACATTGGGTCAGCCTGCAAACAGCCTGGGAAAATCTGGTGCAGCATCTCTAATGCTCTTGACAGGCCCTGCCTGAGCTCGGGGTAACAGTTGTCACTCAGCTCCTGAGCACACTGACACCAGCTCGGCTCTTCCCGTCAGTCTTGCACCCTCTGTGACACCCTCCTCGCTTCCCCAGCATGTTCATTCTCATTCAGTGCAATCCCACCGCCACAAACCCCAATCATCTCTCAAAAAGGATGCTCAATTCCTGCAAAAAAAAAAAAACCACCAAAACTATCCTCAACAAGTTCAGTCTCGGTTAAAAAGGTGACTTTTTAATCCCCCAGGAGCTCGGACAATGCCGGTGTTTGCTGGCAGGGGAGGGGTGAGGAGATCGGATTAAAACATCTGGCGAGGTAATTAGATTCACTAAAAAGTTTACACTCCAAACTGCCCCCTCGTAATTGATGGGACCATTGTGATGTGTCACTTCCAGTTACTGGGCTCTGCAGCCCCTCTCTCCCTGCTGTGCCCTGGGCTCACCTTCAGGCCTGACCTGCCACGGTCCCCCATTAAACCTGCAATTAGGGGGTGACTCTTAATAGCGGGGTCTTGCCTGAGAGTGGGGAAAAATGTTTCTGTAGCTCACATGCGACAATTAAAGATAATTTAAAATGTAAGTAATTGCACGGGGTTTCTGGAAACTACTGTAGGGGTCTTGTCCCAGGCAGCTGACAGGGGTGGGGAGGGGTATTTTGACAAGTTTTGTGCAGATTTCCATTAAATGCCAACAAGCAGCTCTATTTTCTTTGGAGTCATTGGTCAGGAAATGGAGATTGTGAAAGGTCAGGCCTGGAAGATTCGGGCAGGGATGGAGGTGTTGTTCAAGTTCTGATCCGTGGGGATCTCGTTCCAACACAAATCCTTCAGTTGATTGATTCTGGCTTTCTGCAGTCTCTTAGCAGGAGAAAGGTAAGGGCTGATCCACAGGGAGGAGCCTCTGTTGAGTCACCTTCACTGCTGCAGAGATGCCAGGTAAGGTGAGACTCACAAAATCTTGGAATAAGCTGAGTTGGAAGGGACCCACAAGGATCATCAGTCCAACCCCTGGCCCTGCACAGAACCATCTCCAAGAGTCCCACTCTGTGCCCCAGAGGATCATCCAAACCCTCCTGGAGCTCTGGCAGCCTTGGGGCTGTGCCCACT